>OU343225.1:205836598-205948047 GCA_910596185.1 Chrysanthemum makinoi | reverse complement strand
TACCACCACACCACCACCCACCGATGGCGGTGGTGGTGGATGGAGGTGGTGGTGGGTGGCGGTGGCGTTGGTGGTGGTGGTGGGTGGTGGTGGTGGTAGGTGGTGGCGGGTGATGACGGAGGTGGTTGTGGTGGGTGGAGGTGGTGATGGTGGTTGTGTTGTATGCGGGTGGTGGTAGGTGAAGGTGGTAGGCGGTGGCTGGAGGCAGCCGTGCCGTAAAAGGAGCGTGGGTGGCATGGTGGCGGATGGTGTCGGTGGATATAATTTTATTGAGTTTTAAAAATGAGAATGTCACGTTCATTCCTTAATAAATCTAACTAGTAATAATACCCGCGAACGCATGAGTTTTTATATATTGTGTTTTTTAAAAATCAATTACTAATTTATTTATTTTATATAGATTTGTAAATTGTTGATATATAAACCTTATAAGTAATTTAATTATATTAATTAGGGGTAGGGTTTTTTTTCCCCGTGTGTCGATGTAGGGCAATATATAGGAAACAGCATTTTAATCTTAAATTTACACATAGGTTGGAAGGTGTATGTATGTGCGGGTGATTTTTTTATTTATTTACATTAGACACGAATAGTTTTAAAATCACTCCCGCTTTTTACTAAGTTTTTTTCTTTATACTTTTCACACTAAAACTTTTATGTTTATTTTTCTTTTCTTGACTATATATAAAAACGTTTTTTTTTTAAACAAAATCTTGAATATTTGAATTTTTTTAGTAAATATTTTAAAATAAAAATAATAATAAATAAATAAAATATTACTTAACAAGGAGATGTTGAGTTTTCTTTAAATGCAAAAGTCCTCCGTTTAGGTTTTGTTTTATTATATAAAAATTTACTATTATTTCAATGTTTGTTAACCTTTTTTTTTTATAATTATCTTATACTGATTTTAATAGGTGCATAGCAATTTTTCGTACATAGGAGAAGGTGATTTCTTAAAGAATGACATTCGCGTAAATCCCGATCTCGATTCTCTAGGAGCTCTTGGTGATACAGGTTGGTATAGCATACGAGCCATTTTATGGGCTAACGATTATGAGCTTCCAAAAACAGTTACTGCGTTCCGTGACCCGGAGTACAATGAACTAGGGGTACTCTTGTCATGCGGTGCTTCGCTCAACTGGAATGAAGGTGGAAAAGTAGCCACATTTTATTGTTCTTTCCTATCAAATTTAGCTATGGACATAACCGCCCTGGGAACAAAAGGAAATTTTCGTGTTCATGACTTTGTTATCCCTTTCAATGAAAAGGTTGGACCTTTTTACGCAGTAGCAAATTCAAGGTGGGCGGAATTGTCACTTGGTTGTGTTCCTGAACCAAGTGAGTTTAAGATAACAACTGATCTTCCTCAAGAAGCGTTAATGGTTAAGGAATTTGCTCAATTGGTCAAGGGAATAAGCAATGGTGAGGCTAAACCAGAGAAGAAGTGGCCGATCCTTAGTAGTAAAGACCCGTTGTCATTGATGCAGTTATAACTTCGATTAAGAACGGTTTTGAGCCTGTTGAAGTTGTTTACTAGAAGACATGAATTCCTATGTTTTGGTGTTTCTAAGTTTTTGTATAATAAAAATAAAGCATTCCTTGTCAAATAATTACCTCTTGAATGTAACTTTTCATGTGCTACATCTTCATCTGATTGATATAAAAAATTCTCGAATTCACGAGAAGAAGTTCAATACGCTACCATAAATAGATAGATAAATTAAAAAAAAAACCGAATGATTTAACTTTTCCCAACTTTATATCCTTTTCACTATATACGTGTAAGGGTGTAATCCAGCCGAGCCAAGCTCGAGCTTGACAAGGCTCGAACTCGTCTTGAAAAAAAATTAGGCTCAAGCTCGGCTCAATAGCTCGTCGAACTTTAACCATCTAGGCTTGAGCTCGGCTCGATTCAGTTTCGAGCAAAGCTCGAGCTTTGCTTAAAAAGCTCGAATATATGTACATGATTACACATTTTCACCCATATGAAGAAAAGCATAAAAAGACCTTACAAAAGGGACATACACTTGAACCAATGAATCATAAGAATAAAAGCAAACATAATCAACAAAGAAAAATTGACCAATAGACTTTCTATTTTTATTGCAAGGCACTTTCCACTAAGATAGAAAACAATTTATAACCTATAGATCTCATGAAATAATGTTAATTACCTTTCTCGTGTATACTAATTAATATTATTGACGTTGAAGTGTAATATGTGAGTTACGTTTTTGGTAAACTAAAATTCATTTAGTAGCTACTCTAGATATATCATTCGCTCACAATTGTTGTATGTTGTCGTTTTCATAGGTATATTTGCATAGTTGCCAACATATAATAATCCAACATGTAGCAAAATAAGTATCTCTATATATCTATTAAAACTTAAAACAAGTATGAAACACCATATTGAGTAATAAATTTCATTCGCTCATTGTAATATTAACATTCACTAATGTATGGTAATTATTTTCCAAGACAATAAAAAACGAACAAGATAACAAAACCAGAGTCATTAGAATTAACACATAAACATACATAAATAAAATTTGAAGATAAATGAACTTTCAAATTCTTCCAAATAAAATATTAACTCTAAACTTAGGGAGTTAGTACATAGTAGTTGAATAATTAAAAAATAGAATACATGATGGCTGATGAAGACGAGGTGATGGCCAAGAAGGGTGCACTTTACAAATTGTAGAATACAAAACGGTATGTAGGAATAATTAATGTTTCAAAGGTATATAGTTAATTAATTGTTTATGGAGTTATTCCTTATAATTAAGTTAATATTCAAATTAACCATTATTTAATTAAAGCTCGAAAACGTTTGATAAAAGCTCGAGCCGAGCTATCCAAAGCTCGAGCTCGGCTCATTATATGTTTCGAGCCAATATATTGGGCTTGAGCTTGGCCTGAGCTCGATAAAAGCTCGAGCTCGAGTTGCTTGATAAAAGCTCGGCTTGTTTGCACCCCTATTAATACGTGTAAAAACACATATGGGTTAATAAAATAAAGTCAAAAAATAGACTAATTAAAAATCTTTTTAATCAATATTTAACTTTCAATAGGTCATATACTTATCTTTTACCCATGTCAGGTCGAAAGGATCGTTATTCCTTATGTTAATCCGGCATCCACCTCAATAATGCTTATATATAAAATATAAATGAACAGCTAATGTAGTCATAAAAAAAGTAAAAGAAAAATATATTATATACTTTAGAAAAGGGTTTTTGAAATCGGGATCCTGTCTAGTATTGTTTTTGTTTTTGAAAGAACCTGATCGTAAGATCGGATCGAGATCGGGATCTTAGAATTCTACTATAGTGTCATTATCTTAATAGGCGTTGTTAAATTATGCAAATCTACATATTATTAGATATTATATATCATGAAAATGTTTGTCAAAATTATGATTATGAAGTGTTTAATATAGTTAGCCTCTTACTTTTCATATTATATAAAATTTAATATATAACTTTGTAGTTTTTTAGCTTATATTTCGAGGAAAGTAAGATCAGATCCATCGAGATCTTAAGATCCTATGGTCAAGATTGTCATTCTATTAAAATCATATCTCGGAAAGATCTTACGTAGTATCAGGATCGTTTATCTTTGCAGTATCATAAAATTATAAGATATTTGGATCAGGATCGGGATCTTAACAATGTTACGTTCCTATACAAAGGGGATAAAAAATAAAAAGTGTAAAAGTAATCCTAGTCGTCCATTTCATCAACCAATCATCCTACGGTCAGGCAAAATGATTATACCCTCGGACGCTTGTAAGGACAATACGAGGGCGAAAAATGTAAATTCAGATACCCAAAACATTTCGCCGTTCCCTCCACTCTCAGATTCATCATTTCGGGTTTCATAATTCTACTAAAAATTCTCTCAAATTCTCTCTGTAAAATTTGAGGATTTTTCTAAGATTTCTGTACGGTTAAATTACAGTTTCTTTATGGTTAAATTATGATTTCTTTTGTTTCAAAGTTGAAGAAAACACATATATTCTTCTGAAAAACATGAATGCAAATTATAAGTTCATCATTTATGGTTTAATTTTGAGTTTAATTTAGTTTATGCAAGTATAATATGAGTTTAACTAACAAAAAAAATTTGATTTTCAGAACCTACAAGAAAAAGAAATAGATTAATAGCTTTAAAACGACAAACTAATGAAAATGATTAATTGGAAGAAATAGACTTGCTTGTAGAGCCTGAAATAAATGAAGGTGGAGAAGTACAATTAATGCACAATTTCATCATTTAGGGTTAAAAAATTCAGTTGATTTTAGTTTATCTTGTATAATCAGATTTTAACTATATTTTATATAGATTTTTAGAATCTAAAATCAAAACAAGTAATAGAGTAAATAATGAGCCTGAAATGTTGCAACTACGGAAAGAAGGTCGAAAAAAACGCTGAACATCCGTCACCGAAAGGTATTACAAAAAACAATGTAAAAAGTATGTTCACCTTTTTTTTTTTCATCATCATAAAAAGAATTTAGCAAGTATGTTCATTAGTATTTTTGTTTATTAAAAATATGCTTAGCATGTTTTTTTTCATCAAAAATAATATTCTCATCATGGTTTTTTTCATCAAAAAGAGAATTTATTGTTCGCCAAAGAAAAATGATAAAAAAAATTGTTGTTCATCAAACAAAATAAAACAATTTGTTGTTCATCAAATAAAAAAAAGGCTAACATAGCTATTCATTTGAAAGCATATTCACCTAGCAATGATGATTTTATGGATGCAGAATTCATGACAAAAGATTTTGCAACTTCTGTTGGTTTAACTGAAGATCCACATTAATGTAACTTAAATACGATTGTTAATCAGAATCATCATCCATAGATAGTAAGATATTTACCTTCTCATGGTGAAGTTGACCCATTCTCCATTCCTTGCATGAATTTTTCCAACAGTCAGTTTTTCACCCTCTGCAAGTGCCATCAGTGTAATGACTCTTACTTCATCATCAGAGGAGACATCTTCTTCATCTCAATCAAAGGTTTCAGCTACAAGCCCCTTATTCTTTTCCTGAGAAAGTTTAGAAGTCTGTGTAGCCTGAAGAGTTGATGATGCAGCCTCAAGGAGTGCAAGTTTAACTTTAGATTTTCTATACTTGGCTTCAAAATCTTTTTGATCCTTTCGATCAGTTTTGTTTTGAAAATGTTGAGATGCCTGAAGCATTTTTGGTTGAAACTTGCTAGTTCCTGAGGAAGAACTGTTTCCTGAAAATTTGTATGAAGGTTCTGAAGTGGTTTTTGAAAAATAGTCTTTTGCAAAATGACCCTTTTTACCACATTAAAAGCATTCAGCGCTATCACTTTCTTTGGAACCAGAAAAATTTGACTTGTTTCTTTTGATAATTGTTAGGATCGCTCCTAACACGTAAATGGAACGACATTTACGCGATTACATTAATTATCATTTAAGCCTCATACACGAGTACTTAAACCATCATTATTGTAAAGTGTTGTGTATGATGGCCTATATATACCCCTTCATACTTCCATGGAGGGGTGATACTCTTTGTGTATTTTACCTTTCATTATCAATAAACACATAGTATTTCCCTTCTCTTTTTACTTTCTCTCTCTAACAATGAAGATGGTGTTCTTCCATCTTCCCCAACCTCCCGAATCACCATATCAACCATTATAATGATCCTACAATAAAATATTTTGAGTTTGCAAGGAGTGCCCTCTCTTGAAATTCAATTTGTAAATCATTTAGGTATTCATCACTGGTTCTTTCATCAGCCTTATCATCAGAGTTTTCTTGAAAATCTTGCATAACCCCATTAGAAAAGAATGTAGTTTATATGGGTGCAATGTTCAGGGCCCTTTTGGTCTCTTGAGCCCTTTTTGAATCGGTGTATCTCCTAAAGATTAAGTTGTCTTCATAGATAAACTTCCCATAGATTTCAGGGAGCCTAAGATTTTCAATGTGATTAGTATTTCTAAGACCCTGAGAGAAGCTTAACTACTTCTCCGGGAAACTGTTGACAAAGCCAACGTTAATCTCATGCTTAGACAATGTGACACCATCATTAGACTGCTCATTGAGCAACATCTTATAACGGGTATAGGTCTCTGAGAGACTTTTAGAATCTTTAGCTCTGAAAGTGTTATACTTAAGTTTTAGGTCCATTATCCTGTTTTTTTTTGTATATGAAGGACCCTCAAAGCTATGAACCAAGTCAGTCCAAGTTTGGATGGTTCTTTTACAGTTAATGATTGATTTCATTATATCTTCAGGGAGACAGGATATAATGATGCTTTTAAGGCGTTGGTCCTGATTGACCACCCTTCTTTCATCAGGAGTCCATTGAGCTTCAGGATTGGTTAATCCTTCAGCAGTTATAGGGACAAATGGAGCATCATTAATACACTTGATGTAGTATGGTTCCATTACGGTTAAGTAGCAAAGCATGCGTTTTTTCACTTATTGAATTTTTCAACTTCCAATCGAGGAGCATTAGCTGAATTGCTTCCTCCCTTTTTTTCGACTAGGGGGTACACCACTATCAGCCATGGTAGGATCTTGATTTTAGAATCTTTGAGACTCTGTATTTTAAAAAAATTATAAACTAGAGGCTCTGATACCACTTGTTGTTCCCGTTAACTTGATTAGAATTAAAAACAAAGTTAATCTATCCAAGCTCTATGACATAGCAATGTTATAAGAAATACGTTGTTAAATTATAAGCGTCAAGTAAAGGACAATATTTTTCAGCGTTTAATTCTATTTGCAATTAACAAAGAATTATACCCAAGTGTTTGCGAAACAACACTTGGGATTGAATGACAAGTATGTTAATTCTCCTCTCTAAACTTAAGCTAAGCTTAAGTACAACTATGGTAACCAACTGAGATATTCTCAGGGACTTAGTTGTATTTGGAGGAGAGAAAGGTTTTTGTAAATGTCAACGCATTAAGTGCCCAAACTTGTCAACTTTTCTACTTTTACTTATGGTTTACAACCGTTATTGAAAAAGACAAAGATGACCTAAGCTAGTTTAGACAAAATACATGTGTATTTTATCTTTGTTACAATGCCTACTATAGGAAAGGGACAATGGTGCTTCCTAAGTAGCAGTGATGACACATCTCTTAGTCTTTAGCATTTCAGGGAAATTTTGACATTTTCTTGATAATGACTCTCCCTTAATCGCTTCAAACTTATCTCTCCTTGTTCCGCCTTTACTTCAGTATTTTAGCCTTCAGTCTTTAAGTCTTCAGTCTTCATAGTTGTTGATGAGACTTGGGGTTCAGTGAGATATTTTCATCACTCACTGAACCTATCATCTTTGTTCATACAAATAAGCCGTAAAAACGTTTATTTATATTTTACGATCTTCTAATGTTTTGTCGATAACAAACGTAAAATCATTTTAACGAAACAAATAAAATACGTAAATGGTTTGAGCCAATAGTTTTCTAACACACTTACGGTTTCACATAAAACACTAAAACAAGTATAAGTGATTTTATGATTTAGCAATACATATGTAAAACAACTAGTGTTTACATATTAGGCAAATATATACATAACTAGTATGTATTATAATGGGTAATACAATTGGGTAGAAACTTAAGTATTTGACCCATTGACCAAATACATTAAATGTAGTTGGGTACAAACCAAAGTCCATGGCCCATACCCATGGAGCTTGACCCATAACCCATTGTATGACTTCATGCTTATGTCATATATGTATAATATCCATGACCCATGGTTTTAATCCATGGCCCATAGTTTTAATCCATGAACCATGGACTAGATGTATTGCATCTTGTAGATACATTGTATCTACCTGGATACCCATGATCCATAACCCATGACCCATGACCCAAAACCCATGGGCAAAGGCCCCACTGGATCCCCAAGAATATTAATGGACGGATCCTCAAGTGAGGGATCCATGGGATCCGTGGAATAGTAGTTGTTTTTCTTCTATAAATAGTGAGACATTTCTTCCTTTTCGGTTGCCACTCCCACACATACTTTCCCCAAGTATTGTAACCTTCTAACCACAGATCCCAAGGGATCTTTCTATGTAGTTTGTCTTTTTTTTGTGTGATTCTCTAGGTTCCTCTTAAAGGCGAGATCACCACTTCTTGAAGTCGAGCAAGCTCAAGTCCATGAGTTGCCATGCTTCGTAATCATCAAGACTACTGAGGTTCTCTTGTTTATACTTCTTTCTTCCTCCATAGAAGTGTTGTGTCCAAGGCATTAGTGAAGGATGCTGAAATAGTCAAAGACGAAAGCATTAGTGAAAGGTGCTTAACGTCCGTGTCAAAAGCATTAGTGAAGAATGCAAAAGAAGTCAAGACGAAGGCATTAGTAAAAGGTGCCAAGCATTCGTGTCAAGGGCATTAATGAAAGATGCCTAGGAGTCAAATTAAGTGGCATTAGTGAAAGATGCCAAGGTCGTATAATCGATGAGGTGCATCATTATACAAATAGTGATAGTTTGTTTCCAAGGATATTGATATCCTTGATGGTGTTGTAATAAGGAGTGGATCTTCTTTGGGGTTAGGTGTCGGTAGTTGGTAGTAGTTCCTCCATTGTAATGGAACTCGGTACTTAACCTAGTACCGGGTAAAGGGTAGGCGACGCTTGTGGTAGGTATGGTTCTCCTTAGAAAGAACCTGTGGTTAGCCTAGTACCAAAAAAGAGTAGGCGACGTTGTGAAGGCTTCTCTGCCATAAGGAGTTGGTGTCGTGTAGTGATTACTAACTCTTGAGTAGGTGACTCTGGGAGTGGAGGTAGTAGGAAGGTGTCCTTGTAGCCGAACCACTATAAATACTCGTGTTGCGGTTATGTGCTTCTTACTCTTTATCTTTCATTACACTTTTATATATCTATATATCAATGTCCAACATACACATCTAAATAGATTGACATAAGTCGATCTAAATATTTTAAAACATGGTTTTAATTGGTAAAACTATTCAACCCCCTTCTAGTTTTCCACAATTGGTATGAGCTTCGCTACAAGTTTTAGTATGCTGTACTTTAAAAACTTGATACGATCCGTGTATGTTTGAAAACTACAAAGAAGGAAATCTTTTAAAATAATTTTCTCCTATGTTGGATATTAATAGGTTATTCTAACATTTTTTTAGAAGTCTTCATGCTAGGATCTCTTCAAAGTCTTCATTTTCACTCTAAGAATAATAAAGTCAACCTTCAAGGAAGAACCTAAAAGTAATTACAATCTACTTATTTTAAGTACAACTGATTACTTTAAAAGCTCATGAAGTATTTTCGATCTTATGGTGTCCTGAAACCATACCAAGAGCATAAAGGTATCGCTTACTTTCATTAGCTAGCTTACATCTATATGAATATGTTGATACCATTCTTTATTTTAGACATTAATAATTGCTAGTCTCTTAAAAGTATCTTTTCGCCACTTTCTCGACTTACTCATCATCGGGAATAATATTCCTCTTGATCTCGGCCAAACTAACGCTGCCACAAATAGATCCCTGATAATTAAACTATCAAATCCCGTTGACCAAACATCCTTTTAATTAGAAACCCTAAAACTATTTTTGTTTCATAAGCTATTCTATAACTTATTACAAAAATAATGCCAAACACTCTTTTTCTGTCTATAGTAGCCGGATCCCTCTAGTTGTACTAGCCGGATCCTTTATACAAGGGATCCGGGGGAACCGCGGGACAGAAACCTGCTATACGCCTTTCAAAATCAACCCGCCATTTTCCCTCTCCTCACAAAAACACAAAAACGACCCAAGAGCTGGTTTCATCTCCATAGGACTCCATATCCTCAAGCATCCATCTCTAGAACATCATTGTAAGTAATTACACTAACATGTTCTAATTTTCATCATCCTCATCCTAGGGTTTATGGTTTCTCAATTTTTCTTAATCAAATGATAAAATTAGGTTTTCCAAAATTGATCACTATAAAGGGTTTTCACATAACTAAGATTACATTGTGCTTACAACATTGTTAATAGAAATCAAAACCATAAACCCATCTCAACAAATTTTGCCTAATTGGAATATTTGTTTTTCTAGGTCCAACCATGCCTAAAGCCACCCAACAAGACCACCATGATACCGTCCATTACCTCACCCAATACTATCGTAAAGAGGGATTGTCAAAACCCGATTGCAAAGTCTTCAAAAGACTTGAAAAACGACTTATCCACGAAGGTTGTGTGGTCAAGGAATGTTTCCTTGAAAATACCATTATTTCGCCAAGTCTTCTCAAGAATCAACTTTGATTGTCTTCTTTGATATTCATGAACAAATTTGTCCGTTTTCATCTTTGAATTCTACAAAAGCGTTAGGATCATTCGAAACACCGATGATATCATTTCACGCTTTCATCATCAATAAACTAAACTTCACTCTACCTCTCAACACATTTTCAAATCCTTCAGATTCCTTGTGAAGGAATTTGTATGCACTCTCAAGATTGGGCAATATCCACTCAATCTTTTGCTCTTGATTCCAAACCAATATACCATACTCATCTTGATGAACCCAAAACCGCTCGAGACACTATTTTCAAAATTAGAGCCAACCAACTCGTCTCAACCGAACAAAGAGCTCATTCACCGTGATCCCTTTCAAATGGAACTCTTCGAAATGCACCCCATTTTTATAAAATGGGAAGAAATTTAGGAATACGTCATCGCTTGGTGTAACAAAGATCATCCAAATGCGGTCTCGTATAAATGATCTATTGCCTTATTCACCAAAAGCCATTTAATCTCGCCTATTATATGGTGAAGAGAATGGCTCGGTATTCAAAGTTGCCAACATGGTTCTTCCGTATGGTATGCTCCTCGACACGCACTTCATAAGTATGTTAGTGATTCCAACCATCTCGAATCAATGATGATCATTTCCTCCGACACGTCATGGTACCTCTTACCAAACAACACTCTAAACGGTTCATGGTCAATGGAAGGAAACCTAAGGCTCTCCGACTCCTGAAGAAGAAGAAGAAGTAAATGTCAACCCCGAAGCTAACATCGACTTGGACCCCTTTGACTACTATCAACAACTTCCAACTCTTCCAAAAGAGACCGCTGAATTCAAACAACTAAAGGGTATGATCCAAAACCTAGCTAACTACGTCATGAAGTCGAGAAAGAGGAAAAGAAAGATGACTAAAAGAGACATTAGGATTATGCTTGTTTTTAGACATTTGGCTTATATATGAATGCTCTTGTTTTAGCACACTAGTTTGTGTTAGTTTGGATATTGTCTTTACTACTCTTATCTATGATATGATTTATGTGTTATCATGCGTGTGTTGTTGTTCTTGGAGTAAAATTTAATAGAAATTAGTGTATATAGTAGGTAAAACGATTTCTTTCTCTGTGATGTTTCTAGACCAGTGCCGTTTGATCCCTAAGATTATACTTGCATTCGGACCTTCTCCTTTGAGGAACCGTGGATCCATGACAAATGATGAGCACCAGATTCCATACATCAAAATAGCTCACTAGATCACTTCACACTAGCTAAACATAAGACCTTAGAACCACCTAAGTCTTCTTCAAGCATTAGAAAGCTTCACACTCACCCATAGCTAACCTAGGATCTAATTCAAAGTGCTTTTGATTTATCAACTCATCAAAACTCACCATATTTTCGCTTCAATACTCACACATTGTTTCTCACATCTCAAATCACTTAGGAGGATATCTTTATCAATTTTAGGAAATTGCTTCTAGTCATCCTTATTTCAAAATGGGTCAAAAACTAGTTTTTCAATTCTTTTATTTTTTAAGGATTTTTATAATTTTATCTCAAGTTTACATCTAATCTCTAGGATCATTTATTATGAGTTGACACCATCAAAATTCCTAGTGTCATCCTTGAACACCCATTGGTGATTATAAAGTCTCATTTTCCTTTTATAAAAGGCAATCATTAGCTACATGACTCATTGCCCTTGATTATTAAAGTAATCTTTCATTTAAGATACTTAGGAAGACTGAAACACTCAAAGAAGTATAGGTGCTAGACTTCACAAACATCATAGCTTTTTCTTATCACGATAGCGGATCCCTAGGATTATCCTAGATGGATCCCTCAAAGGAGTGTGGGATCCGGGTGACAGATTCATGTCTAGTCTAGCTTAAACAATCATTTCAAGCTCATCTTGCTAACTTGAACACTCCACCTCATCTTAATTAAGTCCCTAGATCAGTACAACTCTAAAGTTGACTCTTGTGCATGCTAATCATCACATTCCATAGGATCTTAGTGGCTTAAGTCTTGAATGCACTTGTCAAATCATTCCCTTTATAAGTTATCTTGTTAGAATCCCTTAGTCATCGTGACACAACATACTTTAAAGTAATTAGAAACATTTTCTTTAGTCATTTCATCATGAGAAAGTCTTTAGTGCTAACTCATCCACCCAAGAACCACCAAAGAAACTTGCTCATGTTGTACAAGAAATTTCCTCAACCGAATCATCTCCAGTTAAACCCACAAATGATAGGATTTCCCCTCCACTAACTCAAACAATCAAACTAATCCCCAAGAGGATTGTTCCCACAAAAATATCATCACCAAACTCTACAATTCCTACTAAACCAAACACACCCTTTTCAACCCAACCAACATCATTGGTGCCTAGAGCCATATCATTTACCACCTCACAATCATCTCCACATTCCTACAACTTAGAGGATTTACCCCTAGGCCATCTCATCCTCCACCATTATCACAACACCTCTTCACTGTGAGAAGGTTGCACAACAAAACCAAGGTGTTGAATCAACACTTGCACCAATTTCCATTTTTCCATTTCCCATGGTCAATTTGGATTATGAGGAGACATCAAAGTCAACCACCTGACCACATGGAAGTTGACACTTCCCCACCTCCACCATCAACCCTTTGTGAGCCACCATTAATGTGCCTCCACCAATCCTCTCCTTCATTTGAGGATCCCCAACCTACTCACTTGAACCTCCACATCAAGTCGCCCATCCTACCATCATCAAGCTTTCAAAACCATGACAAGGATTGCTATCATTGTCAACATGTTGAATGGTTAATACATGAACTACATGAGGAGCAACGTTTCATGTTTTATCACCTCCTCGAACGTTTGAATGAGGTCAACAAACCCAAACAACCATGAGCCTAAGGATTTAAATGGTGTCCTAGTCTCAAACTTAAGTTAGATCTTTTAGGAATCCTATTTCATGTTTAATCATCTTCTTAAAAGATTGGACCAAATCAACAAGTATACTCATCCTTAGACTCAAGCATGTTAGGAATTAGAAATTCCATAGTGAAGTATCGGTCACCCCAAATACTATCTAGCATAAGTTAGCTCGTAGACATATCATTAGTTACGTTATTTGTTAGTTTATTAGTTAGTGATTAGCGTAGTTTAGTTTAGTGCAACACCGTGGAGGAAGGACGGTCTTACCCATCAGATGCCTCGCATCCACAACCGATAAGGACGTAGTATTTGTAACTATAAATACCCCTTCCATCCTTGGAAGGGGTGGTGCTTCTTTCAATCTAACCTTTACATTTTGTTAAGCAAGTCTCTACCAAGAACACCCATCTCTTATCTTTCTCTCTCTAACTGGCTAACATGTATTTCCATCATCCAAGACCACCCGAATCATCAAAAAACACAATATTTACGATCCTACAAATGGTATCAAGAGCCATGGTTGTGTTGTTTTTGATGATTCGTACGTTTTTGTTATGCGGTTTGTGTATGTGTGGATGCGGTTTGATTCGAATGGTATTTGGAAACTTGTGTTGATGTTGGTCATGCACTTTGATATTTAATATGGTCTCTTAAATCTTGTTTTGGTTTCATTTGAATCTATTGGTTAATGCATGTTTTATGTTGAGTATTTCAAAACTGTTGGGCTTATAAATTCTAACATGTTTTATGCCGCTACACAAAGTATTTCTCAAGGTCTTTTCAACATGCTTGTTACTATTGAAAAGTTGTTTGTCGCCGCAGTTTTGTGGTCGATTCTTCATAGACTTTTCAAAACCGCCCGTGATTCATTGTACCAATCCATAGCTATTGTCTCAAATGTCTCATTTAAAAGTAGCTTATTTGTCATTTAAATATGTGTGACAGGTCAAAGGCGAAGTTGTCTCTAATAATGAAGCGAAGTTGTTGTTTTTTTGTTCTTTTGACTTTGAGTAAAAAAATATTTATAGTTTACTCGGGGGTAGCGAAGGCCACATTTACGTGTTCAGAGCTTACTTGACTTTGGAGTCAGTCAATAGCTTAATTTGTCTTTACAAGTCAGAAGGAAGTTGTCTTTAAGTCAAATGGTCAAAAGCGACTTATGTTTATAAGTTAGAGATTTGTGATAACAGAAAAATGCAGCGACTTGTCACTTATGTGAAGCAACTTGACTCAAATGAGTAGCTTAATTTTGACTCAAAAAGATAAGCCACTGACGTAAAATGATGAAGTTAAGACCAAGACTATTTGACCTTGACCAAAACCAAATACCAAAACTCTTGAACCTCAGTCTCTTAACTTCATCAGTCCAACAATCAAAGCAAGTTAACAAAATGTGAAAAAATTATAACGAGATGCATTTCTATCTCAGCCAAACGCATCAAACCCAACATCAATCCTCAAATCCTATAACATCTTCACTTACATTACTTGAATCCCATCTCTAATCCAAGAATGAAAAATGAAAAAATACAAGAGATCTCAGCTTATATCGAGGGTTGGCTATGCACTTTAAGTACACTACTCAAGATCAAAACCTTCGACATATATCATCATTGATCAAACGTTGTGATTATATCCGAAGTTAAAGAAATGATCTTAACAAGTCTGTTAATTCATTCCTTTGGTTCGTTATATAAATAAATCATTCACATATCTATATATGATTCATGATTTACTACCTACCTTGAAGTTTTGTTTTGATCTCGTAGCCTACTCAATGAGCATCAAGCCATCCCTGTGGCGATTCAATGATATTATTCAACCCGAAACCAAAGCCATTCCTGTGGCTTGGATTTGTCTAATCCGACTCATGATTAGAAAAGTGTAATCTTTCTGTTCGGATTTAATCTCTTGTTGTTGAGATGAGATTAATATTATACGAAATTTGTTTGTGATTAGTATTTGATGGAGGCGGATTTTTTTAGGGTTTGGAGAGAATAAGAGAATAGGGGGTAGATAATATGTAAATTGTGATTAGGGTTACTTGTGTTTAGGGATGGTGTTTTATATACCCAAAATTTAGGGCAATATTTTATATGGATCGGGTATTAAGATTATTGATGTTGGGCTAACCGAGTCTTGCTTGTGAATTTGGGCTGCATATATTTAATCGGACTGGACCTATTCATAATCATGTAATCCGATTACTGGGATGTAGTGCCATATTGGTTAAAAAGGATTTGTTCGGCTATATATCATGTTAAGGAATTTGGACTATAATGAATGAAAAATTTGTGTTCCAAATTTTTGTATTACAAAATGTCTGGACACAATTTTTTAAATATTAGAAATCTGAGTGGTATTTTTGGTCATGATAAAATTTCACGGAAGAATACTAAATTCACGGCTTGAACTTAAACTTGATCAAAAATGACTACGGGGTTCTTGTGTTGATTATATGGGGTTTGGTGTTTATGTAACAAGTGATGGGCTTTATGTGTGTAGATGGACTTATTGAATTACATGGGTGTATGGTGTGGATCTGTATTCGATGAGTTCATGTAAATTTAGCTATTATTGATTAAGTTGGGATTTACGTTGGACTAATTCGTGGGCTAATGGTAATCTGAGATTAAATCGGTGCGATTTTTATCAAGATGGATTTATTAATTTACTTTGGACCGGGTTGATGATCATTCTTGGTTATGTACTGAGTGTTGTATATTGATGATGCGATTTAATTGAAGATATTTGACGATGAAAGTTGAATATGAGATTTGAGTCATGATATTAGATGATGTGATTTGTTGTATGAGATCCGATACTTTGGTGTATACACTTTCACGATGAATATTATTCATGGCTTGATTTGTTTATTAAAGATACATGACTACGGGATTGTTTGAACGATATTTCTCATTGGGATTTTGAAGTGAGGTTTTTCCGGGCACGTTTACTTATTTCGTCTTCTTTCTTTCTACCCTTCCGCGAAGATGACTTGTTTGGGCATGTATAGAGTGTGATAAAGACTTGGCTATTTAGTTACGTTTGTGGTTCTTTCTCGCTTAACCCACAACATAGCTATCACTTCGGTGTCTCACTCAGTTGAGAATGTCAAGAGGTTTTGTACATTGGGTACACCGTTTCTTCTTCACGAGGATTAGTAAAAGTTTAAGTAACAAATATGGGGAATTTTTCTTCATGCTCAAGTTTGGCATATCGGGTTTACTTCACCATGTTATTACTGCAATAAGCCGACTGAATGCGTAAATGATGTGTTTACCAATGTGTTTATTGGATGGTTTATGATATTGTTGATGTTAGAGAATGAACCGTTGATGAACCGCTGCATGTTCCGCTAAAACAGATATTCACTGAAACCGAATTTGTCATAACACATTCAAGCTGACATTGTTTACGGTTTTGTCTTGATTTTGTAAAATCCCGCGAAAGAATCTATTTCTCGGCTTAAATCATAGACTTGTAAAATCCCGTGACAATGGAAACATCCCGGTAATAGTAAAGTACATTTCCGGATCTATCTTACGGTTTATTATTGGTTTTGTAAAATCCGCTTAAAGAAATTATTGTTTAAACCATAAAGTTGTAAACCCGTAATGATGGAACCATCCCTGGAGAAAGGAAAGCGATTGGGATCTTATTTGATGCCGGGTAAGCCGCTCTCTGCTTCAAGAAGAGATAAAAGGTGTACTTCATGAATTGAATGTGTTTGGATATTCGCATGGCAGCTTGGTTATTACATGGTTTTACTGGGTTATGTGCTTTTAACCATGGTCGGGATGAAAACCATTATCATAGTTCACTTAAAATGTCTAAGGAGGCTAGATGTGAGCTTTTAACCAGAAGATGTGACAACGGGGTTAATTCACTATTATTTATTTGAGGTTGAAGTGAAATATCACGGGCGAGTGTACTTAGTATCTGAAGGTATCGGGGATGGTTGGATGAAGATTCTTCATGATCCTTGTTCGAGCTTATTATCATAAACGAAGACTTGGAAATCTAGTTATTGTTGGTTGACTTTTTCCTTTTATTTTACCACTTGGAGGAATTGGGCTCGTACCACCACAAAATAACTATCCCTTTAAGGAGTTACGTTGTAGTGCTCAGTGTCACATTCATTTGTGGATTTTCAAGAGGTGATGTACGTCTTATATTTGATGGTTGGTTGGATGAAGAGTATAGAGTACTTAGAGATTCAATGGAGGATGAAGTTCCTGCACCGCTTGTTACATATGTGCAAGTTTAGGTCATGAGTTCGGTTAGTTTACTTCGTGATCAAATTCATCATATTGGATTTTCTCCATCACCGCCCCTACAAAGCATTTCCATGAATGATAATGGGGTTGATTAAGTTTTGCCACAAGATTTTAAAAGAGAGAGATTATGACTTATGAACACAATGCTTCATGCCTCTTTCTCTAAAGAAAGAAAAGTGTGACGCTGCTGCACTTTATCTTCAAGAAGAGAAATTCTATGACGCTTTGAACACAAACAGTTCAAGCCTTGTTCTCTAAAGAAAAGAAAAGGTATGCCTCAAGGCGCTTTTATCTCTAAGAAGAGAAATCTTCTTATTATGGCCATTCTCATCAACATGCTTCATGCTTTTCCATACGCTTGGTCATCAAGTGAACCTAATCCACGTTGATTGTTCTCTTATTCCACTTGCTGAATTATAATGACGATGGCTTACATCATATGCAACCTTTTGGGGAGAAGTGAAAAGAATACATTTGGATGATGTTCATTTATTCTATCAAGAATGGCATTTCGTATGCAATTTCGGGGGAGAAAAGTGTGAATTTATCGCATGATTGATTGTTATCTGAGAATAAATGGTCAAACGGCTCCAAACTCATGTAAGAACCAAGCTTCTTATTATCGGGTCATCTTCACATCAAGTTTTCTAAGAGTGTTGGTTGACGTCTTCACACGGCCGATATGATTAACGACAAAAGAGCTTCTAGTCAAGGGGCCGATTTCCTTGATGAACATCTTTTCTCGTTTTATTTGATGGGAGGATTTGAAGTTAGGGGATTTCTATTTGTATGTTAACGGGAATGCATTTGGTAGTTGAAGATGTTAACTTTCATCCCCAATTGACAATTGAAGAAGGTCGAAATTCACTGTTCTACATTCTCTCGCTACATGTTAAGACTAAAGACGAGTTGCATTTAACTATCTAAAGACTTCTTCTTAATTCAAGCATTCATCAAACAGATTGTCGATTTAGGGGAGATCATTAATTGGGGAGGGTGAAATGTCTGATTTAATCCCCAATTAGACTTGCTCACATTCTTAAGCAAGTTGATTCTCACAATGATTTAAAGTGGTATTCTGATGAGTGTCTAAATACTCATCATTTTTGTACCATTTAAACTGCAAAAGCATCTGAAGACACTCAGAAATGCATCAAAATGATAAAAATATCACAAATAAGTGTTTTATGTGTTTCAAATTAAAAAATACCAAAATCGTGAAAACGATCAAGTTTGCATAATTGGCGCTTTTAGTCCCCAAGTTTCAAAAGTTGTCAAACTAGTCCCTGGTAAATCAAAAATAAAGAAAAAAGTCATTAAAGGTCCTTGGGATTCACAAGTTGTAAGAAATTGTCCTTTGAAGTTTAAAATCACAATTTACAACTTTGGTCCCTTAACTTTACAAAAGTGTCAAAATCAGTCCCTGGGTATTTAAAAATGGAAAATTATCAAATATTACCCTTGTACTATTCTTATATGGCATAATTGGTCCTTGTGATAACTTTGGAAAATGGCGGTTCGGTCCTTGAGAATTCGTAAAATTACACAATTGGTCCTTGTATAATTCCAAATCCAAACGACCCTTTATATTTACCCAAACCCACCGGCCCAACACCAAGCCCAACCCACTCCCTTTGAACCTTGACCCCTGCCAATATACCACTTGACCCCCCTATTTGAACCCCCACCTATTAATAATACGGGTCAACAAAAGTCAAAACCCAGTGTTATACTGCTATCTTCTCAATAATAAGCGCCAAAACCAAACCACTCTCGTTTTCTTCACCATTTCACCACCACCTTCCACCTCACCTACTGTACTGCTTACCCACTCCCTCCACCTCCACAAACATCCAAGAATCCTTAATGAAGAAAACCTGCTAAAGAAATTTACCAAAATGCCACATGAACGATTATGAAGAGATTGAGGAATTCAATGGTTGAAATCAAGGGAAAGATTCAGAGATGTCGACAAGAGCCTAAAAGATCAATATAAAGAAGATTGGAGCCATGTAGAAGAATATCTAGTTTAATTTTAATTAATGTATGTCGTCTTAGTTAAATTTCAATTTCCAAAGGTAATTTTAAGCTTTCAAGCAATTGCTTTTATCCATTTCAGTGTATTATGAACTTTTCAATAAGCAATTTTCATTTTCGCCAATTTCGCTTTAAGTAAAATTTCAAGTTCAAAAATCTCATGTTAAGCTTAATGTTGTTATCAGTTGTTATTATGGACTCTTAAGCTCATTTAAGCTCCTAGAAAGCTTTTAAAGCTTTTAGAAACCTTAAAACTTTGTTTAGTATCAAAAAGAAAAAAATACCAAAAATACCAAAAAATTTAGTTAAAAATCAAAAATCAATGGAGAAGATGATCAAGAAGCCGAGCAGGTTGATTGTGGATTTCCCTGGTTTAGTGCTTCTTGGGAAGCTATAGGTTGTGTTCTTGGCTCTTGTTCTCTCTGCTTTTATGCTTAAACTCAATTTGTAAGCAATTTTCTCATAATTTGCATTTCTTAGTATAAGTGTTTAAAGCTTGTTAATTTTAGTTTAATTGCCTCATTATAGTTAATGTAAGTTAATCAGATTTCTTGCTTTAAAAACTGCTTTAGTGTTTAAATCTTCAAAACAAATAGTAAAGGGGTTGTTTGGATTTGCTTTTGTTTAACTGTATTAGAGGTTGTTCAAGCCGTTGTTCTTGTTTTTATTGTATGTTACATTAGGTTATAATAGCTTAGTAGTTATACAATAAAAACAAAGGTTTGTTTGTTAAAAGTCAAAATCACTTTAATCTCACTTAAATTGTTAACTGTTAGGATTAAGAGTTTAAAAATCATCACAGTTGTTTAGGACTTGTTAATCTAGCTTGATTTCATCTTAACATAGCTTATTACAACATAATCAATAAGTAGAATCAATCCAAAGTTCATTTTAGTCAACTTTTTAGTATAACTTAAAAAGTCAAAATTTCAGCTAAGTTTTGAATAAACTAGATTATTTTCTATAAGATTTAATATTAAGTTTCATGTTTTAAGCTTTTGGGATATTAATATTTAGTTGCTCATCTAAATCATAGTATTTTTTATAATTTCTAGTTAGCTTATTTAATTGCTTATTTATTAGTTTCTTTTAAGCCCTTCTCAAAATGCCCTATGCACAGCTTGAGCCATCCTATTTCACAAGCTCATTAAAAGCTCAACAAGAACCTTAGCTTGTGTATTTTAGCTTTTGGAAAGCCAATCTAGCCATTTCACAGTCCAAGGTTTATTTTCCATTTTGCAGCTTATTTGGTAGGTTTAAACAAGCTTTTTACCTTGTCCCATTTTTGTGTTAACTAATACCTCGGTTTACAAGCTTTTTCACAAGCTCTTCACAAGCTTATTAATAAGTCCCAAAGGTATGAGCTTGAACTTTTAGAAAGCTCACCAACCATTCTCAATACCTCAGTCCTTGTTTTGAGCTTTTCACTATTTAATGAGCTTAATTTGCTTTTAGAAATGGTGCATGCCCGTTGTTAAGAGAGTATTTTGGAATTGCTTATTAGCTTATTATAGCTTTTCAAGGTAGTCCTTGTGCTTTTTAGCTTCATTTCAGCTCATTTAGCTTATTTGTATCCTATTTCACTTTTGTTTCTTTTTATTTAGCTTATTTAACCACTTTGTTTGAACTTAAAAAATCAAAATAAGCAAAAGCAAACTGTTGAGCTCATAAGCTTATTAAACTGCTTATTTTAAGTTGCAAATTTTTGTCTTATTAAAGTTACTTATTATCAGTAGTTTAATAGGTTTTAAAAAGAAAACACAAAACATCATTTTAAAAAATAGTGATAGTGTTTATTTAATATAAATTAGCTTTTTAATTTTCTTTTTCAACTTATTATTAAGAACTTTATGTTTTTATAATTTTCTTAGTTTTCATCATCATATAGGATAATTTTATAAAAAGTTCAGAATTTTCTTATCTGTTTAGTATTTATTAGAATTTAAAATAGTTAAAAGTATTAAATAATTAATAATAAATAAATAAAAAACATAAAAATATCTTTTCAGTTTTAAAATTAGTTTTCTAATATTTTAGATTTTCCTAAGTTAAAATTTCATTTTTCCAGGTTAATTTTATATTTTCTTGTATTTAAGTGTATTTTAAATAATTAATAAATAGGAATTAATTAATAATAAATAGATAAAAAGTGAAAAAAATATATTTTCAATTTTAAAATCAGTTTTATAATATTTTAGATTTTTCTAAGTCATAATTTCATTTTTCTAGCTTTATTTCATATTTTCTTATATTTTAGGGTATTATTAAATAGTTAAAATAGTTTTTAAATAATAATAATTAAATAAATAGTTATAAAAATAATTTTAATTTTCTAATAATTTTCTTTTATTATTAGGATTGTAAAAATATCATTTTTATATCCATAGGTGTTTTTATTCTTTATGTTTATTTTATTTACGCTACGTAAAATTTATAAACGACGTATTTAAGTTTGTTTAATTGATTGTGTTTATAATTTCGTATCCAAATACCATTCCAATCAATCAGTAGTGTAATTATCAATCAAAATCCTTACGATCTATCCTTAGTGATCATTCGACATCTCAAAGTTTTAAGCACCATTAATCCTCCGTCGGACTTAACGACCCGGGAATCCACTATATTCCAAGGGAAATTGCATTGGTTTTAGACGGTTTGAATTTTATTACGGTTGACCATTCACAAGTGGTTGACTTGTGTAATAAACTTGACGGTTCGACCGATCAAATTTTACCACGGGAGGCTTTAGCGTGTTTTAAACATTTCCGCACCATACTTGCACATATACCACCTTTGTAAACAGCTTTTTTGTAAAGTTATCAAAATCCAAAAGTTCATTAACACTTTTCCTAAAGTGTTAACAACACCAAACAAAATATAAAACAACAAAACAATCGTAACGCTTTCTATCTTTTGTATTTTAAGGTGATTCTAAAAAGATACGATTTGGTTAAACGAGACGATACCAAAAATATTGTCCAAAAGTTTTAAACCCTTAGCACAAATCCATACCTACGCCTTTTCAGTGGTACTTAATAAATACATAAAAATCAACCACCGAAACCAAGGCGTAACACCTACCAACCTGGGTGTGAACATTAATAAGTTCCCAATCTTAAAGATCAAAACTTGCCTTTGTGTCCTTGTGATTTGGTGTACCTTTTTCAAAGAAGCCATTTCATTTGTGATTATTGGTTAAGTTCACTTGTCGCTTTGCCTCGATTTGTTTTAAAAATTGATTTTAAACTTAGTGCATGCGACTGCTCTTCCAGCTCCACAAGTCCACTTTCCGAGCTTGCAAATATTCCTCGTGAGACGAGGACGCTCGCCTCCTTCACCGCGGATCGAGGAACGCCTAGCACCACCACCCCCGTCGTAATGGCGTAAGATAAACCGATGAATGAGCTTCTCCAAGCACCCATCGAGGGTTACGGAGATGCCATTATTGTCCCA
The DNA here is from genome assembly GCA_910596185.1 of Chrysanthemum makinoi. Taxonomy (NCBI): domain Eukaryota; kingdom Viridiplantae; phylum Streptophyta; class Magnoliopsida; order Asterales; family Asteraceae; genus Chrysanthemum; species Chrysanthemum makinoi. Next base: position 205,925,066 of record OU343225.1, on the reverse strand, counting down.
CCCATCGGCCGATACCTTCGGAGCTCAAAACCGGGTTGCTTAATCTTGTAACCCAAAGCCAATTTTATGGTTTTGAGCCGGATGATCCTCATGCACATATTCGATGGTTCAACAAGATTGCATCTACCATCAAATACAAGAATGTCCCACATGAAGAAAATTAAGCTTCTTCTCGCTCCTCTTCTAGAGGACAACAAGCCCTGGCTTGAGAAACAACCCCTCGTTCCATTGAGACATGGGAGGATTTAGTCACTAAGTTTGTTAACTAATTCTATCCTCCATCCCGAACTACAAGTCTTAAGAATGAGATAATGAAATTTCTCAAAGATTTGATGAATCATTCGGTGAGGCATGGGATCGTTAAAGAGTTGTCTCGAAGTGTCCACATCATGGTTTTACCAAGTTAATGCAAATGGATACTTTCTACAATGGTCTGAACCAAACTAACCAAGACTCTTTAAATGCCTCCGCGGAGGTAATTTCCTGAGCAAGACCACAAAAGAAGCCTTGCAAATTATAGAAAACAAGTCCTGTGTCCGCCTCTTTCCGAACAAAGACATATCAGTCTCAGTCTAATGCTAGACCTTCTACTTCATCTCACGTGAGTACATCTAGCACCGATGCTAAGATTGACAAACTCACGGATATTGTTCATGCTTTGGTTCTTGCTAACCAAAAGAAAGTCACTTTCACACAGACACCATCACATGGTGAAGTGAAGAAAGTCGAGGTCTGTGTTACTTGTGGTGGCCCTCATGCATACTACAACTGTATTGCCACCGATGGTAGTCCATTTGAAGCCAATGCTATAGCCGGAACTTCACATCAGGAGGTAATCAATACCCCCTCAAAATGAACCAAACTACCGTGCTAATACTTATCGTGGACCACCCGGTTTTAACCATAATCCTAACATACAAAACCGGAATCAGAACCAACCTAGAATGAACCAAGGTTATCAAAACCAAGGTAATTTCTATCCCTGACCAAATCAAGGTTTCCAACATCAAGGAAACCTTAATCAAAACAATTTCAATCGAGGGAATCAATTTCAGGGAAATGTGAATCCTAACCAAAGGAATTTTCAACAACAAGGTCATAATCAAAACATACGACCTCAAAATTTCCCTCCACCTCCTCCAGTACCATCATCTGATGAGTTATTGTAGCAATTCATGAAATCCCAAGATGAAATGAACAGGTTGTTGGTTAGCCAGATTTCTGACATTAAGAAGTCTTTAAATGATCAACCCTCGGGCTCAGGAAAAATTCCGAGCAACACGATCGCTAACCCGAGGGGCGATGCAAAGGCGATCACAACCAGAAGTGGTGTATCATACGATGGACCCGCTATTCCTACTACCTCTTCTTCTTCTCTCCCGAAGATAGTGGAAAGTGAACCTGAGGCGACAAAGGACAAGGAACTTCCTACTAATAACGGAGGTACCAACGATGTCCATCCTCAAGTTGTCCCGAAACCCAAATCTAAGCCAGGAGTTGTTTTTGATTCACATGACATCTCGGTTGAAAACCCCAAATCCAAATCTTCTATTCCTTACCCATCACGTTTGAATGAGCAAAAGCTCCGCGAAAAAGCCAGTCATCAAATGGACAAATTCTTTCAAATTTTCCAAGAACTACATTTTGACATAAGCTTTGCGGATGCTATCATGCTGATGCCCAAGTTTGCATCAACTCTCAAACACATGTTAAGCAACAAGGAAAAACTGTTTGAGATGGCAAAAACTCCTCTGAACGAGAACTGCTCTGCAGTTATCCTGAAGAAGCTTCCCGAGAAGCTTGGAGATCCTGGAAAATTTCTCTTACCTTGTGTATTTCCAGGAATGGTTGAATGCTTTGCCTTAGCAGATCTTGGTGCAAGCATCAATCTGATGCCTTATTCAGTATGGAAGAAACTTTCTCTTCCGGATCTTACTCCTACATGCATGACTCTCGAGCTTGCAGATCGTACAATATCCCGTCCACTTGGCATTGCCGAGGACGTATTTGTGAAAGTAGGAAAGTTCCATTTTCCAGCTGACTTTGTGGTTGTTGATTTCGATGCCGATCATCGGGTTCCTCTCATTGTTGGACGAGGATTCCTGAGAACGGGCCGTGCTCTCATTGATGTATTTGAGCAAGAAATCACATTACGTGTGGGTAATGAAGCTGTCACCTTTAACCTTGATCAAACTTCGAGGTACACCGCAAACTATGATTCTAGTCGGTTAACCGAATAGATATCATTGATGTTGCTTCTGAAGAGTACTCTCAAGAAGTTCTCGGTTATGATCATAATTCTTCGAGTGATAATCTCACTCATTCATCTCAACCCATCATTGCCAATTCTACTCCTTCTCTCACTCCGTTTGAGGAAAGTGACTTCATCTTAGAAGAGATTGAAGCATACTTGTCTAGTGATTCAGTTTCATGGGAAATTGATCACGCTCCAATTGACATCGAGGGAGATATTCTTCTCATCGAGAAGATGCTCAATGATGATCCATCATCACTCCCTCCCATCGAGCTTCATAACAAGGAAGTCAAGTCAGTTGAGAAAACTAAAGAATTTCCTGAAGTCGAACTTAAGGACTTACCACCTCATCTCGAGTATGCATTTCTTGAGGGTGATGATAAATTACCTGTCATTATTGCTCGAGATTTGAGTAAAGATGAAAAGACTGCTCTCATAAAGGTCTTGAAGTCACACAAGCAAGCAATTGCTTGGAAACTCTCTGACATTAAGGGTATCAACCCTGAATCTTGATGGAGGATGACTTCAAACCAGCAGTTCAACATCAGAGACGAGTAAATCCAAAAATCCATGATGTTATTAAACAAGAGGTTCTCAAACTTCTTGATGCATGATTAATTTACCCGATCTCTGATAGTCCTTGGGTTAGCCCAATCCACTGTGTTCCAAAAAGGGTGGCATAACTGTTGTCACAAATGAAGAAAACGAGTTAATTCCAACTCGGTTGGTAACGGGATGGCGTGTTTGCATTGACTATCGTAAGTTGAATGACGCCACCCGAAAAGACCATTTTCCTCTACCCTTCATGGACCAAATGCTTGAGAGATTAGCAGGAAACGAATACTATTGTTTCCTAGATGGTTTCTCGGGGTATTTTCAGATCCCCATTGATCCACAGGATCAAGAAAAGACCACATTCACCTGCCCATACGGAACTTTTGCCTATAGACGTATGCCTTTTGGCCTATGTAATGCTCCTGGCACGTTCCAACGATGTATGATGGCCATTTTCCACGACATGATCGGGGAAACAATGGAGGTGTTTATGGATGACTTCTCGGTCATTGGGGACTCGTTTCAAACATGTCTCTCCCATTTAGATAAAATGCTAAAACGGTGTGAAGACACCAATCTTTGTCTAAATTGGGAGAAGAGCCACTTTATGGTCAAAGAAGGCATAGTCCTTGGCCATAAGATTTCAAAAACGGGATTGAGGTAGATAGAGCAAAAGTCGATGTTATTGCTAAATTGCCTCATCCTACTACCGTCAAAGGTATTAGGAGTTTTTAGGTCATGCCGGTTTTTATCGCAGATTCATACAAGATTTTTCTAAAATCGCTCTGCCTATGACCCATCTTCTTGAAAAAGATGCTCCTTTATCTTCTCACCGAAAGTGCATCAAAGCTTTTGAAACATTAAAGAAAAGCTACTTGAAGCACCTATTCTCGTGCTGCTCCCGACTGGGACTTGCCTTTTGAGCTCATGTGCGATGCAAGTGATTTTGCTATCGGTGCAGTCCTAGGGCAACGTAGATCCAAGCATTTTCAGCCTATCCACTACGCAAGTAAAACAATGACTGAAGCTCAAACTCATTACACCACCACAGAAAAAGAGCTACTAGCCGTGGTGTATGCATTTGAGAAGTTTCGGCCGTACTTAATCTTGACCAAATGCGTGGTGTATACGGATCATTCGGCTCTCAAATATCTCTTTGCAAAACAAGATGCAAAGCCGAGATTGCTCCGTTGGGTTCTCCTCCTGCAAGAATTTGATATCATTATACGTGGTATAAAAGGAGCTGAGAACTAGCCTGCGATCATCTGTCCGGCTAGAAAACCCTCACCAAGATGTTTTCGAGAGAAAGGAAATAAATGAAACATTTCCTCTCGAGACACTCAATGCGGTTTCTTTTCGTGGAAACTCTACTACCCCATGGTTTTCTGACTTCGCAAATTACCATGCGGGTAACTTCATAGTGAAAGGAATGTCGACCCACCAGAAGAACAAATTCTTCAAGGATGTTAAACATTACTTCTGGGACGACCCTACTTATTCAAAATCTGTGCGGATCAAGTCATCCGACGGTGTGTTTATGGACAAGAAGCTATTGACATTCTCAAAGCTTGCCATGCTGGACCCACCGGGGGCCATCATAGTCCAAACTACACTGCCAAGAAGGTGTTTGATTCCGGGTTTTATTGGCCCACGATTTACAAAGATGCCCACGAGTTTATCAAAACTTGTGACGCTTGTCAACGTCATGGAAATATCTCACAAAGAAATGAAATGCCGCAAAACGCCATTCAAGTGTGTGAGATATTTGACATCTGGGGCATTGACTTTATGGGGCCATTTCCATCTTCTCGAGGAAACAAATCGAGGAAACAAATATACTGGTGGTTGACTATTTGTCAAAATGGGTTGAAGCAAAAGCTTTACCTACCACCGAAGTTGTTGTGAAATTCTTAAAATCTCTTTTTGCTATTGAAACTATAATTAGTGATCGTGGTACACATTTCTGGGCATTTGAGTCATGCAAAAGTATGGGCACCGTCTATGCATACCACCCCCAAACAAGTGGGCAAGTGGAAGTTTCCATGAGGCGAAAACCGTGCATCCCGGTCGGATCTGCGCGACTGGGCCTTCCGTACAACTTATAAAACACCATCGGGTGTACTCCATACAAGCTTGTATACGGGAAGGCATGTCATCTGCCGATTGAGCTTGAGCACAAAGCATACTGGGCCTTGAAACATGCCAACTTCGATATTCTGACAGCTGGTGATCACAGAAAAGTTCAAATGAATGAATTAAATGAACTCCGTGATCAAGCATACGAAAACTCTTTGATCTACAAACAAAAGACAAAGAAGATTCATGACTCCAAAATCAAGAACCGCGTTTTCAGCGTCGGTGATCGAGTCCTTCTTTTCAACTCAAGATTGAAGATTTTCTCGGAAAACTAAAATCCCGCTGGTCTGGACCATTCACCATCACTAAAGTATTTCCATATGGAACTATTGAGTTATCTCAATCCGATGGTCCAAATTTTAAAGTGAATGGTCATCGATTAAAACACTATTTTGGAGAGGACATTCCACCCATGGTTGTCCCGGATTTACAAACTTTCCCCATGAACCAATGAATGCGGGGATCGAGTCAAGCTAGTGACTCGGTAATCAAAAACAGTAGCACACCATATGGGTTTTCACCCATATTTCTGACTTCTTTCTACTTTCTACCACCCTAGTGTGGGGGGAGTTGCCCCATTTGTTGTATATAAAGTTCAAAAAATGTGTATATATCAAAAATAAAATAATGGCCGTAGTATTTCCCTTTTATGTTCTATGTTTCGGCATAACCGCAGGTACTTTGAATATTGAGGGCAATATTCATTTCTAGTGTGGGGGAATTCTCACGAATTTTATCATGTAATTATACCACCCAATTCCCCATTTTTGGCCAAAATTGTTTTTTGGAGTAAGTGTTTTACACTTACTCAGACAAATGGTAATCGACCGCCATGTCTAACCCACATAAGGATTGGCTAATCCAGGAGCAAACGGCTCTTGGTAAAGATATCTCAAATCCGTTTATGGCTTGCAATTTGCCCAAAATTGTATGGTGTTCAGCTCACCATATCTTTAATTAGTGAAAAGTTGGCTAGCCCGCAAGTTTATGGCTTGTGGTAAAGGCAGTTGGAAAACCATAATTGGTAATCGGCTCACCAAAGATAATATTGATAATTTATCTAAGAGTTGGCTAGTCCAAAAGCAAACGGCTTCTGGTAAAGACAAATCAAATCCGTTGAAAGCTGGTGATTTGCTCAAAATCATATGGTTATCAGTGTACCATAGTTCTTACTTGAACTGAAACATTTGGCTACTCCAGAAGTAATGGCTTTTGGTAAAGAGATGAAATCCATTAAATTTTCATAAAAGATTGCTAGGGACTAGCAATATCTTAGTGTGGGGGATTGATGAGTGTCTAAATACTCATCATTTTTGTACCATTTAAACTGCAAAAGCATCTGAAAACACTCAGAAATGCATCAAAATGATAAAAATATCACAAATAAGTGTTTTATGTGTTTCAAATGCAAAAATACCAAAATCAGGTGAAAAACGTATCAAGTTTGCATAATTGGCAGTTTTAGTCCCCCAAGTTTCAAAAGTTGTCAAAACTGGTCCCTGGTAAATCTAAATAAAGAAAAAAGTCATAAAGGTCCTTGGGATTCACAAGTTGTAAGAAATTGTCCTTTGAAGTTTAAAAATCACAATTTACAACTTTGGTCCCTCAACTTTACAAAAGTGTCAAAATCAGTCCTGGTATTTAAAATGGAAAATTATCAAATATTACCCTTGTACTATTCTTATATGGCATAATTGGTCCTTGTGTTAACTTTGGAAAAATGGCAGGTTCGGTCCTTGAGAATTCAGAAAATTACACAATTGGTCCGTGTATTAATTCCAAATCCAAACCGGACCCTTTATATTTACCCAAACCGCCCAACACCAAGCCCAACCCACTCCCTTTGAACTTTGACCCCTGCCAATATACCACTTGACCCCCTTTGAACCCCCCACCTATTAATAATCACGGGTCAACAAAGTCAAACCCAGTGTTACATGTGCATCTCTCTCACACAAGCGCCAAAACCAAACCACCACTGGTTTTCTTCACCACTCACCACCACCTTTCCACCTCACCTTACCAGCTGTTTACCCACTCCCCTCCACCTCCACAAACATCCAAGAATCCTTAATTGAAGAAAACCTGCTCAAAGAAATTTGGCGCCAAAATGCCACATGTACGATTATGAAGAGATTGATGAATTCAAGGGTTGAAATCAAGTGGGAAAGATTCAGAGATGTCGACAAGAGCCTAAAAGATCAATATAAAGAAGATTGGAGCCATGTAGAAGAATATCTAGTTTAATTTTAATTAATGTATGTCGTCTTAGTTAAATTTCAATTTCCAGTGTAATTTTAAGCTTTCAAGTACTGTTTTTATCCATTTCAGTGTATTGTGAATCCTTTTCAATAAGCAATTTTCATTTTCAGTTTCAATTTCAGTTTAAGTAAAATTTCAAGTTCAAAAATCTCATGTTAAGCTTAATGTTGTTATCAGTTGTTATTATGGACTCTTAAGCTCATTTAAGCTCCTAGAAAGCTTCTGAAAGCTTTTAGAAACCTTAAAACTTTGTTTAGTATCAAAAAGAAAAAAATACCAAAAATACCAAAAAAATTAGTTAAAAATCAAAATTCAATGGAGAAGATGATCAAGAAGCTGGAGCAGGGTTGATTGTGGATTGCCCTGGTTTAGTGCTTCTTGGGAAGCTATAGGTTGTGTTCTTGGCTCTTGGTTCTCTGTTTTATGCTTAAACTCAATTTGTAAGCAATTTTCTCATAATTTGCATTTCTTAGTATAAGTGTTTAAAGCTTGTTAATTTTAGTTTAATTCTGTCTCATTATAGTTAATGTAAGTTAATCACTAGATTTCTTGCTTTAAAAATCTGTTTTAGTATTTAAATCTTCAAAACAGTCTAGTAAAGGGTTGTTTGGATTTGTTTGTTTAACTGTACTAGAGGTTGTTCAAGCCAGTGTTCTTGTTTATTATATGTTACATTAGGTTATAATAGCTTAGTTATACAATAAAAACCAGTGTTTGTTTGTTAAAAAGTCAAAATCACTTTTAATCTCACTTAAATTGTTAACTGTTAGGATTAGGAGTTTAAAAATCATCACAGTTGTTTAGGACTTGTTAATCTAGCTTGATTTCATCTTAACATAGCTTATTACAACATAATCAATAAGTAGAATCAATCCAAAGTTCATTTTAGTCAACTTTTTAGTATAACTTAAAAAGTCAAAATTTCAGTTTTGCAGTTTTTGAATAAACTAGATTATTTTCTATAAGATTTAATATTAAGTTTCATGTTTTAAGCTTTTGGGATATTAATATTTAGTTGCTCATCTAAATCATAGTATTTTTTATAATTTCTAGTTAGCTTATTTAATTGCTTATTTATTGGTTTCTTTTAAGCCCTTTTTTGAAAATGTGCCCTATGCACAATTGAGCCATCCTATTTCACAAGCTCATTAAAAGCTCAACAGTGAACCTTAGCTTGTGTATTTTAGCTTTTTGGAAAGCCAATCTAGCCATTTCACAGGTCCAGTGCTTATTTTCCATTTTGCAGCTTATTTGGTAGGGCTGCAACAAGCTTTTACCTTGTCCCATTTTTGTGTTAACTAAGTACTCAGTGGTTTACAAGCTTTTTCACAAGCTCTTCACAAGCTTATTAATAAGTCCCAGTGTATGAGCTTGAACTTTTTAGAAAGCTCACCAACCATTCTCAATACCTCAGTCCTTGTTTTGAGCTTTTCAGCTTATTTAATGAGCTTAATTTGCTTTTAGAAATGGCTGCAGGCCTGTTTGGTTAAGAGAGTATTTTGGAATTGCTTATTAGCTTATTATAGCTTTTCAGTGTAGTCCTTTGTGCTTTTTAGCTTCATTTCAGTTCATTTAGCTTATTTGTATCTTATTTCACTTTTGTTTCTTTTTATTTAGCTTATTTAACCACTTTGTTTGAACTTAAAAATCAAAATAAGCAAAAAGCCAAACTGTTGAGCTCATAAGCTTATTAAACTGCTTATTTTTAAGTTGCAAAATTTTTGTCTTTATTAAAGTTACTTATTATCAGTAGTTAAGTAGGTTTTAAAAAGAAAAAACACAAAAACATCATTTTAAAAAATAGTGATAGCGTTTATTTAATATAAATTAGCTTTTTAATTTTCTTTTTCAACTTATTATTAAGCACTTTTTGTTTTTATAATTTCTTAGCTTTCTGTCATCATAGGATAATTTTATAAAAAAGTTCAGAATTTTCTTATCCTGTTTAGTATTTATTAGAATTTAAAATAGTTAAAAAGTATTAAATAATTAATAATAAATAAATAAAAAATATAAAAAATATCTTTTCAGATTTAAAATTAGTTTTCTAATATTTTAGATTTTCCTAAGTTAAAATTTCATTTTTCCAGGTTAATTTTATATTTTCTTGTATTTAAGTGTATTTTAAATAATTAATAAATAGGAATTAATTAATAATAAATAGATAAAAAGTGTAAAAAATATATTTTCAATTTTAAAATAAGTTTGATAATATTTTAGATTTTTCTAAGTCATAATTTCATTTTTCTAGCTTTATTTCATATTTTCTTATATTTTAGAGTATTATTAAATAGTTAAAAATAGTTTTTAAATAATAATAATTAAGTAAATAGTTATAAAAATAATTTTAATTTTCTAATAATTTTCTTTTATTATTAGGATTGTAAAAATATCATTTTCATATCCATAGGTGTTTTATTCTTTTATATTTACGTTTTATTTTGTACGTTTACGTAAAATTTAGTAAACGTACGTATTTAAGTTTGTTTAATCTGATTGTTGTGCTTTATAATTCTGTATCCAAATACCATTCCAATCAATCAGTAGTGTAATTATCAATCAAAATCCTTACTGATCATTATCCTTAGTGATCATTCGACATCTGAAAGTTTTTAAGCACCATTAATCCTCCGTGGGACTTAACGACCCGTGAATCCACTATATTCCAAGGGAAATTGCATTGGTTTTAGACTGTTTGAATTTTATTACGGTTGACCATTCACAAGTGGTTGAATTGTGTGATAAACTTGACGGTTCGGACCTGATCATATTCTCAAAAAGATTTCAAGTATCTGGGCTAATATTATGTTGCTGATTCTGAAGTGTCAAAACCAGCAAGGAGGAAGGAGACTCGTATCTAAACGCGAGTAATCTTGATGAGCTTAATACTTCTAAGTGATTGAAGATATCCCGGGAAGACTATTGTCATTACCGCAGAGAAACTCAAGGTTTGACTCATGGCGTTTAGTGTTCTTATTCCAACTATGTGGGGGAAGAGATGGAAGAGTTAATTTCTGAAGATGAAAGAGGTACACAAGTGTGTGAGGATTTTGATGTTATCGCAATCATCAGGGGAGAGAGATTGTGTACATTGGAGATGCTCAGCTATTTTACTTGAAGGCTTAATCAGTGATTCACAGATATAATCACTCATTCCGGAGTTGACATCTGCAGAGATAGTCATCCGCAGAGATAATCAGTGATTCGGCCTGCTTCTTCAATGTTATCGGTTATTCTCTCTTTGGGCATTCGGGTACTGTCACACCCCCAAATTACCTGTTTTGCAGCGGAATGGAATTCCTGGGGGTTGACTGTCATAGTATCACAATCACAGTTATATTGAACGACCTAAAGTGTCGTTTGAAAAGCACATCGTTTGATATATTAAAACTTTCAGAGCTTACAAAATATAGGTCCCAAATGAAAATCGACATATGCGGAAGTAAGTTCGTTACAATCCAAACGATGTTTTAAAGTACATAAAACCCAAGTGAAACGCGTCGTCACCGCGACTCTATGATATGTCCACATGCATGCCATGAAGTGAATGCCTTAGTTACTGAAAATACATTGCTAAAAGTGTCAACACAAAGGTTGAGTGAGTTCATAGAGTTTATGAAAATGTTTTATACGACCAACACAAGTATAAGTTATGTATGACAAATATGTCACAAAATGGTACAATTGCTTAAGCACATGACACCGAAGCTAGACTGTTCTTGATGTTCGCCCAACAGAGTGTTTTGCCAAACAACTCAATGATGATAAAATGAAATGCATCCGTTGACCAGTTGGGACCACCAACACGGATGGAGGAGTCACCCTCAATAGACCTATCCACTCACCCTTCTTCAAAATTAACGGTTCATGATTATGAAATGGGGACATTCAATTGGCAATTAGGTAACTTAAGCAATGTAAATGAATTTGATGTACTTGGGCTCGTATAAAAATGATGTGCAATGTATTCTCCCCCGTAGGTTTGAAATAATGTATAAACTTGAATAATTCGGGGCTATGAAAACTCACATGTTGTAATGATCATGATGATATAATGGCAATACTGAAATGAGGCGCAACCTCTAACCGTGACCTATTATGAATGATATGTTCTAATGTAAATCATAAAACAATGTCGTGCATGCAAACTCATATGAAATCCATACCACTCGTACATTTGAAAATAATGTTTATCGTCGAAATATATGTTTATGACATCCCGTCATATTATAAAATACTTTACAAGTATTTACGTTGAAACAACCTCCTACGATAGTCGTTTAGTGATATATCAAGAATTTATAGTTTTTCGTCGTAAAATAATGTCATTTGACAATTCATGAAAAGTGACTAAATAGCCTCGAAAAGCTAGTCGTAAAATGGTGCACATCGAGTGTTAGGAAACAAACTCAACGGTTTTGGAAAGCTTGTAGCATTATCTCAAAGTTTTAGCATTTAAGTTTTTATCATAGAGGTCTCGATCATAGAGAAAAACATAGGTAAAGTATGGTACTTGTACCAAAAATATTGTTTAAGGGTGGTTTTCGGCAAAGTTTGAGTGACCGTATTTTATTCGTTACAACTCCGTTTGATGATCGGTTAGACATTTTGGAAAATAGGCTAGGCGAACTTACTTTTACTAGAAGACATCATTTTATAAAAAGTACTCCATCAATGTTAAAAACGACCCTCAACATGGTCATTCGCGGCCGATATTTCTTGGCTATTAGAAAATATATAGTTGTACTTATATAAAATAGTTACGGCAACCTTGTTTAAACGCGTGTAATTTAATCGTTACAAGTCCGTTTGACGTTTTATATGTCCTTAGCTTCGTGTTAAAGTATACTAATATATTTTTGATAAATCGACACATTTAATAACGCTTAAGACTCATTTTTGACTCGTAAAAGTTTGAAACGGCATGCTGAATTTTCTGAAAATTATAGTTTCCGTCGTTAAACTTGAAAATAGCATAACTTCTTCGTTATAACTCCGTTTTAACCCATTCAAGCGGCCACGTTTTCGTTTTAAAGTGTATTTTCTGAATATCTAGCCCAAAATTTTTTACCAAGTGTCGAAATTTCCAGAATTCACAAAAATGATCAGACCCTTTTATATAGTTGTCGAAATGAATTTTTCTCGCGTAAAACTTAATCAAACCACTTCAAACCAACGCCAAAGCTATTATAAACCTACCATACACCTTCTTAGGGTGTCATGGGTTCCTAGACATCATCAAAAATGATATGTTTCAAGGGTGTTAGCCTTAATAGTTTTTATTAGAAGTGATGGTCATTCACATTTAGGAACTTTATAACGTGTGTTAGATATCGTGATAGAATAGTCAACGGGCCAAATGGGTACTAGTTATGTAAGGCTTGACTTTTATCCAATACAACCCATGTCCAAGCCCACGAAGCCCATAAGAAAGCCTTTAGGGCATCAAGTCCCTTGGACTATAAATACCCCTCAAATGGTCATTTGAGGGGTGTGCTTGAAAGTGTGTGTGTGTATTTTCTCTCTCAAGGAATATACAACTTTATTGTGTTTATCTTATCATCTCACATACACGGTTTTATAAACATCAAGTCACCATCTCATCTTTATCTTTTCTTTCTTTTACGCATATGTTTGTGTTTGGGTTTCACGAGTTCTACGCATAACTTTGGTTAACGTGGGTACTTTGTGATAAGGTTGATATATCGTAGTGGTCCTACAATTGGTATCAATCGCCTAACAATGGTTTAGGAGTGTTTTGGTTGAAGTTTTTTTGTGGTGTTACGCGTAGTTTCGTTCTCAAAAGTGTCACGCATAAAGCTTTAATTTTTGCACTTTAAAATTCAAGATTCTTGTGGTTTAAGGTTTATTTGGTGCTAAAGTTTCAGTTTTTTCAAAAGTTCAAGCTTTACGGGTTTTTCTTCAAGTTTGAACTCGTGTTTTTGAAGGTGGTCATTTCTACTCGTAACTTTTATAAGCACTTTGGGTGTAAAAGGTCAAAAGATTTGTGTTATTGGAGTGTTTTTAAGGCTATCTGTGCAAGAGAAATCGTTTGAATCATTGGAAATTTTTTACGAGTAGGTCAAAACCCTAGTTCTACTCGTAAGAAAGTCAACTACGCATAAGGTTCTACTCGTAACTTTTTGGTGCAGATTCTTAGAGCTTAAACGGTGACTCAGTGCTTCCCTCACTTGGATAAGTTTGTGGAACACTTCGACTTTTGGATATCTCTTACACTGTGATAGTGTAAAGGATTTTTAGGTCAAAACCCTAATCTTACGCATAAGTTTCAACTTACGCGTAGAATACTTTACGCATAAGCATTTTTCTTACGCCTAAGTTTTCCTTACGCATAAGCTAAATCTTACGCATAACTTTTTCTACTCGTAACTTTAAACTTACGCATAAGATCCTACGCCTAAGGAATCCTACGCCTAAGGAATCCTACGCATAAGCTTCCTACGCATAAGATTCTACTCGTAACCATTTCCTACTCGTAACTTCAGGTCTCTACGCCTAAGCTTTTTCTACCCATAAGGTTAAAAAAAAATAAATAAATAAATAAATAAAAAATAAAAAATTCAAATTTTGAGTAAAATTTAAAATTTTGATGAGACTAAACGTTCAATTTTTACGCGAAATTCAAATTTTGGTTTAACTGTGAAAATTTTGGTCAAAAATTCAAATTTTTGGGCCTAAATTCAAATTTTTCGGGTCAAATTTGGCGTCAAAATTGTCATAACTCAAATTTTTCATACGACCTTAGAATTGATTTTTATAGTGAATTTCAAATTTTGGGAGAAATTTTTCATACGACCTCAGAATCACCTCAACCGAGTTTAATCTTCATCAACCACAACTCCTTTATCGTTGAATCGATCCTACATCAACTTTATCAGATCATACCTTCATCAATGGCTACTCAACAAGACATTCATGCAGCCGGTGCTGAAAACCGACCTCCTATGTTGGCAAAAGGTGGTTATCTTCAATGGACAAGTCGTATGCTTCGTTACATCAAGACCAAACCTAATGGAAAACTCATGATTAAATCCATTCAGGATGGACCCTTCAAGCCTCAACAAGTTCATGTACCGGAAATGCGATGCAACACCTCCCGTCCAACCATCTTCTCGTCTTCAATACGAATCTGAATACACTGCAGAGGATCAGAAACAAGTCGAAGCAGATGACATGGCAATTCATATTATCCAACTGGGTTTACCAATAGACATCTTTGCTGCGGTAGACAGTTGTGAAACTGCTTTCGATATGTGGGAACGTGTTAGACGACTTTGTCATGGAACAGAAATTGGTCAACAAGACATGGAGAACAAGTTGCTAACTGAATGGGAAAAGTTCACATCTACTCCAGGAGAATCCATTGAATCCTACTATGGAAGGTTTTGTACTTTGATGAATGAGCTAATCAGAAACAAGTTGACACCCAGAACTATCGTTCAAAACATCAAGTTTCTGAACAATCTTCCAGAAGAATGGGGACGATATGTCACTATTGTCAACCAAACAAAAGACTTACATCAGGTGAACTTTGATCAACTAAACGATTTTCTGAAACAAAACCAAGCTGAAGTGAATGAAGTCAGGAAAGAAAGATTGGCAAAGAATCATGATCCATTGGCACTCATTGCAAAGACTCAACCTTCAGTGAATACACAACAACAAGCTTCATCATCTTCCAACAACAACAACTTGCAGCAATACATTCCACAACCACAACAACAATTCTATCCACAAGAACAACAAGTCTTTCAACAACAGTATCCACAATACCAGGAACAAGGAATCACAGATCTCGAATCTGATCAAGAAGACCCTATGTCCCAAATACTTTCTCTCTTGGGAAAAGTAATCAAAGGTCGCTATTCCACACCTACTAACAACAACCAAAGGATATCATCAAACACTCGCAACAGGCAAATTGCACAGCCGGGTGTGAATATGGGTAATCAAGGACAAATGGTTGGAGTTATTGGGAATCAGCAGGGATATGCTACTGGATTTCGTATGGGTAATCAGGCGGTTCCGTATCAGGGTAATCAGTTGGGTCAGAATGTTGGAAATCAGATTGGGCAGAATGTTGGGAATAGAGCAGTGGGTAATCAGAATGGGTATGTTGCAGCTCCAGTCGTTGGGAATTATGGAAATGTGAATCAGGGTAATCAGGTTAAGTGTTATAACTGTCAAGGACTGGGTCACATGGCAAGGAACTGTCGCACTAAGCCGCACAAAAAGAATGGTGATTATCTTGAAAGCTGCTCTGTTAGCAGATAAGCAAGAAGCGGGGTTACAGTTGAGTGCTGAGGAAATTGACTTTTTCGCTATTATGGATGATTTGGAAGACCTCGAGGAACTCAATGCGAATTGCATCTTCATGGCAAATCTTCAGGAAGCTAAGTATGACACTGAGTCAGACTCACCTCCTGTCTATGACGCCAATACAGTATCTGAGGTACCAATCATTGATCCATGCTATAACAATGTCATATTTGATGTGTTTACTCATGACGAACAGCATTCTGTGACGCCAGCACCTACTTATGATACATATATGGACAATCCGAGTTGTAGCAATACTAACTCTGAAACTCCATATGTGGATCCTAGTGGAGGCTGTGTGGCACAAAATACTGAGACTGATGAGGAAACACGTGCTTATGTTGAATCATTAATCAATCAATGTGGCATTGAAGTTGAGAAAGTTAGAACGGTCAATCGCGAAGTTAAGGCCGCGAATGCTAAATTGACCGCTGAGCTTGAGAGTTACAAGGAGCACGCCAGAGCCTATGAATTTCATACAAACAAAATTTCAGAGTTAGAAATTGGTTATCGAGATTCTGTTTTTAGAGAAAAGATTTGCAACTCAAGTATGACACACTTGATGTGAATCTGAATTTGAAAATCAAATCTTTAAACAAGGAAATTTCTGATCTAAATGACCAACTTTCTAAACAAAAGCACATTTTCTGATCTTGAAAAAGAGAAGAAAGCAGTTGATTCTGATTTTGCAAAACGAGAAGATTCTCTTCTTGATGAAATTCTTGATAAAACGGAAAAAATCAAAAAATTGGATAATTTGCTTCTTACAACGGGTCATTCCGCTAAGACAATCAAGATGCTTTCTAATCAAGTAAATCCGATTTTTCATACTACAAATAAAATGGCTCTTGGTAACTCACCTTCTGGTTTCCTCAAGAAAGCTCAGAAATCTCAGAATGTGTTGCACAATGGAAAACCTTTGCATGAACCCATATTTGTGCATGATTCTCTTGAAACGTTGGAACTATCTGAGGAGAGTAGATCAAAAATGAAACAAAAACATCCGGAAATCAAACCAATTGATTATAATAAATGGAACCAAATTAATGGTATTTCGTTTGTTTCTCAATCAACGTTTTCCACCAAACCAAGTGTTTCAAACAAAGTGTCAACACCAGTTTCAAAATCAGTTTCAAAACCAGTTGTTGTCTCCAAATCTCTTTCGAACATTGAACAAATGTCTTCAAACAATCCTTTTTACACAAGTGATGCGAGTATTTTTGGAAAATGTGAAAATGAGAATTGCAGATCTTCAAGAGACCGCTAAAACTAAAACCAATATTACAACAAACATCTGGTTTAATAGTTTTGATATTGAACAGAAAAAGTTTTTGAAACTCAAATTGCCCCTCAGCTGAATAACATCAACTCAAGGGTAATTCATTTTGAACAAGCCTTTTTGAAAGAAACAGCTGACTTTGTCAAGGACCATAAATCCCTGGTAAAGCAAGCTAATGAAAGTGTTGAACACATCAAATTTTTGGAAAATCTAAATGATTCTCTCTTCGAAGATGTTCTGACTACTGATATTATGTCCATCATTTTGCAAACATATTCTGTTGAAGATCATGAAAGACTCCAGTATGAGACCTCCGAAATTGTTTCAAAATATGAAAAAGCTCTTGAAAAACTTGAAAAAGAAAATGTGTCATATTTTAAACAACTTGATCGAAAAACTGAGGAATGCAAGTATGACAAATTGTCGTATGAGCGTGCCTACAATGACATGAAAGCGAAAAATGATCTTTTGAGGGCTCAGCTAGAAAGTCAAAAAGGAAAGCAGTGGATACTGTGATTAAAAAACCATTGACTGCGGAGAAAGCAAATGTTCCCAAACCGGTTTCCAAACCAAAAATGTCTGTTTCTATGCCTCCTCCAAAAGTCAATGAGAAAAATGTTTCATCAAAACCAGTCACTCCACCTGCCCTACCTAAACAAAATGTTGATAAAGGGAAAGCGGTTATCGAGAAACCAAAAGTTTTAGCACCTGGCCTTTTTAAGATGAGTACCACTAATGCGTCTGCCTCCACATCTAAAACATATGGAACAAACGACATAAGTTTAGAAAAGCACTCTAAAGAGACTAGGAAAGCTGAAACCACCTCCCTTCATAAAAATGTGAATCCTAATGCGTGTGCCTTACCTTCTACAGGACTAGAAAGCACCTCTAGGAGCAGCAGACTAAAGCCTAAGAGCAATACAAGGAACAATAGAGTCTCGACTGCCTCTAGGAGTAGTAGCTTGAATAAAGAGAAGAAAGTAGAAGAACACCCTAGGAATTTACCGCTTTTGAATAAGAAAGACATTTCATCTGAATGTACTGAACCTATGAAACTTGCTAAGTCTAATGAATGTGTTGAATCTCTTTGTTTAACTTGCAAGAAATCTTTATTAATGTTCAAGATGATTGTGTTTCTAAGAATGTGAATGATAAGCCTGTTAAGAAGAACGTTCCTAAAAGATCTTACGCTAAACAAGTAGGAAGACTAGTTGCAAAACTTAGGCTTTACACTACTGACAGGAACTATAGTGTATACTTTAGGGATGATATTTGGAAACCCACAGGTAGAACTTTCACACTCCAGAATGGTACAATGAGTGATAAACCAGAATTCCCTGTAGAAAACCTCTTTGAGTGTGATCAGGATTTTACCTCTAACCCAAAGGAACCAAAATCAAAACGGTTTCCACAATATTCTTTTTCTGTTACTGGCAGGTTATCGAAATTTGTCTTTGGATCGTCGACTCGGGTTGCTCCAAGCACATGACCGGGAATCTGAAGCTGCTGATCAATTTCGTCTGGAAATTCATGGGAACCGTACGTTTTGGAAATGATCATGTAGCAGCTATCATGGGTTATGGAGATCTACCTTTTGGAAATTATTTGATCACTCGGGTTTACTATGTCGAAGGGTTGGGACACAATTTGTTTTCAGTCGGGCAGTTCTGTGATGCAGATTTAGAGGTTGCTTTAGGAAAAATGCTTGCTTCGTTAGAAACTTGGATGGCACTGATCTCTTAACTGGGAATCGTGATACAAACTTGTATGCTATCGACATCAATCAAATGGCCTCTTCATCACCAATATGTCTTATGACACGAGCATCTGGAACACAGTCCTGGTTGTGGCACAGACGGTTATCCCATCTCAATTTCGACACCATCAACAAAATTGCCAAAGACAACATCGTCAACGGACTTCCAAAGTTCAAATACACCAAGGATCACTTATGTCCATCATGCGAACAAGGAAAAAGCAAAAGAGCATCATATAAACCCAAAACCGTACCTAGTTCGGAAGCAAAGTTGCATATGTTGCACATGGACTTATGTGGCCCAATGAGAGTTGAAAGCATTAATGGGAAAAAGTATATTCTTGTTATCGTCGATGATTATTCGAGATATACATGGGTTAAGTTCCTGAGATCAAAAGACGAAGCACCAAGCATCATCATCACCTTTCTGAAACGAATTCAAGTACTTCTTCAAACTCCAGTAAGGGTTGTAAGAACAGACAACGGCACTGAATTCACTAATCAGGAGTTAAGATCTTATTTTGAAGATGTTGGAATCACACATCAGACATCAGTTGTTAGAACTCCACAGCAGAATGGGGTAGTTGAAAGAAGAAATCGAACTCTTGTGGAAGCTGCTCGCACAATGCTAATCTATTCTAGTGCACCGTTATTTCTATGGGTTGATGCTGTTGCCACTGCTTGTTTCACTCAGAACCGATCCCTTATCCATCCAAGATTCAATAAAACCCCATATGAGCTTGTGAACAACAGAAAACCGGATATCTCTTACTTTCACGTATTTGGCGCTTTGTGCTATCCTACGAACGACAGAGAAGATCTAGGTAAACTGAAAGCAAAAGGTGATATTGGAATCTTCATTGGATATTCAGATAACTCGAGGGCATTCAGGGTGTATAACAGGAGAACTAGGAGGATCATGGAGACGATGAATGTGAAGTTTGACGAACTTTCACAAATGGCTTCTGAGAGACTCGCTCTAGAACCCGCACTAAACCGACAGACTTCTGGACACATCAGTTCAGGACTCGTACCTCAAAGAGCTCAATCAACTTCGTTTGACAATCCTAAAGAACAAGAATGGGAGAATTTCTTTGAGTTAATGTTCGATGAATACTATGGTGGAACTTCGACAAATGCATCAAACCATCATTCCGCTGCACCCGCTCAAAATCATCCTCCACCACCAACAGAAGATGCATCTACAACGGTCGAAACCAATGCACCAATTCCATCTACATCATCTACATCTACTACAGTTATTGCACCCGTTCTACCAGCAGTTGATGAGCAAAACCAAAACCAGAACGATGCAACGTTAGATGAAGACTTATTTGAAAACCCGTTTGCTACGGAATCAGCTGAATCTTCTTCAAGCTTACGAGAACCATCTAACTCGCATACGTATAACCAACGGTATCCTTCTACTCTGAAGTGGACTAAAGACCACCCAATTGAACAAGTTATTGGTGAACCTTCAAGGCCAATTCAGACGAGACGCCAACTTGCCACCGATTGCGACTTATGCATTTACCTTTGCTCAATTAGCAATATAGAGCCAAAGAACATTCGCGAGGCAATGGCAGAACCCGCATGGATAGAAGCAATGCAGGAGGAACTTCTCCAATACCGTCTACATGACTCTTGGGATATGGTTCCAAGACCAATTGACATTCGCGTCATTGATCTTAAATGGTTATGGAAGAACAAACGGGATGAAGAAATGACTGTCATTCGCAACAAAGCTCGTCTTGTGGCCAAAGGATACAGACAAGAGGAAGGGATAGACTTTGAAGAGTCATTCGCGCCGGTAGCTAGACTAGAAGCAGTCAGGATTTTCTTAGCCTATGCCGCTCACAAAAACATCACGGTTTATCAGATGGACATTAAGACCGCGTTCTTGAATGGAACTCTGAAAGAAGAAGTGTACGTGAGTCAGCCAGAAGGCTTCATAGACATGAATCATCCATACTACGTCTACAAACTCAAAAAGGCAATCTATGGATTGAAACAAGCTCCGAGAGCGTGGTATGACGAACTGTCCTCTTTCCTTATCCTAAACAATTTCACCAAAGGAACAGTTGATCCTACCTTGTTTACACAAAAATGCAAAAACGACATTTTGATTGTTCAGATTTATGTGGACGACATCATCTTTGGGTCCACTAATCCGAATCTTTCAAAACATTTTGAAAATCTCATGAAAAGTAAATTTGAAATGTCCATGATGGGGGAACTAAAATTCTTTCTTGGTTTACAAATACATCAATCCCCACGTGGAATTTTTATAAATCAAGCTAAATACACAACTGAGATTTTGAAAAATCATGGTATGGATAATTGTGACTCTGTCAGAACACCAATGGTAACTTCACCAAAAATTGGAGCCGATTTGTTTGGGAAACCTATCGATCCGAAGAAATATCGGAGCATGATTGGTTCTATCATGTATCTTACTGCTAGTCGACCAGATATTCATTTTGTTGTTTGCTTATTAGCACGGTTTCAGGCAAAGCCTACCGAACTGCACCTCAAAGAGGTTAAAAGGATCTTTCGGTACCTGAAGACATCCATTCACAAGGGACTTTGGTATCCGAAGGAATCCGGATTTGATCTTATTGCCTTTTCAGATGCGGACCACGCAGGTGATCAAGTTACAGCAAAAAGTACATCCAGATGAGCACAATTTTTGGGTGAAAAGTTAGTAAGCTGGTCTTCAAAGAAACAAGATTGTACTGCACTTTCAACCGAGTATGTGTCTCTATCTGCGTGTTGTGCTCAAGTTCTATGGATGAGAACACAACTCACAGATTATGGTTGTACTTTCGATAAAATACCTATGTATTGTGACTCAAAAAGTGCCATAGCCATATCATGCAATCCTGTTCATCACTCAAAGACTAAGCATATCAGAGTCCGCTATCACTTCATCAAAGAGTACGTCGAAAATGGTACTGTTGAATTATTCTTCATGAAGACAGATTACCAACTCGCCGATCTATTAACTAAAGCCCTTCCAAAAGAAAGGTTTGACTATTTAGTTTGACGAATTGGAATACGAAGCCTAACCCCTGAGGAGTTAGAACGTCTTCTCGAATCTTCTTGAAAATGATTTTCCAAAAAGCTTCGCTGTAAATATTTTTGAAAAACAAAATACAAAATTTCAAAAACCAACAAAAGCAAAATATAAAAATATAAAACTTTCAAAAATACAAAAACAATATAAAATCAAAAATCCAAAAATATTCTTCTCACGACATGTCTCTCGTATAATCGATATTCTGTACGTTTCTAGAAATGTCATTCAACAATGATACGGGTATGTACAGATGCTTGAGCGAGAGTTCTTTAATGTTTTTCAAAACATGTCGTTTCTCAAAATTTCTTCAAATAATGGCTTTCGTATACTTCAGTACGAAACCCGGACCTAAATGATGACTTTTGATTATTTACAAATCAAAACTCGTGCTTCTTAATGAAAATCACAAGTGTACGCTTCAGTGCACTGCATTTAAAAATGGTGAGAAATCATCATCATCTTGAGCACCTTTTCAAGATTGTTCAAAAGATTTTTCAAAATCTTTCAAAATACTTTGTGCTCAAGATAACTCCCTCTAAAACCCTTTAATTGATTATGCTTTATTAAAGGGGGAGTATAAAACTAAAATGTTCCAAATTCATGCGTAAATCAAATCCGTTTGTCTCCCCAAAAGATTCTAAAATGTTGTTTAATCCGTTGATATAAAAAATATCACGAATATGCTATTTTTGAGGGGGAGGAGACGTGATTAAAATGTGATCAAAATGTTTAATGATCGGTGTTTGAATCTCAAAATGAGCTCGACTCAGACGGAACCAATGAATTGACGAGAATCAAAGTCAGTAAATGTACCATCTCGAGAAACTTGTGATAGATATGCACCTTCATGGGTCTAACCTCCTTTTCAAGGAGTGTTTACAACTTCAAGTTAGTTATTAGAGCTAGTTGTCACCTAAAAACTGACAATGGAACTCTTTAACTAGGCAACGTAACCGTGTCTCGTGGGGAATTGTCTATCATGAGCCGATCAATTCAAAAAGTGCAAACTCTACCCTCTATGTGCAGATTTCTGTTAAAACTCATAAGCACATGTGAAGGGGGAGTGTTTTTGAAAATATAAAACTCGCGGAGTGTCTCAAACATATTTTCTATCATAAACACTCTGTGAGATTTTCAAGAAAAGGTTTTATGGCAACAATAGGACAGTCATGGAGTTATAAGGTGACTAAGGATAGGAAATCAGTCCTATGATCCGCCAGAGCCGGAGGGATCTACCCAATGACAATACCCATAGTTAGTATTAGAAGTCCTTAGGTATGATTGAAAAAAGGAGTAATGTGAGAAAGGAGAAAGAAGGGGTTGAAGAATTAAAAAGAAAAGTAATGAAAAAGGGTGAAAAGAAATAGCCCTCCATATTCAACCTTAGGGCAGAAACCGGGTTCAATTCATCTGCTACTGGTTGTCACTAGATGACACTGGTATTGAAGACAAAGACGTTATGGACCCAGTGACGCACTACACTAAACCTTCTAGCCACTCAATTCCTCTTAAAAGGATTTGTTTCATTCTCACAGGGAACCCTACATAATCTATCGACTTTCTCTTAGAGATCGTTGGTATTGAAGAAGGAGACCCTCTCCCTAGTCTCCGCTCAGGAAAACCAAAATGCACTAATTGAGTCTAGAGCCACGAGATT
Source organism: Chrysanthemum makinoi (assembly GCA_910596185.1). Classification (NCBI taxonomy): domain Eukaryota; kingdom Viridiplantae; phylum Streptophyta; class Magnoliopsida; order Asterales; family Asteraceae; genus Chrysanthemum; species Chrysanthemum makinoi. The sequence continues at coordinate 205,901,748 of OU343225.1, read as the reverse complement.
CATCAAAAGATCTCATAGGAACACATGACATGACATCGCTTGTTGTTCATCATTAAGGGCACAAGTGATATATTCTAGAGTCCTACGCAGATCTTAGCAATTTGCCAGAACATTTATGAGAAGTTTCACAATTGTGATCTTCAGTGATTGAATGGAAACTCCTGCCAGGGTCAACATCAAGCAGCCCTGACAGCAGGTCACTTCGGTAACTCCCCGTGGATTACGCTTAGTGTGTCTCAAACGGTCTACAGTCGTGGGGTGATGCTTCGGTGTACCTCAGCGACTCATCTGAACTGTAGATGTACTTCGGTATATCGCGTTATCTCACTTGTGGGACTCCAGTTCAGGAACGGCCTTTGTGAGAATTAGAGATGTGTTTTCACACTATGCTGTTAACACCCTCGAAATTCAAACTTGTAAGTGCCGGAATCCGCTTATTACTAACCTGTTTTATGTTTTCTTCTTATGGAAGCTCCGGAGCGGATGGATCGTGCAGACTCGCCACATGCTCATACCAACAACACATGAAAGTTCTCATCACAATCAAAGGCTACACAAAGTTTAAAGACTCGAGAACTACATCATTGGTAACCAAAAGTCAAATAGAAGTGTGAGCATGGTGGAGAAAGACGTGGAGACACCTAACCAATGAAGTTGACAACGGCAGAATACCACATTAATTGATCACAAAGCATGAAGGAACAAAGAATCAAGACTATTCTATATCTACACATAAAGTTCAAGCTCGAGAAAAGTAAAGACCTAATCAAGTGGAGCATCTTTTGAATGACCACCCCTTAGGGGGAGATTGTTAGCCTTAATAGTTTTTATTAGAAGTGATGGTCATTCACATTTAGGAACTTTATAACGTGTGTTAGATATCGTGATAGAATAGTCAACGGGCTCGTGGATTGGACTAAGCTAAATGGGTACTAGTTATGTAAGGCTTGCCTTTTATCCAATCCAACCCATGTCCAAGCCCACGAAGCCCATAAGAAAGCCTTTAGGGCATCAAGTCCCTTGGACTATAAATACCCCTCAAATGGTCATTTGAGGGGTGTGCTTGAGTGTGTGTGTGTGTATTTTCCTTTGAAGCAATATACAACTTTATTGTGTTTATCTTATCATCTCACATACACGGTTTTATAAACATCAAGTCACCATCTCATCTTTATCTTTTCTTTCTTTTACGCATATGTTTGTGTTTGGGTTTCACGAGTTCTACGCATAACTTTGGTTAACGTGGGTACTTTGTGATAAGGTTGATATATCGTAGTGGTCCTACAAAGGGGTAATTATAGGATGATATATATTAATTTATGGTACTTAAAAACAAATAAAGTGGTATAGATAATCATATAAGTTGCATGTTTTTCTTAAGCATGATAAAATGACCAAAATATGAATATGAAAGATGAAAATGATCATGAAATGCTTACTAGTTAATTGATGAGGTTTAAAGAACAAGGGTTTATCCTAAATACCATAGGTTTTTATTTCAAAACCTTGCTTAAGAGTATGCTAGAGTTGTGAAATTAGCTTGACTTGAAGAAAAAAAATGATCTCCTTGTCTTGGTCTCCTTATGGCCGGTTGCTATGAAGAGGATGAAGAGAGTATATGTCTTTTTTTCACCTTAAGATATTATGTTGTATGTGTATTATAAGAATATCATTATAATTATGTAAGTATAAGTGTACATGAGATATTTTGGTACTCAAAGTTGTGTGTCATCATGTATGTGTCGACATACATAGTAAATAAAAAGACTAGAGGTATTTTGTATACTTGAGCATGTATAGGTAGAAGTAAATGTGTAGTCATTTAAGGATAATTGGTAATTTGTATACATATTTAAGCATTTAGGGTAGCGTTAGCTAAAAATAAATTTTAACGGGTCAAAATAAAATATATTGAAGTCATAAAAATTATAAAAATACATTTCTTACAAAAATTGAGTGAAATAATAATTATCGAGTATTATTTACGAAAATAATTAGGTAAATATAACAATTTATATACAAAATAAATTTAAAACACCGGATAAACTAATAATATTATTTTTATAATCTTAATATGAGTATAAAAATATATCAGAATAATTTTTGGAAGTGTCGGATCAAATATTCAAAATAAATGATTATACGATAGCGTTTATTTAATAGGAAAATAAACGTTTAATGAAAAATGCAAATCCATGCATGAACCGATATGAAATGATGTTATTGATGATATGTAGACTAAATCTAGTCTATATGAAATGTCCTTGATGATTTTCCATGAATACGCAGCTTAACCCTTCAGGTTACGCGTATTTGATATTCGTAAACCTAGTTTACGAAAAATGATGAATAGTGACTCATGAATAGTGATTTTCTCCGGGAATGAATAGTGTTTCGTGAATAGTAAATTTTTGAAATACCCTTTCAAAATATCAAATCGACTTCAAAAACGATGAATAGTAAAATGATGAATAGTAACCTATGAACAGTAAATTCCCGAGATGAATAGTGAAATTTTCAAATTTTGTAAAATGACCTGAAATTAAGAGTTGTCACATTCGCCCATCCAAAAACGAATTCAGTCCCTGAATTCAGTCCATGTTAGGTTCTACGATGTTACTTGTGAAAAGGTGAGGATATTTGAGTCGCATTGGGTCGTCCAATGTTTTCTGAACCGTACCACGCCTTTCCAAGACGGGACTTACAACATAACTCTGTTGCCAACTTGAAATTCTAATGGTTTGCGACTTATGGAACATACTTCCAATATTTTGCGTCGTATATCGACGTAGCTTTTCTATCTATTTGTTGTTGCTTGTAACTGATTCTTGATCTGTATGATTTCTTTGTTTGTTTCATGAACGAGTTATGGACTAATGAGTCGGGATTTCCTGATTTTGACCAGTGAATAAGTGATTGACACCTCAACCATAGAGTATCTCAATTGGTGTAGTCAATATGTTCATGTAATAACTATTGTTGTAATGCAACTTGTTTGATGAAAAATGATTTGCTTAATCATTTCTAGAAAATCACACATGCCTTGAGTATATCTTATAATGTTCGAATTGTTCTCTCGCTTTGACCATTGAGATGAGGATAATAGGCGGTACTCATGTTACAGTAGGTTCTATGGGAACCTTGAAATGATTGTCAGAAGTCTAAGGTGAATCGAATAGCTTATAATAGGTACAACTGGAATTGATACCACGTGTCTCATGCCAAATTTCAAAATGTTAAGTCTGTCGAAAAGGACCTTATTGAAAAGAATAGATTATGGATAACAGTTGTGACTCCTCGCGTTTCTAGTTCTAGTGAATGTCATGACTTGAGTCTTCCTTGCCTAATGTGCTTAGTTTCCATCACCAAAAATGTTTATTGTTTGATGGTGTCTCTCCTAATTTCTCTTATCGAAATATTTCCACACTATATGTTGTCAAGTCACAAAACCTTAAATATTTAAGTGATGTGGTGTGGTGATTGATTTTCAAGATTTGTCCCGATATTGAGTGCTCCTAAAATATTTCATCACTTAGATTGTTATCATGCTAGCAAGAAAATAGATATCAGCTCATACTATGTCAAAGAATGTTTGTTCTAATTTCACTTGTAGATGGAGAGTCATTGATTGTCCGTTATGTTCAAACCTGTTGCATCTCTTGATATAGAAGTGAGGTTACTTGGAATTTCTAGTGAACACAACGCCTTAGCAGATGTTTATATCGATAACCTTAATTTATCCAAATTTTCCTTTAAGGGAAACTCATTGTAGCGAAGTTCACATATTGTTGAGGCCATGTTTAATGGAATGTTCTGCAGTCTCAGCTAGAAGACTTGGTTGATCCCTATAGTGTTTCTTAGTGTGTATTCGCTTCGTACTAAATCTTGTAACTAGGTCCAACTGATGCTTTTGAAATGATATAATTTGGCTTCTAGTCCAAAGATAGTGGTTCAGATTATCTCATGATGTCTTAAGCTTTATGTTGAGTTTTGAATCATCCTACTACCTACTTCTAGTCCTTGTTGGTAGTTCTGAAATCCTTTCATTGTTTTATTGTAACGAGGAATCCTCCTCATAGATGGTATAGAAAGCCTTTCCTAAAAAGGTAACTCGTCAAATTCTAACTTATCGGTTGAGTGAGGGATGAATGGCGTAGGCATCTATAGAGTGTTAACAAAAAGAAATGTTTATGAACAATTTATCTGATTACAAATCCTTGCTTTTGAGTGAAGATTGTTTTAAGAGATTTGAAATGATGCTTGTTACTTTCATGACATAATTCTTCCTGAATTATACATAGGTGATCAGGCTATGTATAATCAAGGACAAATGATGTGATGCTTGGTTTTGTTGAAATGGTATCATGTTTCCCTGAAGTTGTAGATGGTATTCAACGTTTTGTTTTGTAAGATAATGGCTCAATAATTTTTCAGAGTAACATGAAAATCGTTTCGCATGATGGTATTAAATAGTTGATAAAATGACTGAAAACCAATTGATAGGGTGGTAACAAAACAACTTGTTTTAAAACTTTATGAAACAATGTTTCTAAGATGGTGTAAAATAGCTTGAAATAAAATTTAGTAAAGTAATTTCATGAAGTAGTAGCAAAATAACTTGAAATAAGATTTGTCGAATGGTTTGTAGGATACATGGGAGGACCTCATAGAATGGTATTATTCTCCTAATTTGTCAAGAATAAAGTTGGCCTAATCCCTAATAAGATAGTGGCATATTGTTGTGAAATGATTGAAAATTAGGCAATTGGAATAGGGAATGAAGCAAATGAAGGTTGTGATTATCGTGGAGATAATAAAGGTTAAAGATTACATTAGATAAAAAGGTACTTATTATCTGTTCCTGTTGATGGTCTAATCATGTCTCAAGTGTAGGAGCAATAGGTTGTCTAGCAGCAACAGCCCTAGAACTTTCACAGTCCTCAAACCTATAAGATGGTGTAATATCTATAGTCTTAGTAATATATGGTAATGATGTGTCAAATCATGTACGCTTCCCAAGCTGCAAGTCAGATGTATGAGTAGTATCTATGGAATGTGATGGCCCAGATGGTGCTCTAAATGATGGTGATGAAAATCCTAGTGGTAAGTTAGGAAAATAGGTCCATTAGGACTAAACCTATAATTTCTACCAAATGGTATAATCTGTCCTGACAGAATGATTAAAACTATCCTGATCCTACGGTGAATCAATAATGACCGTGATGGTGTAGGTGCAACTTCGCCCTCCTCAAAGGGTCCAGTCTCATCATCCGATGTTATCGGTGTTAAGTCAACTGATGTAAAAATTGTGATAGGGAATGACAGGGCATTCTCCATGTTGGATTCTGATGTGAGTATGATGGGATGGGTATCTGAAGGCATCTATGTGACAATCGATTTGAAATGAAAGTAAATAACTCGCAAAATGTGCGTATGAAACCGCATGTATAGTGACTATGCACTTATGATGAAATGATGAGATGCTATGATGATGTAGTTATAGTCTAGGGTCAATGATGCAACCTAGTTCTCTATAACCGAAGCTCTGATGCCAATCTGTCACACCCCCAAATTACCTGTTTTGCAGCGGAATGGAATTCCTGGGGGTTGACTGTCATAGCATCACAATGACAGTTATATTGAAAGACCTAAAGTGTCGTTTGAAAAGCACATCGTTTGATATACTAAAACTTTCAGAGCTTACAAAAGATAGGTCCCAAATGAAAATCGACATGTGCGGAAATAAGTTCGTTACAATCCAAACGATGTTTTAAAGTAAATAAAACCCAAGTGAAACGCGTCGTCACCGCGACTCTATGATATGTCCACATGCATGCCATGATGTGAATGCCTTAGTTACCTGAAAATACATTGCTAAAAGTGTCAACACAAAGGTTGAGTGAGTTAATAGAGTTTATGAAAATGTTTTATACGACCAACGCAAGTATAAGTTATGTATGACAAATATGTCACAAAAATGGTACAATTGCTTAAGCACATGACACCGAAGCTAGACTGTTCCTGATGTTCGCCCCAACAGAGTGTTTTGCCAAACAACTCAATGATGATAAAAATGAAATGCATCCGTTGACCAGTTGGGACCACCAACACGGATGGAGGAGTCACCCTCAATAGATCTATCCACTCACCCTCGCTTCTTCCGAAATTAACGGTTCATGATTATGAAATGGGGACATTCAATTGGCAATGAGGTAACTTAAGCAATGTAAATGAATTTGATGTACTTGGGCTCGTATAAAAATGATGTGCAATGTATTCTCCCCCGTAGGTTTGAAATAATGTATAAACTTGAATAATTCGGGGCTATGAAAACTCACCTGTTGCAATGATCATGATGATATAATGGCAATACTGAAATGAGGCGCAACCTCTAACCGTGACCTATTATGAATGATATATTCTAATGTAAATCATGAAAAAATGTCGTGCATGCAAACTCATATGAAATCCATACCACTCGTACATTTGAAAAATAATGTTTATCGTCGAAATATATGTTTATGACATCCCGTCATATTATAAAATACTTTACAAGTATTTACGTTGAAACAACCTCCTACGATAGTCGTTTAGTGATATATCAAGAATTTATAGCTTTTCGTCGTAAAATAATGTCATTTGACAATTCATGAAAAGTGACTAAATAGCCTCGAAAAGCTAGTCGTAAAATGGTGCACATCGAGTGTTAGGAAACAAACTCAACGGTTTTGGAAAGCTTGTAGCATTATCTCAAAGTTTTAGCATTTAAGTTTTTATCATAGAGGTCTCGATCATAGAGAAAAACATAGGTAAAGTATGGTACTTGTACCAAAAATATTGTTTAAGGGTGGTTTTCGGCAAAGTTTGAGTGACCGTATTTTATTCGTTACAACTCCGTTTGACGAACGGTTGGACATTTTGGAAAATAGGCTAGGCGAACTTACTTTTACTAGAAGACATCATTTTAAAAAAAAGTACTCCATCGATGTTAAAAACGACCCTCGACATGGTCATTCGCGGCCGATATTTCTTGGCCATTAGAAAATATATAGTTATACTTATATAAAATATTTACGGCAACCTTGTTTAAACGTGTGAAATTTAATCGTTACAAGTCCGTTTGACGTTTTATATGTCCTTAGCTTAGTGTTAAAGTATACTAATATATTTTTGATAAATCGACACATTTAATAACGCTTAAGACTCATTTTTGACTCGTAAAAGTTTGAAACGGCATGCTGAATTTTCTGAAAATTATAGTTTCCGTCGTTAAACTTAAAACTAGCATAACTTCTTCGTTATAACTCCGTTTTAACCCATTCAAGCAGCCACGTTTTCCTTTTAAAGTGTATTTTCTGAATATCGAGCCCAAAATTTTTTACCAACTGTCAAAATTTCCAGAATTCACAGAAATGATCAGACCCTTTTATATAGTTGTCGAAATGGATTTTTCTCGCGTAAAACTTAATCTAACCACTTCAAACCAACGCCAAAGCTATTATAAACCTACCATACACCTTGTTAAGGTGTCATGGGTTCATAGACATCATCAAAAATGATATGTTTCAACGGGTAATTATAGGATGATATATATTAATTTATGGTACTTAAAAACAAATAAAGTGGTATAGATAATCATATAAGTTGCATGTTTTTCTTAAGCATGATAAAATGACCAAAATATGAATATGAAAGATGAAAATGATCATGAAATGCTTACTTGTTAATTGATGAGGTTTAAAGAACAAGGGTTTATCCTAAATACCCTAAGTTTTTATTTCAAAACCTTGCTTAAAAGTATGCTAGAGTTGTGAAATTAGCTTGACTTGAAAAAAAAATGATCTCCTTGTCTTGGTCTCCTTATGGCCGGTTGCTATGACGAGGATGAAGAGAGTATATGTCTTTTTTTCACCTTAAGATATTATGTTGTATGTGTATTATTAGAATATCATTATAATTATGTAAGTATAAGTGTACATGAGATATTTTGGTACTCAAAGTTGTGTGTCATCATGTATGTGTCGACATACATAGTAAATAAAAAGACTAGAGGTATTTTGTATACTTGAGCATGTATAGGTAGAAGTAAATGTGTAGTCATTTAAGGATAATTGGTAATTTGTTGTCACAATTCTCAATTTCCGGTCATTTCTCAAACTCTATATTCATCATATTAGCTCATGCATAGTTTTGCATTTCACATTAAACGCATAATTTCTTATTAAATAAACGCTATCGCGTAATTAATTATTTTGAACATTTGATCCGATACTTCCAAAAATTATCCCGATATATTTTTTTGTACTCATATTAAGTTTATAAAAATAATATTATGAGTTTACCCAGTGTTTTAAATTTATTTTGAATATAAATTGTTATATTTATATAATTACGACGGTTTTCTTAAATACTACACGATAATTATTATTTCACTCAAATCTTTCAAAAAATGTGTTTTTATAATTTTTATGACCTCAATATATTTTATCTTGACCCGTTAAAATTTATTTTTAGTTAACGCTATCCTAAATGCTCAAATGTGTATACAAGTTACTAACTATTTCTACTTAATCTTACATCTACATATACTTGCACATTTAAAAAAAAAATCACTAACTTATGAGATACACCCTTGTCGACACAAGGGTGACTCACACAAATGTCTTACTAAATATCTTGTCTTTATAATGTATAATACTCAAAACACACTACACATTCTCATCCAAAAATTCACATAGTGTAAAAAACCTTTCTCTCTTCCTCTCTTCTCCAAGTGACCGGCCACCATAGAAACAAGGAAGGAGATCTCCAAAAATTTTCAAGACAAGTTTTATTCACTCTAGTATCACTCTTGATTAAGGTTGTGCAATAAAAACCTTGGGTGATTAGGAAAAATCCTTTGTTCTCATAAACCTCATCAAGTTAACTAGTAAGCATCTCATGTCCATGTTCATATTTCATATTCATTTTATGTTCATTTCATCATATTTGAGAAAAACATGCAAGTCATATGATGTTTATACCACTTTTACATGATTTTAAGAGTTATATATATTTATGTCATCCTATAATTACTCCTTGTAACATATCACTTTTGATGATGCCTAGGAACCCATGACACCCTAAGAAGGTGTATGGTAGGATTAGAATAGCTTCGGAGTTGTTTTGAATGGGTTAGAATAGGTTTGGCACGAGAAAAACTCATTTCGACAAGTTTTCTAAAGGGTCTGTCCATATTTTTGAATTCTAGAAATTTCGACAGTGAGCAAAATATTTGGAAAATATACTTTAAAACGAAAACGTGGCCGCTTGAACGGGTTAAAACAGAGTTATAACGAAGAAGTTATGAATTTTTGAAGTTTGACGACGAAAACTAATAATTTCAGAAATTTCAGCATGTAAATGTCACTTTTTACGAGTAAAAAATGAGGCTTAAGCATTATGAAATGTGTCGACTTATCAAAAATATATTAGTATACTTTAATACGAATCTAAGGATGAAGAAAACGTAGGAAACGGACTAGTAACGATTAAATTATACACGTTTACACAAAGTTGGCGTAACTTTATTATATAAGAAAAACTAATATATTTCTATTAGACAAACCTTACGGCAACAAGTGACCATGTTGAGGGTCGTTTTTAACAAGGATGTAATAATTTTTATAATGTGATGTCTTCTAGTAAAAGTAAGTTTGCCTAGCATATTTATCAAAATATCCAACCGTTCGTCTAGCGGAGTTGTAACGAATAAAATACGGTCACTTAAACTTTGCCGGAAACCACCCTTAAACAATATTTTGGACACAAGTACCATACTTTACCTATATTTTTTCTCCATGATCGAGACCTCTAGGATGAAAACTTAAATGCAAAAACTTTGAGATAATGATACAAGCTTCCCAAAACCGTTGAGTTTGTTTCCTGACACTCGACGTGCACCATTTTATGACTAGCTTTTCGAGGCCGTATATTCACTTTCATGAAAATTTCAACGACACTATTTTACGACGAAAAGTTATAATTTCATAATAAATCACAAAACGATTATCGTAGGATGTTGATTCAACGTATATACTTGTAAAGTATTTTATAAACATGACGAGATGTCATAAACATATATTTCAATGATAAATTCTATTTTCAAAAACGTACAAGTGGTATAGATTACATATGGATTTGCATGCACAACATTGTTTCATGACTTACATTAGAACATATCATTCATTTTAGGTCGCGGATAGTTTCCGAGCCTCATTTTCGTGCACTTCATTTTGTTAGCATATCAATCATACCAGGTGAGTTCATACCCCGCTTTTACTCGTTTAAATTCTTACAAACTCTTTGGGGGAGATACATGCTTATATACTTGTTTTTACTCTTGCGAATATTCAAACCATTTATACAATTGTGTTACAATATACTTCTTATACTCTTTGGACATTATGTGTGGTTTATTGCGATATGTGCCTTAATGTGCTAAACTTGTTTTCAATTATGCTTCAACATACATACTTTAGCAACTGGTTAACTCCTGCGGGAGCCGGCGGAGAGGTATTGATAGTACTATCGGGCTGACGCCCCCACCCTTGGGTCCCTGATGACTTGACCTGGGGTGAATATAATATGTTATTCAATAAGACACAACAAACAATTTAGACTTGTCAAGAGGTTCAGTTGGCTGTGATTCTTTGCATTAAGTACATGTATATATCGTATGCACATATGTCCTACTTACAAACAAGATTGACAATTCTATTTTGGGCAATGGGTTGTGAACACATAGGTTGCGAGTTTTGTATGGGCGGAACTCGGAACTGAATGGATTTACAATGCCTTTGCTGCATCAACATTCTTTAAAGACTTTTTCAAATCATTTTCAACAAACTTATGAACTCACCAACCTTTGTGTTGAAACTTTTTAGCATGTTTATCTCAGGTCGTAAGGCGATAGCATTTCATGGAGCTTTTGGGTCACATGGCATACATTGGAGTCTTGTGTTTTTATCAATTACCATTCGACATGTTTTGTAACCCTTTATGTATTATCAAACCTTGGGATCTCATGTTTTGTAAACTTTAACTTTATTTAATCGAATGGTAAACTTTTCAAAACGTCTCATTTTAGAGGTCGTTTTCTGTATCCATACTTTGTGCTAGGACGTCATACCCCAAAGACACTATCGTTCCGCTGCGATATTTTGGGGGTGTGACAGATTGGTATCAGAGCCTTGGTTATAGAGAACTAGGTTGCATTTTAGTTCCTAGACTATAACCGCTTTCACGTCGATCCTTTCTTTTCCTATCGCCTTACACACTTTTCGTGCGCATATGTTTTCTTAAAATTTCTTCTAGACCCACCTCATTGGATAACGTAGTTTCCTTGTACCGATAGGGGACTCCCAAAATCTAGTCAAGTCATCAAAAATATGGAGCTCAGTAATGAGCACTTATATAACTTGATCTCGTGACAGATCTTGTTTGATGAGACACGAGATCGAGCTAAATAAGTGTTACTATATAGCTGTATAGATTTGATGATTTTGCCCGAGGATGGGAGTTCTCTTGAGGATACTTTGGGAACTGCTGGCGACTAAACCTCATAGTGACTTTAGCACCTAAAGGAAATTCCTATACACTAAGTGCGACTCTCCCTAGATACCTACCCTAAATTCCTCCTCCACTGTTTAGAATCAGACGATAGAATGGCTACCTATTTCAGTAACAACAATCGCCGAGACATGTATGCTTGGTGGTATGTACACGTGTGAAATGAGGCAATTATAATTATGGTGGCCAACATAATTATAAATGCGTCACAACCCACGTGGACATATGCGACCACGCATACGTAGATCGGTGTGGGCACACCTTAGGAACCAATTTGTGGCGTGGTATTATGTTTGAGGACGTTAAGTATAGACATTGGGAACTCAACTGTCCTTTCCTTGCAGAGATCATGGCACCAAAGAGGGTAACACGCAGCACTAACCGAGGTGGTGCGGTGCAAAGGGGTGGAAGGACAGGTGAGCATGGAGGTAGAGAAGACGGTCGCGACATGGGTAACAATGACAACAACGCGGGCGGAAACCCTGATTTTGCCGCCATCATCGCTCACCAACTTCAAATCTTGCTTCCCACTATTGTCACACAAGTTGGAAACCATATGAATAACTCGGGAAACCACAGGAACGGGAATGGCGACACCAACAATGTAGTTGGCAGTGGCAACAATAACAACACCACCACCACCACCACCAACAACAACAACAGAACTGGATGCACGTATAAGGAATTTTCAGCATGCAAACCTGTGGATTTTGATGGTATAGGAGGTGCTTTGGCGTATACTCGATGGGTAGAGAAGACAGAGTCAGTGATCGACATCAGCAATTGTGCCGTACATCAGAGGGTGAAGTATGCTGCTTGCTTACTATCAGGGAAGGCATTGGCATGGTGGAACACACAGCTACAGGCTAGGGGCAGAGAAGCAGCTGTAGGTATGACATGGGACGAATTTAAGGTGTTATTGAAAGAGGAGTACTTGCGGACAATGAAATGCAAAACTGGAACATGAACTTTATCATCACTCTATGATAGGAGCTGGTCACGCAGCCTACACAGATCGATTTCATAAGTTAGCCAGACTAGTTCCTCATATGGTTACCCCTGAATCCAAGAGAATCGCAAGGTACATATATGGTCTTGTGCAATCCGTGGAACTGGAAAACGACTGAGCCGTCTACAATACAAAGTGCAATACTGAGGGCAGGAACCCTGCAGACGAGATGGTTAGAAATGGTACTTTGAAGAGCAGTGACAAGAGGAAGGAAGCGAGTGGGTCGAATAAGCAGATGGACGTGGTAGCGCAACAACAAAAGGGCAAGAGTTTTGGGGCAACTGGTACTGAACAAAGAGAGTATGCGGGTACACATCCCAAATGTGCTAAATGTGCTTGTCATCATCCGAAGACCAAGCCCTGCCGCTTGTGTACAAATTGCAATCGATACGGCCATCTTAAGGAGCAGTGTAAAACACAGGTAACACCAGCTAATGTGGGTAACATGAGGAATAATCAAAGGACTTGCTTCGAGTGCAACAGCCCGAATCACTACCGGAATAATTGTTTCGTGAATAGTAAAATTTTGGAGTTTCGTAAATAGTAAAATTTTGAAATACCCTTTCAAAATATCAAATCGACTTCAAAATCGATGAATAGTAAAATGATGAATAGTAAATCCCGAGATGAATAGTGAAATTTTCAAATTTTGTAAAATGACCTGAAATTACGAGTTGTCACAGTTACTTCGGGTTCTTGAACTTCATACACTTTCTTCAGGGGAGAGAAAAGTATACATCGGGGTTATTCTTTGGCTATCGGACTTAATCCGCTACTTCGATGTTATAAGTTTCTCTGTTTTCGGGTATATGTGTATTCGGGTTCGTGAGCTCTAGTCTAAGATACTGACTGCATCAATTCATCTACTTGGGGGAAGTGTTCTCTTGACACCTTTTGGAATGGATCGCTTCAGACTTTAGTGGAATGAAATTTGAGAAGAGTTATTTATGTGTGGGATGATACGTTGCTGTTCTTTTGGATGATATAACCTCGAACGAAGAATCACAAAAATTATTCTTAAAAGGAGCAGTTAACTTGATGATAATGGTGTGCTTCTTTATGCATCTGGCCATGGAAAGCTTGAAAAAGAGCTTCGAATCTGCTCAGCTAAAGGATTTTTGGTTTAGGGGGAAGCTGCCAAAGTGTCTCTTTCTCAAAGGCTCGTGCTCTGTATTCTATTCTGGAGCCTCGGAAGCTTTGGTGGTGGAAGTTTAAGAGATGACGAATTCTATCTTCTACGACGTGCTGCTCGATATCCTTATCTCGGTACTCGTATCATCATCTTCTTAAACTATATCATCTTCTCTATCTTTGTAAATATTTATCAAAAACAAAATACAAAAATATAAAACCAACAAAAAGAAAATAGAAAAATAGAAAATTTCAAAAACCCATAAATATTAAAAAATTTGAAAAATACCAAAAATATTGTTTTTCAAAGACATGTCTTCTGGTATCGATAACATCTGCGCTCTTAGAAATGTCATTCAATAATGGCATGGGACCATAGATGAAGTTCGAGCATGAGGTGTAAATATTCTTTTCAAAACATGTCTCAAACTATGGCTTGCAGTTATTTCAGACTGTAACCCGCGCTAAAACAATGGTTTGCTATTATTTCAGATAGCAACCCGTTCTTCAAGAAAGGAAAGTGTTGCGCTAAACAAATTTTCAAAATTATCGTGCACTTATCCTAAATCAAAATGAGGAAAGTATGTCAAAGGACTTCTGTTCCTACACAAATGTTTTTCCGTCTAATATTCTTCAGAAAAATATTTAGTTTATTCTAAAAATTGGTGGTAAATGAGTTGCTTGAAAATCAATTAGATTCAGAATTTTGTTAAATTTGAAAAACTCAATCAATGACTTCAGCGCTTTTAAACTTTTCTAAAAATAAGTCATTGATTGAGGGGGAGAATGTTTTCAAATCTATATCTTCTATTGGGCTTTCTTAATTATCCTACGTGCTTAACTAAAAATGATATTTGCCTATGTCGAACGACTAGGAATTTAGGATATGATTTTTAGGATTAGATGATTAAAGTTTGATAAACACATTATTCCCATGCTTTACATAATCTGATTGATATGTTGAATTGACTGTTATTAGTCGATTGTTGTTTAGGTGATGTCGACCACCATATACCTGTTTGTGTGTCCACTAACGTATGCAGATATCATGGCTCATAAGAATGTTCCCGATCCGGATACCACAAATGAAGTTGATTGGATGCCGAAAGGAAAGGGTAACTATATCTTAGGTTGACAAATGAAGAAACGGAGCTTAATTTGACTTCTATGGAGAGTTGGCATGAAAAAATGCAACGTAAGAGGTCTCACTGCATCAGCAGATGGTTTTCTTCATCATCAAATGAACAAACGAAGCTTAATTTGACCTCAGTTGGCATGAAAAAATGCAACGTAAGAAGTCTCACTAATTCAGCAGATGGTTTTCTTCTAAACCTCCAGCAACAACAACAAAAGCATCTCAACCACCTAACGTATCTTGTGCAGGAAAAGTAGTGAATGATACCATTTTTTAAAACAATTTTTGAATAATATTGTTTTGAAAATGAAAAAATATTGTTTTGAAAATGAAAAAATATTGTTTTGAAAATAAATCGGATTCAAAGTTTGAAATCAACCGGACTTTATTTTGACAAATCATAAGTGATTTCAAATTAAATATTTTCAATCGATATTTCTTCATAAAAGTCCGGTTTGTACAACATAAAGTGGTGATCTAAAGATTTAATGTTATGTCATGGTATGATTTTCTTTAAAACTCAAAGATCTTACAAAATCAAAAAATTTCTGTTCTTGTTTGATTGTGAAATTGTTTTATTTTACTTAAAGATCCCTTAAAAACTATCATACCTGACACTAACAATCTTTAATGTCTATAATTGGTCCTCATCAGTCAATTTCATAAATTAAATCAAGCCACGTCTTTCCCCTAACTTTTCAGAATGATTTAAATCAATTGGGATCCAAAATCTCAATTGGTTTGAAATTTTTGATCGGGGGAGAGATCGTGATTTAAATCTCAAATCTGTTTTAGTCCTTTAAAGGCACTCCTGCCTCCATGTGCCAAATGATTTCAATATATGATGCACATGATTGAGGAGGAGCATTTATCCAAAAACAAGATGAGTATTTAAACAAGGCCACATTTTCTCCCATGTTTTCTAAACCTTATTAAATCACTTGGGATCCAAAATCTCAAAGGGTTTGATATTTTGATCGGGGGAGAATTTGTGATTTAATAATGAAATCTGATAAATGATGATCGATTTGATTCAAATGTGCATGCTGCTCTCCCATATGTGCTAAACGCTTTCGAATCTCGAAGCACATATTGAGGGGGAGCATTTCAAAAGAAAACAAACTTTCAAGGTACAAAGATTTCTATGTTTCAACATAAGTACCTTGATTGATTTTCTAATGGTGTCTTAATGGCCTTTGTGATCGTGGATGTACTTCAAATGAACTCTTTCCTCTATGTGATAAAATTATTTCAAATATCCTATGCACATATTGAGGGGGAGAATTTACCAAGAAAATCAAATGGCTTTTTCTACGAAAATTGTGATCAAGAAATTATTTCAAATAACTCTTGCCTCCATGTGCTAAACAATTTCAAAATCGTATGCACATGTTGAGGGGGAGCATTTCTAAAATGATCAAAACAATTAAGGTACAAAATACTTTTATATTTTTTCACCAGTACCTTGATTGGTTTTTCCAAATGATTTTTTAATTGGTTTCAAGGAAGAATGAACTGTACCAAAAGACCGACCATTTTACTTAATGCATGGAGTTATAAGGATGGTAAGGTTAGGTATTCGTTCCCACGATCCCGCCAGAGCCGGAGGGATCTACCCAGGGACAATCCACTAGATAGTGTAGAGTCCTTAGGTGTGATGAAAAAAGGAGAAAAGTGAGAAATGGGAAGAGTGCCGACTAAGACAGAGCTAGTACTGGAATAAACCCAACAAGGTTCTAGTTATGAAGTCTCGGTAAGCACTAAAGGGGTTGAAGAATGAAAAAGAAATAAATGTGAAAAGGGTGAAAAGAAATAGCCCTCCAATATTTCAACCTTAGGGCAGTAACCCGGTTCAATACATATGCTACTGGTGGTTACCAAGGTAACGCCGGTATTGAATACAAGACGTCATGGACCCAGTGATGCACTGCACCTAACTTCCCAAGCTACTCAAGTTCCTCTTAAAAGGACTTGTTTCATTCTCACGGGGAACCTACATAATCTATCGACTTTCTTTTAGAGATAGTTGATATTGAAGAAGGATACCCTCTCCCTAGTCTCCGGCATAGGAACCAAATGTGCACTATTGAGTCTAGAGCCAAGAGATCATCCACAATATCTCATTAGGACACTAAATTAATGAAGACTTGCTGTTTCACACAATGTGGAAAGTAAGAATATATTAAGAGTCCTACGCATTATCCTTGTGGTATTGCCAGAACATCCGAGTGATACGTAAATATTCACGATGAAGATGGAAATCCTTCTAGAGCCAACATCAAACAAGCTCTTGGTGGGTGACATGTGAGATCTTTTCAAAAGATCAAGCTTTTGACAACTGGATAGAAACAATGGGGCGATTCATTCTTGAATCAACCTTGGTCCAGGAATGGAATTGATGAATACTTTTGGAAAAACCGTTCGATGTGCAAATCTTCTTTTCTCTAGCACATCGAATGTGTATTCATGTTGTCAAACACAAAAAGTATCTCTGATTGAAAAAATACCTTTGGAAAAACCATTCGATGTGTGAATCCCTTTTTTTATCTAGCACATCGAATGTGTACTCTTTTCAAATACAAAAAGTATTTTTGATTGAAAATTGATCTTTCTCATAAAACCTTCGTCGTATTGCAAAAATCTTTCTTCAAGCAATACGCGATTGTTTTCAAATCAATTTTTCATCAATCAGTGAATCTCAATTCGCTGGTTCACTCACTCCGTGTTGTCTTCTTTGAGACATTTCAGTTTGAGAACAGCTAGAACAGCTGCGAAACCCTGTCAAGGAGATTCTTCGGAATTATACCGATCACGTGTACTTGACCTTGATCAACGGGGAACCGTGGGCCGTGTACCTTAATTCAACGAAATTGATCAAAGACACTTTCGTGTGTTTTATTGCTAACTGTTGTTTGAAGGTACATTTGGACGGTTGCAGCTGATCAGAATTGAGAAGTCAATCCAAAGCCGCATGCTCACAGCATCCACACTTAATTTGAAGAAATCATGACTAGTGCCTATCTACATAACCTGGCTCTGATATTTTTATACTATGTTTCTGCTACGCTGCTGCAAAGATCATGAACCAGTAAAAGCTTCCGCTACTCTGATGAAAAGATGTCATGATCCAGAAAGTGTGAGCATGTCGGTCCATAAGTCACAACATAACATGAAGGCAACACAACAAAGGATGATCCAAAGATTTACTGTGGCTGATGATCTCAAAGAAAGCTCGGAGATCATCAAGATGTGGATCAGTTCAAAGACCTCCACTGAAAGTACAAAATAATCGTACTATGAAGAGTCACTACAAAAGCACAAAGATTACGTAATTGAAGAATTGAAGTCTACGAGCTCAAGACTGAAGATTAAATAGAATGCTAGGATTTGAAATGTAAAACATGGGGTGACCTCCCTTAGGGGGAGATTGTTAGGAATTAGAAATTCCATAGTGAAGTATCGGTCACCCCAAATATTATCTAGCATAAGTTAGCTCGTAGACATATCGTTAGTTACGTTATTTGTTAGTTTATTAGTTAGTTATTAGCGTAGTTTAGTTTAGTGCAACACCGTGGAGGAAGGATGGGTCTTTACCCACTGTATGCCTGATCCACAGTCCAATAGGAGGACGTAGTATTTGTAACTATAAATACCCCTTCCATCCTTGGAAGGGGTGGTGCTTCTTTCAATCTAACCTTTACATTTTGTTAAGCAAGTCTCTACCAAGAACACCCATCTCTTATCTTTCTATCTCTAAATGGCTAACATGTATTTCCATCATCCAATACCACCCGAATCATCAAACAACACAATATTTACGATCCTACAAAGCACATAGTTGCTTCTTAAGTTTTTGGTCACTTACTAGTATTAGTAGAATATGTATTACGTGGCTAAATCATTCTCTTTGTTTTAGAGATTTGTTGATTATCTCTTATGTTTTATTGAATGATAGTTTATATGCCTCATTGCTTTGAGTATATGTTTGTTAACCGTGGGATCCGTCTATATGTTAGAAAATATATATTGCTTAGAGATTTGTCGAAATATGTCATCAGATAGACGGATCCCTGAGATTTGCCTAGACGGATCCCTCCAAGGAGGGAACCGTGGGATCTGTGCAACAGAAGACAAATTTTCTACTAACTTGAGTTTTATTTGCAGAAAATTATGCAATATATACTTGTTTTCTAACCTTTTTTTTGTAGATTTTCAAAATACACATGAAGACCTTGACACCTTAAGCTAGGGAGAGCTTTGTGTCAAACCATATATTGCAAAACCATTTGCAATTTAATCATTATATGGATTACATTTCGCTACATCCCCTTGCAAAGTTGCAATCATCAAGGGGGAGCATTTCCGTCACTAAGACGAAACCATTTGCAATGCATTAGCTTAGTAGTTTTATTTACTTGACGCCCTCACAAAGGGATGGACTCGTCAAGGGGGAGTTAAGACGAGAAATCTTCTCGTCACTTGCTCTATATTTTTTTTTTCTTTTACATGTTTTTCTTAAAACATTGTGTTAGTTTCTTTTCGACGCTCTTTTTGTTTCGACAAAAAGGTGGAGAAGAGAGTAAAAACTCCAATTCGAACTTTTACGAATTTTAGTTTTTACTTAAAATAATTTTATGTTTTGTCATCAACAAAAAGGGGGAGATTGTTAATACAAATTAGCCGTAAAAACGTTTATTTATATTTTACGATCTTCTAATGTTTTGTCAATAACAAACGTAAAATCATTTTAACGAAACAAATAAAATACGTAAATGGTTTGAGCCAATAGTTTTCTAACACACTTACGTTTTCACATAAAACACTAAAACAAGTATAAGTGATTATATGATTTAGCAATATATATGTAAAAACAACTAGTGTTTACATATTAGGCAAATATATACATAACTAGTATGTATTATAATGGGTAATACAATTGGGTAGAAACTTAAGTATTTGACCCATTGACCAAATACATTAAATGTAGTTGGGTACAACCCAAAGTCCATGACCCATACCCATGGAGCTTGACCCAAAACCCATTGCATAACTTCATGCTTATGTCATATATGGATAATATCCATGACCCATGGTTTTAATCCATGGCCCATAGTTTTAATCCATGAACCATGGACTAGATACATTGCATCTTGTAGATACATTGTATCTACTTGGATACCCATGATCCATAACCCATGACCCATGACCCCAAACCCATGGGCAAAGGGCGCCCCACGGATCCCCGATACATGGGACGGATCCCTCAAGTGAGGGATCCGTGGGATCCGTGGAACAGTGGTTGTTTTTCTTTTATAAATAGTGAGCCATTTCTTCCTTTTGTGTTGCCACTCCCACACATACTTTCCCCAAGTATTGTAACCTTCTAACCACAGATCCTAAGGGATCTTTCTATGTAGTTTGTCTTTTTTTTTGTGATTCTCTAGGTTCCTCTTAAAGGCGAGTGATTCGTTGAGGTTTAGGGGTGTGTGTGTATGGATAAAACCACAATATCGATATCAAAAATAACCACAAGTAATGATTTAAAATCCCTTTAGGAAAAAGGATAATGAATCAAAACCCGTGAGTGATAGTGATACGGATTAGGAAATCCGAGTCGTTTCCCAACGAGGTGTGAATGGGCAACGTCGTTATTGGTTCGTTATTAAAATTCTCGATGTTTTGGATATTTGATTATATTAAAACTACGGGGAATGGGAAAACAATTAAGGGAAATTACACTACGGGAAATCCTAAATACGCGAATTATACTAAAACGTATTAAAAGAAACGTGAATAAAATGCAACTACGTCTATTCTAAGTCCTAAAAATAGTCTAAAATTACTTTCTAACTAAAAATGATATTAGAAAATTATCTAAGAATTAAAACTAATTTTTTAAGATTTTTCTGGAATTTATTTGAATTAAAAACTAATTTAAATTCTAAAAATTACAAATTAAAGTAGGAAAAATCTACAAAAATTATTTTTTTGCTTTTTATAATTTTATTAATCTAGGAAAATTGAAAAATTATTTTTTGGAACTTTTTCTGAATTATTCGAATTAAATGCTATTTAAATAGTATTAAAAACTAGTTTTAATCAAGAAAAATAGCAAACAGTGTCTAAAAATTATGAAAAATTCAGTAAAAGTCTAAAATAATATTCTAAATCTATGAAAAATATCAAATCCTATGCTAGTGTGCAAGAAATTGGAGATGTAGTGTAACTGTTTTCCAATTAAGCACTAGCAATAAGCTACAAGCTACT
Organism: Chrysanthemum makinoi; assembly: GCA_910596185.1. NCBI lineage: Eukaryota > Viridiplantae > Streptophyta > Magnoliopsida > Asterales > Asteraceae > Chrysanthemum > Chrysanthemum makinoi. The sequence goes on along the minus strand of OU343225.1, from coordinate 205,880,596 downwards.
CTACTGAGCCAAAAGCTACCAGAAGCTCGTCTAAGCTAAAATCAACTTAAGTGCACCTAAAGAAACTAAGCTTAACCTCTGAATTGCAAGCTACAATGATTTGGCTTGATTAATTTTTAAGATCCAAACAACCTAACCCCTACTGTTTAAGCTTAAGCACAAGCTTATGTAATAAGCTTAACTGAAAATCAGATCTATGGTCCTCAAGACCACCAACCTAAGAACCACTAAACAAAATCTCAGATCCTAACAAGCTATAATGAGTCCTGTGCAAGGGCTACAAGAAGGTCTGATCACACTCAGTGTATGATGAGTGTGATCAGGGCAAATCAGTCCTATTAGTGAGCTTATTAACTGCTTATAGAAAATTCACAAATTTCCACAAAAATGACTTTTCAAAACTTGACCAACTGAAGATTTATATCCCAAAATTTCACTAGAATTGGACCAGAGATGAGTCTATTAAAAATCCACAAAGTTTTATAAAAACTGAGATTCTCACTTTTTGACTTTTGAACACAGAATTGAGTTTTGACTTTTGTGAGATTTGATTCAATTTTATGAACTGAGATCTTTATAAAATGATGGATTGTAACCAATTATAGCTAGATTAACCTGTTTACAACCTAAATGAAGCTTATTATTTCTAAAAATCCTAACAGATATGAACCTAGGACAGATTTGAGGTGATTTTGACTTTTAGACCAATAGTATGCAATTTAACCACTAAAATGACTATAACTACCCTACTAGAGACTAATGCAACAGGTTTTAACCAATTCCTAAACTCCTAACTCAGATTAATAGCTAGATCCAAACAGTACTTAATAAGTCTAATATGCAATTTATCCTCACCTATTCTCTAATCTAGCCAATGATAGTAATAAATCTATATTGTAACTACTGAAATAGAACTAGAAACAACAGAAATAACAATTAAACACAACAGAAACAGAACATTCAATAATTCAGTTTGAGAATTAAACTCACTTGGATCCTTAGCCACTATGGCTTGCTAACCAATGATCAATGAACCACTATCCTATTAATTTCAACCCCAAATTATACTAAATCAACCCAGATCCAACTCAGTTTCAACCCCCTTTCATGATCAAACCAGAAATTCAGAACCAAATAGCGTAGCAGTTGACTTAATTTGATAGTGATGAAATTTGGTGAGATTCTTCTGAGTAGATTATTACTGTAACAAGCTGAAATAGAGTTTTATAAAGCTTAAAACAACAATTACAAAAACTGATTAATATCCAAAAAACAGTAATAAAATATTTTTATATTTTTAAGATATTTTAATATTTTTTTTGATAAGATGAAACCATAAGCTAAAATAGACTTGAATAAGCTGAAAATATGATTGATAGAACTTAAAAAAGCTAATATGCAAGCTAAAAACAGGAATAGAATTGAAGTGAGAGATTAACTAAAAACAAATTTTATTAATTAAAAGGAGATTACAAAAGACAATTGGAAATATAAAAACACTGAATGAAATTACACTAAACTAAGCTACTCTACTCAGAAAAATTTTACATAAAAATAACTGTGATACAAAGGGGTATTTATAGCAATCGAATGAGCTCATAGAAGGATCTGGAAACAAGCCTTGTTCTTCTTTGATAGCATTGGTAGCCCTTGGATCATTCTCCACCTCATCCAATCAATCTAAGCCATTGGATCATTACTTCCACGTTGTTTCCACCAATCGAGAAGAGGTGGATGACACCGGATTGCCAAGCTGGCATCCGTGTGTCAGTGTGGTGTCAGAAGAAAGTACCCAATTACCCTTAATGATATTTAATTTGACCAATTTGACGCATGGGTAATTTAGGGTTCTTAGCTGGGTTTGGGATTGGGGCGTTTTTTGGCGCGTGGGTTTTTTATATAATTGTTTGATTTGTTTGACTGGTTTAATGGAGCAGTTGACCGGGGTCCAAATGGTATTCGGGTTAAGGTATAGGGTCACGGGTTGGATAGTGGGATTGGACCGGGTATAAGGTAGTTTGGGCTTGGTATTAAACTTGGGCCAAGGGTATTTAGGATTTATTTAGGACTTGTATTGGATCCAAAAATTAACATAAGGACTAAAGATGTAGAATCTGATTTTCCAAGGACCAAACTTGTAATTTCTAAATTTATCCAAGGGCCTTTGTTGTCATTCTCAAATAATCCAAGGGCGGAATTTGTAACTTTTGAAACTTGAGGGTATTTCTTGCCAAATGCTCAAAGTTCAGGGACTATTTCTGACAATTCTTCAAACTTTGATCAAATCTTCACAAATCATCCTCAGAGAGTAGAAATCTTCACAAATGTATAATTTAGACCTTCCGGCTCAGCTTTAGCTCTCTTAATCTCTCGTGCTCGGATTTTCGTCTGATTTGGCTTCTTTTTGTGTGTTTTTACATATCCGTACCTGCACAAGCAAAAACTCAAGAAACACGCAAATGTTAGCAATAAACGGCTCTTTTCTTGGTTATTTTGGGTCAGTTTTGATAATGAAAAGGTATGTGTTTAAGCACATATCAAAATACCCCAGACGAGACCATTGTCGTGTCCCCACGCAATGCAATCAACTCACGCTTCTAAAACCAAAGATTTCAATCTCTTTCTACTAAACCTATGAAGAAGTAGCAAAGATTCCTCAAAAGAGATTAAGAAAACCTTAATTCTAAAAACGCCCCGTTTACCTTTTAATTCACATGTATAGATATTACGATTAAGCACATTCCGATTATGAGTGACGGTTTGTTGAACTTTCATGTCGATCAATAACTCCAACATTTTTCAATCAACACGTTAGGATCACGGAGTAGAAAACACAACACAGCGTGAAGTGACCATACGGATAGAATACATCATCCCTGATTTTTCACAAGTCCCCAAACTAAGCGTAAAATCGAAATCATTGTTAAATATGACTCTAGATGCTAACACTACCCATGGAAGTTACTTGTGTAATTACCTTTTGCTCCCATTTTCCTATTTACCTCTAGATTTTTTAATTTTTTTGTGAGAAATGAATTTCTTCATATGTTCTCGTTTCGATAATTTTTATTCTGATAAAGATATAAAGCTAAGTCGCTAATTAGTTATCCATCTTCCCTCGAAAACCATTGCACACAAGAATGAGGTCCACATCAAGGTCCTAATTTCACACGATTTAGGGAGAATATCCTTTTTATGGCGACCGAGACAACTCATCTACGAGTCCAGAGACAGAAGCTTTATTTAGACATCTTCCGGATCCGAAGTTTGGCTTAACACTATTTCAGCACATTTGCATTTTTGCAATTTAGGCCCTTGGTCTTTTAGACTACTAACTCAACGGGATTACCGCTTTATCAGAAGTCTTATTATGACTTTGGATTTTCCTCTGCTTTTATAGAAGTCTATGACAACTTTTATAGCTTTGGATTTTTAATTTTAAAACATTTGGGCTTTATTTCATGTTAATTTTTTTGTGCCAAACTCCAAACCCTACGGCTTTTATAACAATAGAAACAATAGTAGCAAACTATCAGGAATCAGTTGTCTATTACACCGTAACACTGACAGTACCTCGATGTGTACCCAACTATCATGGGCAAGGATTCTCTAAAGAAGACAAAGAACTAACTATCGCCAAAAACTCAACATCTCTAATTATTATTTGACAAATATGGGGTGAAACAATTTTGTGAGAACAAAAAGCCATAAGTACCTTCGATGGGCTCTAAAGAGAGCCAACTACTCCACGCTTAGCATCTAAACTCATAATTAACTCTATCATTTCTCGATCTCCGCAAATTTAAAATCCCAAATAATGAGATCCGCGGATGCTTAGCCGATAATTTTAGATTATCTATGGTTAAGGGAACAAGCTAGGGCTCAACACGCCCGGTCAAGTTAGAATTCTATTCCTACTCACCACCGTGAAAGTCAACAAGGTGTCAAAACATATATTAACTTAGCAAATGCTTCGTCAAATAATCTCAAGTCATTCATATTTAAAATCACTCAGGGAAACTTGCAAAATCTTGGCCTTGTGAGCTAGAATTAGTATTTTATAGCTTCTTGTCTAAGAGACTAGCAAACTTTTCAATCAAAAAGACTTAACAAAAGCTTAAAAATTTTTAAATTTTTCACAATTATAGCACAATTTTTTTCATTTTCTAAGGAAAAACGGGGTTGTGAGAGAACACGACAAAAATAAGCAAGTGCGGTCAAATCAAATCGAAGATTACCCTACCCCAGACTAGAACGAAACATTGTCCTCAATGTTTAAAAGCAAGGGTATCAACGAAAATCTAAAAGCCGTTTATTAAGTATGCTCAAAGATAAACGTTAGTCGATAAGATTTCGGATATCGGATTTCCATCAGCATCGATCATGAAACTCGAGTAGAGAAAATGACAAACTTCGAGCACGAGAGTCTTCATATCGGGAAAATCCAGAACAAACAACCAAACACGAGAAATCGAAGAGGCTAACCCCTTCACGTCACTTATTAGAAAATAGAAAGAAGATAGAAGGATAAGCATGGGGTGCCTCCCACAAAGCGCTACTGTTTTTGGTTATCGAGTCGCTAGCTTGACTCGATCCCCGAATTTAGTTATCCTTAGGGAAAGTTTGGAGATCCGGGACAACCATAGATGGAATGTCCCCTCCAAAATAATGTTTCACACGATGACCATTCACCTTGAAATTTGGGCCATCGGGCTGAGAAAGCTCCATCGTTCCATAAGGGAAAACTTGAGCGACGGTGAATGGTCCTGACCAATGGGTTTTGAGTTTGCCCGAGAATATCTTCAATCGAGAGTTAAAGAGGAGAACTTGATCACCAACATTGAAAACGCGGTTTTTGATTTTAGAATCATGAATCCTCTTAGTCTGCTCTTTAAAAATTAAAGAATTCTCATAAGCCTGATCCCTAAGCTCATTTAATTCATTCAATTGAACTTTCCGGTGATCACCCGCGGTCTTAAGATCAAAGTTTGCATGTTTCAAGGCCCAGAATGCCTTATGTTCGAGCTCGATGGGCAAGTGACAAGCTTTTCCATACACCAACTTAAATGGGGTGCACCCGATGGGTGTCTTGTATGCGGTGTGGAAAGCCCATAATGCATCATCTAACTTATCGGCCCATGAAGCTCGATTTTCTCCTACGGTCCTTTCTAAAATCCTTTTCAAACCACGATTCGAGACCTCAACTTGTCCGCTCGTTTGCGGGTGATGAGTGTCTAAATACTCATCATTTTTGTACAATCTAAACTGCAAAATCATCTGAAAACACTCAGAAACACATCAAAATGATCAAAATATCACAAATCAGTGTTTTATGTGTTTTAAATGCAAAAATATCAAAATCAGATGAAAAATGATCCAAGTTTGCAAAATTGGCAGTTTTAGTCCCCCAAGTTTTAAAAGTTGTCAAATCTAGTCCCTAGAATTCAAAAATGTGAAGTTTTGTCATTAAAGGTCCCTGAAATCTTCTAAGTTGTTAAAAATGGTCCTTGAATGATTCTTTGGTCAATTGGCAAGAAAGGTCCCTAAACTTTGGAAAAGTGCAAAATTAGTCCTTGGACCTTTTAAAATGGGATTTAATGCAAAAAGGGTCCTTGCACTATCAATGTTTGTCAAGTTTAGTCCTTGTGAGAAGTTTGGAAAAGTGTCAAGTTCAGTCCTTGAAGTTTGGATAAATTGCAAAGTTGGTCCTTGTGCTTATACTAAACCAAACGGATCCAATATCCAATCCAATCCACCGCCCAACATAATATCCAAGCCCAACTCCACATGAACCTTGACCCCTTTTGGCTTGACCCTTGACCTAGCTCAAAATCCATTTTGATCCCCTGCCACAACCCAATTGTGACCCCCCTTTTATATTAATACCCCGGTCAACAGAAGTCAAAAACAACCCATACGCGCAAGAAAAACCAGTTTCACTGTAGCTCTCCCTCTCCAGCTACTGAAACACCAAAACCAGGCAGTTTTCCATGACTTTATCCAACCCCCCCCCTTACCTTGTCCCCTCCACCTCCACTAACACCCAAATATCTTTAATTGATTGAACCAAATCCATTAATTGCTCAAACCTGCTTTGAAGAAAATTGGCGCCAAAATCCAAGTGGACGGATATGATGGTTCTAGCCAATCCAATGGCTCAGATTTGGTGGGATAGATTCAGAGGACATCAGAGATTCACAAAAGTCATTATATAGAGAGAGAGATGCAATGTATCATATCTATCTAGTGTAATTTACATTTTCCTTAGTCGTTTTTTTTATTCTAAGCTTTCAAGTGTATGTTTTTATTTTCAAAATACTTTGTTTAAGTATCTCAAATGTATTAGAATCCTTTTTAATAAACAATTTCAAGTTTTAAATCATATCTCAAGTTTATGCAAAATTTCATGTTTATGCAAAATTTCATGAATTATCAAATGTTGTTGTTAGATGTTTGTATGGACTGAACTAGATCACTTAAGCTCCTAGAAAGCTTAATCAAGCTTTTAGATACATTTAAAATCAGTTTAGAATCAAAAACAGAAAATCACCAAAAATCCAAATTAAATAGTTGAAAAATAAAAAATCACTAGAAGATGGTGTACAATGGAGCAGTGGTAAATCATGGATGGCCTTGGTTTAGTAGCTTAGTGGTAAGCTAATAGGGGTATTCATTGGTTCGATTCTCGCTTTGAGCTTGGAAGTTTTTGTAAGCCTTTTTGATCAATTTGGCATTTTCAAGTTGTAGTTGTTAATTATCTTATATTTCTGTTCCTTAGTAATCACTAGTCATAATTAAGTATATCTAAGCTTTTAAATCAAGAGGTTGTTCTTTTAAATTTGTGTTTTGTGAAAATTCCATTTTAACAGTTAAACTAGCTCAAGTCTTAATTCTTGGTTTTATGTTGTTGTCACTGATGGTTCATGCTTCATTAGTCTCATGTAATGATACCATAAGGTCTGAAATAACTTTCATGGATTGAATTTATGTTTTGCTTTGAAAAATTCCAAATCAGGTTGCTTAAAGGTCCGTTTGGATTTGCTTGCTTAAACTGTATCAAGTCTTGTTTATGTTTTTGTTTGTGCTTGCTTTGTGTCACATAAGTGTTTTATAACTCATATCAGTCATAAAAACCTGTCCTTGTTTGTGGAAAAGTCAAAATAGCGCTTAATCATATCTTGTGTGTCCATCGTTGGAATGTCATGATTTATGATCATTGATTTGTGTTTATAAGTTGATAATCTTACTCAAATCAGTCTTAGTTTACTTTAACATAACATATTCAGTGCTTAAGATCAACTCAAAGTTCATTTTGGTCAACTTAGCTAGTTTTCTTAAAAAGTCAAATTTCCAACTTGGTCGTTTTTGAATAAAAAATATATTTTCATTGTGTGTTCATTAGTAAGATTCAGCTTATAAGCTTTTGGATTATCAAAGTTTGGTTGCTAAACAAAATTAGAAAAATATTAGTTCTCTGTAAATCATCTCTTTAAGTGCTTATTTTCCTCTTTCTTTTGGACCCCATGTTCGCATACATGCTGCACAGCGATTGGTTGGACCAACTTGAAAAGCTTGCACAGAGCTTGTTTGTTGGTCTTGTCTTGTGATTTTTGGTCCTTTGGGTAGCCAACCTAGCCACCTTGAGAACCCTAGTTTAGCTTTTCAATTTGAAGCTTAATAGGTAGGGCTGCTCTAAGCTTTAAGTTTGTCCCATTTTCTGTTTTTCATCACAAATAGCAAAGTGCTTATCTGCTTATTTCTATCTTTTCAGTGTGCTTATCTGTTCTTTTTAGCTTCATTCTAGTTCATCTAGCTTGTTTGTAGCTTATTTGAGCTTTTGTTTCAGCTTTTGAGCTTGTTTGAGCTTATTCCTTCAAAATAAGTTCTTTATCATCAATCGTGGGATATTAAGCTTGTTAAACTGCTTATTTGTGTTTTGTAAAAATTTTGTCTTTATTAAAGTTTCATAATATCAGTATTAAAGTAGTTTTCAAAAAGAAAATCCAGAAAAATCTCAAGTTAAAATCAGTGATAGTGTTTATTTAATATTTCCTAGCTTTTTGATTTTTCTTTTTAGCTTATTAATAAGCAAATCTTTTTTTTCTATTTTTCTGAGTTTTCTGTCATCATATAGTATTTTTAGAAAAAGTTTCATATTTTTCTCTATCTTTTTAGTATTTATTATAATTTTAAATAGTTAAAAATAGTAATTAATTAGTAATAAATAATTAAAAAGAAAAAAAAATATCTTTTCTGTTTTAAAATTAGTTTTATCATATTTTAGATTTTTCCAAGTTAAAATTTTATTTTTCCAGGTTTATTTTATATTTTCTAGAATTTAAGTGTATTTTAAGTAATAAATAATTAATAATAAATAAATAAATAGTTATCAAAATAATTTTCTTTTTCTAATAATTTTCTTTTATTTTTAGGATTTCAAAAATGTTATTTTCATATTTTTAGGTCTTTTATTTCTTAGATTTTACTTTTTATTTTGTGCGTATACGTAGTTTTTAAACTTACGTTTACGTTTCTTTAATCTGATTGTTGTGCTTTTCTATTCTGTATTCCATTCCTTTCCAAGCAATCAGTAGTGTAATTTCTTAATCCAAATCCTTTACAGATCACTATCCTTAGTGATCACTCCATCATCTGAATCAGTTTTGACACACCATTGAGTCTCCGTGGGACTAAACGACCCGGGAATTCACTGTATTCTCTGATCTTCATTGCATTTGTTTCAGCCGTTTTAAGCTTCTTACGGTCGGCCATTCACAAGTGGCCGGCTTGTGTGAGAAAGCTTGACGGTTCGGGACAGATCAAATTTTGGCGCCGCTGCCGGGGAGGCTTTAGCGTGTGTTAAACCTTTTTCAGATCCATTCTTGCACATACCCCATCTTTTGTAAAAAGTTTTTCTGTAAAGTTTTCAAAAATATCAAAAAGTTCATTAACACTTTTCCTTAAGTGTTAACAACGCCAAAAATATTTTCATTCTTTGTTTTTATCAAAATGTTTTTCAAAAATACCAAAAATATTCCTCTTTACCCTCTTACCTTTTTGATTCTTCATTTCTTACCCTCTAAAACCTTTTGATTCTTTCTATGTCTTATCCTCACCCTCTTGGTTGTCAATGGTGTGGTGGTCCTTATAATGGTGGCAATTGCCCCAGTTGTAGCATGGTGGAGTCAGGAAACGGGTCTGTCTATAACCAGAATCCCTATTCCTACCATAACACGACCGATTTATTCCATCGCCTACCACACCGTGAGACTCAGCAGCTTTTCATGTTGTAGTACTGTGGTGGTTCACATTCCAGCTTCGATTGTCAATCAGGAAACACGCTTGTCTATGAGCAGGTTCCTGATAACAATTATGACACCAGCACATACGACTCACACCACATCAGTTCTCTGTTGTAGAGTATTGTGGAGGTCCTCACTCTAGCTCGGATTGTCAAACAGGGAATCCAATTCCTTGTAGCAATTACGACTATTCGTTCCAAGACCAACCTCCACAATACCAAATGATTCAAGCAAGTCCTCATGAAACTACGCATGACCTTCTACGAAGAGTCTTGAGTTATTAAAAGAACTTAAGGAGGAGTCGGCTATGTCACATGAGAAATCAATGGAAGAATTGTTAGTCGAGGAACGGGCGCTAAATTAGATTCCCAGATTGCCATTAAAAACACTGTTAGGGAATCAATTAGACTACAAAAAGCATTCAAATCTAGCTCTCGATTCCGTTTCATTCCTGATGACGATGATGATGAAGATATCCTTGATATCCTACAATTTTATAATAGTTCATCAAGTTCATCAGTTGAAACTCCTTCCATGAAAAGTCAGGGAGAAAAGACTATGATGGAATTACTAGCCGAAGAACAAATGGAAAGTATAAAACATATGTATGCTAGTCCTTCTAAACTCCCTCAGTTTTTTGTTATCACACCCGAAGCTCCCACTCACTCTCTAAACATGGGGGATGAGCATCTTGACACTGTTCCTGAAAAGGAATCGGACGAATTTATAAAGTCTAGTGTTGAGGTCCTTGTCCCAATCCTGAGAGAGTCACAGGGAACTTTTGACCATATGTGTGATTCTCTTTCCCCTCTTGAGTGTTCAAATGATCATTTGGAAACTTTCTCCGATTTTAGCGACGATTGTACTTCTTATGGAAACATCGAGTATGTTGAGGCATCACTTCCACAATCTGATGCTGATCCCCTTCTTGAGGAGTTCTCCGGTGAACTCACTCACATCAATCCACTCTTTGATTTCGAAGCCGATCTGGGAGAGACTGAAAGTCTCACTGATAATGATCATTCACTCACTTCTTATCCCAACAGTCCAATAGAGAATGTTGATCACTTTGTTCCCGAAACATTCAAAGCTACTTTCACCAATCCTCTATTTGAATTCGACTCTGAATTCACTTTAATTTATGAGAATCCACTCTTTGATACTCAGATTGAGGATAGTGATGAGCCCACAATGGAACAAGAGTTCACAACTTCACTTCATGTGAATGATTCTCTTCATGAAGAGTTCTCCGGTGAACTCTCTCATGACATATCTCCTCCGGAACATGATCATTTCTATTTTGATCTTGAGGATGATATTGGCTCGGAGGAAGGTGTACTCTATCATATGAGTTTGCCTATTAATGATAATACCCTCACCCTTCCTCCCGATATGTCTACATTTGAGGATGACGAATGGATCCTAATTGTTATAAACATCTTCCTTCCATTCCTCACATATGATGTGACTTCCTCTCTTCTTCACTCCTTCGGGAATGAGGACACTATCTTTGACCCCGGCATTTTCATTTATCATCTGTGAGCCGGGTCTGTCTCTCTATATCTCATCGGTGTGGAACTTTCGCGTGCTTCAATGTTTATCCAAACATCTTGAATGAAAGTCCGATGGAGATTGTTTCTTCCACTTTGCTTCCCCATGAACCAATTAATTCAGGGTCGAGTCAAGCTAGCGACTCGGGAATCAAAAACAGTAGCACGCGATATGGGTTTTCACCCATATTTCTGACTTCTTTCTATTTTCTACCACCCTAGTGTGGGGGGTTGCCCCACATGTTTTCAAAAAAAATCTTCTTTCTAAATAAAAGGCCGTAGTATTTCCCTTTTACGTTCTTTGTTTCCGCATAACCGCCGGTACTTTGAATATTGAGGGCAATATTCATTTCTAAGTGTGGTGGGGAATTCTCACGAATTTTATCATGTAATTATACCACCTAATTCCCCCGTTTTTGGCCAAAAATTTTTTTTGGAGTAAGTGTTCTACACTTACTCATATGGTTATCAATCCGCCATGTCTCGTAAGACAAAAGGATTGGCTAATCCAGAGCAAACGGCTCTTGGTAAAGATTTCTCAAACCGCTTTATACGGCTTGCAATTTGCCCAAAATTGTATGGTTCTCAACTCACCATATCTTAAAAGTGAAGAGTTGGCTAGCCCGCAAGGTTATGGCTTGTGGTAAAGGCAGTGGAAAACCATAATTGGTATTCAGCTCACCAAAGATAATTCTGATAATTTATCTAAGAGTTGGCTAGTCCATAAGGGTACGGCTTCTGGTAAAGACAAAATCAAATCCGTTATATGGTTTATGATTTGCCAATAAATCATTTGGTTATCGTTGTACCAAGGTTCTTACTTGAATCAAAACAATTGGCTACTCCAAAAGTGATGGCTTTTGGTAAAGAGTTTTAAAATCCATTAAAGATCTAAATCATTGCTAGGGACTAGCAATATCTTAGTGTGGGGATTGATGAGTGTCTAAATACTCATCATTTTTGTACAATCTAAACTGCAAAATCATCTCGAAAACACTCGAAACACATCAAAATGATCAAAATATCACAAATCAGTGTTTTATGTGTTTTAAATGCAAAAATATCAAAATCAGATGAAAAATGATCCAAGTTTGCAAAATTGGCAGTTTTAGTCCCCCAAGTTTTAAAAGTTGTCAAATCTAGTCCCTAGAATTCAAAAATGTGAAGTTTTGTCATTCAAGGTCACTGAAATCTTCTAAGTTGTTAAAAATGGTCCTTGAATGATTCTTTGGTCAAATGGCAAGAAAGGTCCCTAAACTTTGGAAAAGTGCAAAATTAGTCCTTGGACCTTTTAAAATGGGATTTAATGCAAAAAGGGTCCTTGCACTATCAATGTTTGTCAAGTTTAGTCCTTGTGAGAAGTTTGGAAAAGTGTCAAGTTCAGTCCTTGAAGTTTGGATAAATTGCAAAGTTGGTCCTTGTGCTTATACTAAACCAAACGGATCCAATATCCAATCCAATCCAGCCGGCCCAACATAATATCCAAGCCCAACTCCACATGAACCTTGACCCCCTTTGGCTTGACCCTTGACCTAGCTCAAAATCCCTTTTGATCCTTGTCACAACCCACCATTGTGACCCCCTTTATATTAATACCCGTCAACGTAAGTCAAAACAACCCATACGCGCAAAAACCAGCCATCAGTAGCTCTCCTCTCCGTATCTTGAAAACACCAAAACGTGCAAAGTTTTCCATGACTTTATCCAACCCCCCTTACCTTGTCCCCTCCACCTCCACTAACACCCAAATATCTTTAATTGATTGAACCAAATCCATTAATTGCTCAAACCTGCTTTGAAGAAAATTGGCGCCAAAATCCAAGTGGACGGATATGATGGTTCTAGCCAATCCAATGGCTCAGATTTGGTGGGATAGATTCAGAGGACATCAGAGATTCACAAAAGTCATTATATATAGAGAGAGATGCAATGTATCATATCTATCTAGTGTAATTTACATTTTCCTTAGTCGCTTTTTTATTCTAAGCTTTCAAGTGTATGTTTTTATTTTCAAAATACTTTGTTTAAGTATCTCAAATGTATTAGAATCCTTTTTAATAAACAATTTCAAGTTTTAAATCATATCTCAAGTTTATGCAAAATTTCATGTTTATGCAAAATTTCATGAATTATCAAATGTTGTTGTTAGATGTTTGTATGGACTGAACTAGATCACTTAAGCTCCTAGAAAGCTTAATCAAGCTTTTAGATACATTTAAAATAAGTTTAGAATCAAAACAGTAAAATCACCAAAAATCCAAATTAAATAGTTGAAAAATAAAAAATCACAAGAAGATGGTGTACACAGTTGGAGCAGGGTAAATCATGGATGGCCTTGGTTTAGTAGCTTAGTGGTAAGCTAGTAGGGGTATTCATTGGTTCTGATTCTCAGTTTTGAGCTTGGAAGTTTTTGTAAGCCTTTTTGATCAATTTGGCATTTTACTGTTGTAGTTGTTAATTATCTTATATTTCTGTTCCTTAGTAATCACTAGTCATAATTAAGTATATCTAAGCTTTTAAATCAGTAGGTTGTTCTTTTAAATTTGTGTTTTGTGAAAATTCCATTTTAACAGTTAAACTAGCTCAAGTCTTAATTCTTGGTTTTATGTTGTTGTCACTGATGGTTCATGCTTCATTAGTCTCATGTAATGATACCATAAGGTCTGCAATAACTTTCATGGATTGAATTTATGTTTTGCTTTGAAAAATTCCAAATCAGTTGCTTAAAGGTCTGTTTGGATTTGCTTGCTTAAACTGTATCAAGTCTTGTTTATGTTTTTGTTTGTGCTTGCTTTGTGTCACATAAGTGTTTTATAACTCATATCATCATATAAAACCTGTCCTTGTTTGTGGAAAAGTCAAAATAGCAGTTAATCATATCTTGTGTGTCCACTGTTGGAATGTCATGATTTATGATCATTGATTTGTGTTTATAAGTTGATAATCTTACTCAAATCAGTCTTAGTTTACTTTAACATAACATATTCAGTGCTTAAGATCAACTCAAAGTTCATTTTGGTCAACTTAGCTAGTTTTCTTAAAAAAGTCAAATTTCCAACTTGGTCGTTTTTGAATAAAAAAGATATTTTCATTGTGTGTTCATTAGTAAGATTCAGCTTATAAGCTTTTGGATTATCAAAGTTTGGTTGCTAAACAAAATTAGAAAAATATTAGTTCTCTGTAAATCATCTCTTTAAGTGCTTATTTTCCTCTTTCTTTTGGACCCCATGTCTGCATACATGCCCTGTGCACAGTTGGTTGGACCAACTTGAAAAGCTTGCACAGAGCTTGTTTGTTGGTCTTGTCTTGTGATTTTTGGTCCTTTGGGTAGCCAACCTAGCCACCTTGAGAACCCTAGTTTAGCTTTTCAATTTGAAGCTTAATAGGTAGGGCTGCTCTAAGCTTTAAGTTTGTCCCATTTTCTGTTTTTCATCACAAATAGCAAAGTGCTTATCTGCTTATTTCTATCTTTTCAGTGTGCTTATCTGTTCTTTTTAGCTTCATTCTAGTTCATCTAGCTTGTTTGTAGCTTATTTGAGCTTTTGTTTCAGCTTTTGAGCTTGTTTGAGCTTATTCCTTCAAAATAAGTTCTTTATCATCACTGTTGGGATATTAAGCTTGTTAAACTGCTTATTTGTGTTTTGTAAAATTTTTGTCTTTATTAAAGTTTCATAATATCAGTATTAAAGTAGTTTTCAAAAAGAAAATCCTGAAAAATCTCAAGTTAAAATCAGTGATAGTGTTTATTTAATATTTCTTAGCTTTTTGATTTTTCTTTTTAGCTTATTAATAAGCAAATCTTGTTTTTCTATTTTTCTTAGTTTTCTGTCATCATATAGTATTTTTAGAAAAAGTTTCATATTTTTCTCTATCTTTTTAGTATTTATTATAATTTTAAATAGTTAAAAATAGTAATTAATTAGTAATAAATAATTAAAAAGTGAAAAAAATATCTTTTCTGTTTTAAAATTAGTTTTATCATATTTTAGATTTTTCCAAGTTAAAATTTTATTTTTCCAGGTTTATTTTATATTTTCTAGAATTTAAGTGTATTTTAAGTAATAAATAATTAATAATAAATAAATAAATAGTTATAAAAATAATTTTCTTTTTCTAATAATTTTCTTTTATTTTTAGGATTTCAAAAATGTTATTTTCATATTTTTAGGTCTTTTATTTCTTAGTTTTCACTTTTTATTTTGTGATAATGTAGTTTTTAAACTTACGCTTACGTTTCTTTAACTGATTGTTGTGCTTTTCTATTCTGTATTCCATTCCTTTCCAAGCAATCAGTAGTGTAATTTCTTAATCCAAATCCTTTACAGATCACTATCCTTAGTGATCACTCCATCATCTGAATCAGTTTTGACACACCATTGAGTCTCCGTGGGACTAAACGACCCGGGAATTCACTGTATTCTCTGATCTTCATTGCATTTGTTTCTGAGCTGTTTTAAGCTTCTTACGGTCGGCCATTCACAAGTGGCCGGCTTGTGTGAGAAAGCTTGACGGTTCGGGACAGATCAGCGGGTGATACGCGGTAGAAAGACGATGGGTAACTCCATATTTAGCCATAACTTTAGCAAATTGTTCATTACAAAAATGGGTACCGCGATCATTGATGATAGCACGAGGTGCTCGAATCGGAAAACAAATTCTTGAAACTTAACAACCACTCGGCGTCATTGGTGGGGAGCGGCTTCGCTTCAACCCATTTAGACAAGTAGTCGACGGCCACGAGGATATACTTATTACCCTTAGAAGATGGAAATGGCCCCATAAAATCGATGCCCCACACGTCAAAAATCTCGCAAACTTGAATAGCATTTTGTGGCATTTCATCTTTTTGCGAAATTTTCCCTTGACGTTGGCAAGAATCACAAGACTTAACTAAATCATGAGCATCTCGATATATGGTAGGCCAATAAAACCCGGAATCAAAAACCTTCTTAGCGGTGTAGCTTGCACCATGATGGCCACCAGTGGGTCCGTTATGGCAAGCATTAAGAATATCAAGAGCCTCTTGGCCATGAACACACCGCCGGATTACTTGATCCGCACAAATCTTAAACAAATAGGGATCATCCCATAAATAATGCTTAACATCTTTGAAAAACTTTTTCTTCTGTTGGGACGACATCCCTTTCACGATGAAATTGCCCTCATGGTAATTTGCAAAGTCGGCAAACCATGGGGTGTTTGGGTCTTTCTTAGTAATCATCCCAAGTGTCTCAAGAGGAAATGTTTCCGTGATCTCCTTTTTCTCGAGCACACTTTGATGGGGATTCTCAAGTCTAGAAAGGTGATCGGCGGCAAGGTTCTCCGCTCCTTTTTTGTCAAGAATAGTAACATCAAACTCTTTAAGAAGGAGAACCCACGAAATCGTGGCTTAGCATCTTGCTTTTCCAAAAGATACTTTAGGGCATAATGGTCGGTATACACTATGGTCTTTGACAAGACAAGGTAGGTCGGAATTTCTGAAAGCATAAACAACGCCAATAATTCCTTTTCAGGAGTCGTATAATTGTGTTGGGCCTCAGACAATGTCTTACTCGCATAGTGTATGGGTTGAAAATGTTTTGATTTTCGTTGCCCCAAGACTGCCCCAATTGCGTAATCACTAGCATCACACATGAGCTCAAAGGGCAAATCCCAGTCGGGGGCAACTAAGATCGGTGCCTTAGTTAATTTCTTTTTGAAAATTAAATGCTTCAACGCATTCAGTGGTGAAGATAAACGGAGCATCCTTCTCGAGGATATGGGTCGAGGCGGGCTATCTTAGAGAAATCTTGGATGAAACGGCGATAGAAACCGCATGACCCAAAAACTCAATACCTTTGACGGTAGTGGGATGAGGGAGTTTAGCTATAACGTCGACTTTAGCTCGGTCGACCTCAATCCCAGATTTTGAAATTTTATGGCCGAGGACAATGCCCTCTCGAACCATGAAATGGCACTTCACCCAATTCAAGACCAAATTGGTGTCTTCACACCGTTTGAGCATGTGGTCTAGATGAGAGAGGCAAGAAGTAAAAGAATCTCCATAAACCGAGAAATCGTCCATAAAAACTTCCATAGACTTCTCGATCATGTCACGAAAAATAGCCATCATGCACCTTTGGAATGTACCGGGAGCATTGCATAAGCCAAATGGCATTCGTCGGTAAGCAAATGTTCCATAAGGGCAAGTGAAGGTCGTTTTCTCTTGATCCTGCGATCAATCGAATTTGAAAGTAACCGGAAAACCATCGAAAGCAATAGAACTCATTCCCCGCTAAACGCTCGAGCATCGATCCATAAAGGTAGCGGAAATGATCCTTTCGTGTAGCATCATTCAACTTTCGGTAGTCAATAAACACTCTCCATCCGGTGACAAAGCGCGTGAAATCAATTCATTATCTTCATTGGCAATGACGGTCATGCCACCTTTCTTCGGAACACAATGGATATGGCTAACCCATGAGCTATCGAAGATTGGATAAATGATTCTCGGCCAAGGAGTTTAAGAACTTCCCTTTTGATAACCTCATGAATTTTCGGATTAACCCTACGTTGTTGTTGAATAACGGGTTTGCAATCGTCTTCCATTAAGATCTTGTGAGTACAAAAACGAGGGTTAATGCCTTTGATATCGAAATTTGCCAGCGATGGCACTCTTATGTTTACGAAGAATATCCAAAAGTGCGGTTTTCTCCTCATCTTTCAAGTTTTTCGCAATGATGACGGAAACTTGTTCGGTTCTTCAAGAAAAGCGTATTCAAGATGAGGAGGTAAATCCTTGAGCTCGGGCTCCGGAGGTTTTTCATTAGATGTTTGTACGGATTTGATTTCTTCAATCGTAATCTCTTTTGGAGGGAGTCACGGTAATGGATCTTCATTCAACAATTGCTCAAGATAAAGGATATCTCCCTCCGAATCATAAACACCATTATCAATTCCCGGTGGAATCGATTCGTCATTAGCAAGAAACTCATCAATCTCTTCCAAAAGGAAGTCACCTCCCTTGAACGGAGTAAGAGAGGGGGAAGAGTCGGCAATAATTGGTTCAGAAAGTTATTCAAAAGGTGAATCAGTAGAATTGTGAGCAAAACCGAGAACTTCTTGAGCGTACTCCTCACAAGAAACATCAATAACGTCGATTCGATTGATGGAAGCATCGTCGAAATTTGAGGAGTACCTCGTCGTTTGATTAATTTTGAATGTGACGGCTTCTTGATTAACTCTCAACGTAATCTCTCCTTCGAATACATCAATTAAAGCACGACCAGTCCGTAAGAAACATCTTCCAAGAATAATGGGTACTCGAGGGTCGGCATCGAAATCTACCACAACAAAATCCACGGGAAAATAGAACTCCCCCACTTTGACAAAGACATCCTCGGCAATACCCTTTGGACGGGTCGTAGAACGATCGGCTAGCTCGAGGGTCATACACGTTGGGGTAAGTGGGGGTAACGAAAGCTTCTCGTAGATTGAATTTGGCATTAGATTGATACTCGCACCAAGATCGGCCAAGGCGGAGCATTGAACAATTCCTTGAAAATCACATGGGATGAGGAACTTGCCGGGGTCTCCTAACTTTTCGGGAAGTTTCTTGAGGATAACCACCGAACAATTCTCATTCAGAGATGTCGTAGCAAGCTCATATAGTTTCTCCTTGTTTGTAAGCAATCCCTTAATTGTAGAAGCAAGTTTAGGCATCAAGAGAAGGGCATCCGCAAAACTGATCTCCACATTCAAGTCTTTGAAGATTGGGAAAAATGTTTCCATTTGATGATTAGACTTTTCTCGAAGTGTTTGATCTTTAAGACGAGACGGATATGGGATAGACGGTTTCGGATTAGCTTTCTTCACATTCACGGGAGCATCTTCGGGCTCAGAATCTTAGACAACTGTGGGTTGGACATTCTCAGTACTCCCCTTATTAGTAGGAAACACCGGGTCCTTTGTCACCCCGGTCTCACGGTCTACCATATGAGAGTAAGAAGAAGTGTTAGTGGTAGGAACCGTGGGTCCATCGTAAGCTACACCACTTCGGGTAGTGATTGCTTTCATGTCACCTCTCGGGTTTGGAATCGTATTACTTGGAAGAGAACCGGAACCCGAGGGTTGAGACGTAGACGGTTGATTGGCTTGAAAGAAACTAGCCATCATATTCCTTATTTCAGTCATCTGTTTGTTGCTTGTAGCTTCCATCTCCTTTTTGAAGTCCGTCCTCATGCCGTTAATTTGATTTTGCAAACTTTTAATGGTGTAATCGGAGTTCTTCATGTAAGTTAGAAAATCGTTGTTGGGCGACTTGAGGAGGTGCTTGATAAGATTGTTGAGGAGGAGGTGGTTGTTGGTAAACTTGAGGTGGAGGAGCTTGGTAGTGTTGATTACCATGATTAACATTAGCTCCTCGGTTTTGATTAACATGATGGTTACCATTGAAACGGTTTTGATTCTGGTTTTGTTGTTGAGGTTGATTGAAACCAGGAGGTCCGAGATAATTGTTTGAACGGTAGCTAAGAAGATTTCGATCTCCTTGCGGTTGATTGTAGTTCCCTGTAGCAGCATAAACATTCTCATTTGCGTAGCCACCGATGGCTGGGCACTCGGAATAAGAATGTGGACCTCCACAAGTCTCACAAATCGGGTGAACCGCTTTCACTTGTTGTTGTTGATTCTGATTATTCATTTGATGTATCCTTAAGAGATCGTCCATCTTTTTGTTCATAGTGGCTATTTCGAGAGAAGAAGACGTATTTGATCGAGATGATGCACCCCTTTCGGCGCTAGAATCCCAATAATTGTAATGAGCGGTCATGTTCTCAATAAGATCGTAGCATTCCTCGGGACGTCTTTTCATGAAAGTTCCACCGGCAGCAGCATTGATTGTTTCACGGTGTCTCAACGTCAAACCATTATAAAACGTAGCAATTTGAGTGACAAGCAACATGTTATGATTCGGACATCGATCAATCGCAAGCTTATATCGTTCCCAAGCTTCAAACAAAGATTCTTCGGGATATTGCCGAAATTACCGATATCGCTCAACTTCGTCACCATCGATGGTGGAAAGTACTTTGTCGAAACTTCAAACCATTTCCTCGAAGGTATGAATCTAATTCTTCGGGAGTCAATCAAACCAAGACGTGGCATGATGAGTCAAAGAGTATGGGAAAGATCTGACGAAGGGCGTCATCGGAGACCCCATTCGTTTCATACTTTGAGTGACGGTCGAAATTTATCAAGATGCTTGTTTGCATCGTCATCGGTAAACCATGAAATTGACAACTATTTTTACTTGTTCTATCATATGATGTTTCAAGCTAAAATCGGTAGCTTGAAAATTAGTCGGTGCAATCGGTCCTCCCTCCCGTACATTGTAGGTTGACATAACTCCTCCATCGTTCGGAGATCGGGAGCTACATTTTGATTATCGGGAGGAGGATTAGGACCGGGTATTGGTGGTCCGTTGGGAGCAACCATATTACGTAACTCGAATGCGTCTCGATTCGCTTCAAGTCGTCTAGATCGAGATCGAGTGCGCATGCACTTAAAACCAAGGCAATTAAAATGATACGGTATTCGAAAACACAATGAACTTAACCAATAATCCCAAGTGAATAAATCACCTCTATAAGACAAACGCACAAGCGAGCGGAGAAGCTTTTTAGGTCAGCGCGAAGCTTATTAAAACCCGCTTCTTTTCAGCCGCAATTTAATGTCAGGCCGTCCTTATACCCACCACACAGTTTGTTTATCTAATAGAAATAAATCGACTCACAAGCGACACAAAGGCAAGTTTTTAATCTTTGGTTCGGGAACTTACTAATGATAACACCTCCGTTGAGAATGTTATATAATTGATGTATTCTATTTAGCTCAAAATCAAAAGAGAAAATCTTTTTGTATTTTTAATATGATATATATATATACAAAAGAAAAAGGAAAATATTTTTTACTTTTTTTTTATTTTTAGAAAAATAGTAACTTCACGAAGGAAGGATCTCGAGTCACTAATCGTCAAACCTTTAACGATATTGTCGCGACACAACCTCCCCGGCAGCGGCGCCAAAATTTGATTCGTTGAGGTTTAGGGGTGTGTGTGTATGGATAAAACCACAATATCGATATCAAAATAACCACAAGTAATGATTTAAAATCCCTTTAGGAAAAAGGATAATGAATCAAAACCCGTGAGTGATAGTGATACGGATTAGGAAATCCGAGTCGTTTCCCAACGAGGTGTGAATGGGCAACGTCGTTATTGGTTCGTTATTAAAATTCTCGATGTTTTGGATTTATGATTATATTAAAACTACCGGGAATGGGAAAACAATTAAGGGAAATTACACTACGGGAAATCCTAAATACGCGAATTATACTAAAACGTATTAAAAGAAACGTGAATAAAATGCAACTACGTCTATTCTAAGTCCTAAAAATAGTCTAAAATTACTTTCTAACTAAAAATGATATTAGAAAATTATCTAAGAATTAAAACTAATTTTTTAAGATTTTTATGGAATTTATTTGAATTAAAAACTAATTTAAACTAATTTAAATTCTAAAAATTACAAATTAAAGTAGGAAAAATCTAGAAAAATTATTTTTTTGATTTTTATAATTTTCTTAATCTAGTAAAATTGAAAAATTATTTTTTGGAACTTTTTTTGAATTATTCGAATTAAATGCTATTTAAAAAGTATTAAAAACTAGTTTTAATCAAGAAAAATAGCAAACAGTGTCTAAAAATTATGAAAAATTCAGTAAAAGTCTACAATAATATTCTAAATCTATGAAAAATATCAAATCCTATGCTAGTGTGCAAGAAATTGGAGAAGTAGTGTAACTGTTTTCCAATTAAGCACTAGCAATAAGCTACAAGCTACTCTACTGAGCCAAAAGCTACCAGAAGCTCTTCTAAGCTAAAATCAACTTAAGTGCACCTAAAGCAACTAAGCTTAACCTCTTAATTACAAGCTACAATGATTTGGCTTGATTAATTTTTAAGATCCAAACAACCTAACCCCTACTGTTTAAGCTTAAGCACAAGCTTATGTAATAAGCTTAACTGAAAATCAGATCTATGGTCCTCAAGACCACCAACCTAAGAACCACTAAACAAAATCTCAGATCCTAACAAGCTATAATGAGTCCTGTGCAAGGTCTACAAGAAGGTCGATCACACTCTGTATGATGAGTGTGATCGGCAAATCATCCCTATTAGTGAGCTTATTAACGCTTATAGAAAATTCACAAAATTTCACAAAAATGACTTTTCAAAACTTGACCAACTGAAGATTTATATCCCAAAATTTCACTAGAATTGGACCAGAGATGAGTCTATTAAAAATCCACAAAGTTTTATAAAAACTGAGATTCTCACTTTTTGACTTTTGAACATAGAATTGAGTTTTGACTTTTGTGAGATTTGATTCAATTTTATGAACTGAGATCTTTATAAAATGATGGATTGTAACCAATTATAGCTAGATTAACCTGTTTACAACCTAAATGAAGCTTATTATTTCTAAAAATCCTAACAGATATGAACCTAGGACAGATTTGAGGTGATTTTGACTTTTAGACCAATAGTATGCAATTTAACCACTAAAATGACTATAACTACCCTACTAGAGACTAATGCAACATGTTTTAACCAATTCCTAAACTCCTAACTCAGATTAATAGCTAGATCCAAACAGTACTTAATAAGTCTAATATGCAATTTATCCTCACCTATTCTCTAATCTAGCCAATGATAGTAATAAATCTATATTGTAACTACTGAAATAGAACTAGAAACAACAGAAATAACAATTAAACACAACAGAAACAGAACATTCAATAATTCAGTTTGAGAATTAAACTCACTTGGATCCTTAGCCACTATGGCTTGCTAACCAATGATCAATGAACCACTATCCTATTAATTTCAACCCCAAATTATACTAAATCAACCCAGATCCAACTCAGTTTCAACCCCCTTTCATGATCAAACCAGAAATTCAGAACCAAATAGTGTAGCAGTAGACTTAATTTGATAATGAGGAAATTTGGTGAGATTCTTCTGAGTAGATTATTACGTAACAAGTGAAATAGAGTTTTATAAAGCTTAAAACAACAATTACAAAACGATTAATATCCAAAACAAGAATAAAATATTTTTATATTTTTAAGATATTTTAATATTTTTTTTGATAAGATGAAACCATAAGCTAAAATAGACTTGAATAAGCTGAAAATATGATTGATAGAACTTAAAAAAGCTAATATGCAAGCTAAAAACAGGAATAGAATTGAAGTGAGAGATTAACTAAAAACAAATTTTATTAATTAAAAGGAGATTACAAAAGACAATTGGAAATATAAAAACACTGAATGAAATTACACTAAACTAAGCTACTCTACTCAGAAAAATTTTACATAAAAATAACTGTGATACAAAGGGGTATTTATAGCAATCGAATGAGCTCATTGAAGGATCTGGAAACAAGCCTTGTGCTTCTTTGATAGCATTGGTAGCCCTTGGATCATTCTCCACCTCATCCAATCAATCTAAGCCATTGGATCATTACTTCCATGCTGTTTCCACCAATCAGAGAAGAGGAAAAGGTGAGATGACACACGGATTGCCAAGCTGGCATCCGTGTGTCAGTGTGGTGTCAGAAGAAAGTACCCAATTACCCTTAATGATAGTTAATTTGACCAATTTGACGCATGGGTAATTTAGGGTTCTTAGTTGGGTTTGGGATTGGGGCGTTTTTTGGCGCGTGGGTTTTTTATATAATTGTTTGATTTGTTTGACCGGTTTAATGGAGCAGTTGACCGGGGTCCAAATGGTATTCGGGTTAAGGTATAGGGTCACGGGTTGGATAGTGGGATTAGACCAGGTATAAGGTAGTTTGGGCTTGGTATTAAACTTGGGCCAAGGGTATTTAGGATTTATTTAGGACTTGTATTGGATCCAAAAATTAACATAAGGACTAAAGATGTAGAATCTGATTTTCCAAAGACCAAACTTGTAATTTCTGAAATTTATCCAAGGGCCTTTGTTGTCATTCTCAAATAATCCAAGGGCGGAATTTGTAACTTTTGAAACTTGAGGGTATTTCTTGCCAAATGCTCAAAGTTCAGGGACTATTTCTGACAATTCTTCAAACTTTGATCAAATCTTCACAAATCATCCTCAGAGAGTAGAAATCTTCACAAATGTATAATTTAGACCTTCCGGCTCAGCTTTAGCTCTCTTAATCTCTCGTGCTCGGATTTTCGTCTGATTTGGCTTCTTTTTGTGTGTTTTTACATATTCGTACCTGCACAAGAAAAACTCAAGAAACACGCAAATGTTAGCAATAAACGGCTCTTTTCTTGGTTATTTTGGGTCAGTTTTGATAATGAAAAGGTATGTGTTTAAGCACATATCAGCGAGATCACCACTTCTTGAAGTTGAGCAAGCTCAAGTCCATGAGTTGCCATGCTTCGTCATCATCAAGACTACTGAGGTTCTCTTGTTGATACTTCTTTCTTCCTCCATAGAAGTATTGTGTCCAAGGCATTAGTGAAGGATGCTGAAATAGTCAAAGACGAAAGCATTAGTGAAAGGTGCTTAACGTTTGTGTCAAAAGCATTAGTGAAGAATGCTAAAGAAGTCAAGACGAAGGCATTAGTGAAAGGTGCCAAGCTTTCATGTCAAGGGCATTAGTGAAAGATGCCTAGGAGTCAAATCAAGTGGCATTAGTGAAAGATGCCAAGGTCGTATAATCGATGAGGTGCATCGTTATACAAATAGTGATAGTTTGTTTCCAAGGATATTGATATCCTTGATGGTTTTGTAGTAAGGAGTGGATCTCCTTTGGGGTTAGGTGTCGTGTAGTGTTGGGTAGTAGTTCCTCCATTTTAATGGAACTCAGTACTTAGCCTAGTACCGGATAAAGGGTAGGCGACGTCGTGGTAGGTATGGTTCTCCTTTGTGAAAGAACCCGGTGGTTAGCCTAGTACCGGAAAAAGAGTAGGCGACGTTGTGAAGGCTTCTCTGCCATAAGGAGTTGGTGTCTTGTAGTGATTACGAACTCTCAAGTAGGTGACTCAGGGAGTGGAGTAGGGCAAGAAGGTGTCCTTGTAGCCAAACCACTATAAATGCTCGTGTCGTGGTTATGTGCTTCTTACTCTTTATCCTTCATTACACTTTTATATATCTATCTATCAATGTCCAACATACACATCTAAATGGATTGACATAAGTCGATCTAAATATTTTAAATTGAAGTTTTAATTGGTAAAACTATTCAACCCCACCTTCTAGTTTTCAACAATCTTCTTCTTTCGTTCACGTATCATTCACTGAGTCATGCCTCACTGAATGGAGAACCTTTCTTCTTAGGCTCGTCCTGAGCTTCTTAAAGATGACTCACTGAAGAACTGTGTATTTAGTGACTTGCGTATGTTTAAGGTTATTAAACAATTGCGTTATTTTATCTTCAAATCCTAGTTTAAGGGAGTTTGAGATTCACTGACCCAACATATGTATATTAATTTATTTATAGATTGAGATCCCTCATTTTCAATTTGAACATGAGAGGTAATGTTGAGTTTTGTGTAAGTGAAAGAAAAGTGTGAGTCATCGATTGTGGGACCATTATTTTATTAAAAATTAAGTTCCTCTTACAACAAACACAAACATTACCTATCATGTTTAAATTGAACATGAGAGGATCACAATTTATATATATATATATAAATTCAAGTGATTAATCATGGAGGATGTAGATAAAGGAATAATAGTCTTTCACTTTGACCCAAAACATACATGATTTTCTAATAACAATAATAATAATAATAATAATAACTATAATAATAATAATAATAATAATTTTTAGTAGGATTAACTTTGCTATAGATAGAGGAGTGGGGGCCTAGTAAGTATCTCGGCTTCACACTAATTTCTTGTAAATCTTATTATTTTCTAATTTTTGAGGAGCTTGACGCGAAAGCTTTGGATACACTTTCACGCATCAAGAACATTGTTGTTAGCCACTCAAATAATGTCAAGAGTGGTGCATTTATTTTTTATAGACTAAGTTTTTGTATCCAGAAAGGAGTAGGAGCCCAACTATAGTCTCAGCTTCCCACCAATTTCTTGTAATTCCTTTTGGTTTTTTAATGAAGTGATGTTTTTATAAATAATAATAACAATAATAATATTGTTGTTGTCGTCGTCGTCGTAGTCGTTGTCGTCGTTGTTGTCGTCATCGTCGTCAGCTGTTGATTATTATTTACGTGAGTTACATTACGTTTTCAACTAACCAAATAGGTGTAGTTTTTTCTTTGATGGATTATAATTACAATTTATTACATTGAAATTCATTCAAATTGCAATTTCTTTAATGTATTATAATTTTTTTCAAAAAACATTGTACGAACTAAATGGCCTTTTGTCAACTCTGTTTTCATTTTGTAATGTAACATGCGTACTTTCACATTATTATCATATAATTATGAGTTAATTACTTAAATGGTCCATGTGATTTTTTCGTATTTTCAACGATTTAGTTCCTGAACTTGTTTTTGCGGATCCTCTTGGCATGATTTTTACACGTAACGGGTTTCGTGTTTGACCAACAACTCTGTTAGTTTGACTGTTTGAAGAATTGGTAGCTCACAATAGTGGCTACATATTTAGATGGTGGAGGTGACGGGTTCAGATTGTGGCGGCAGATTGATGTGGTTGTTGTTGTGAAGCCGACAATTGTTAGGTTTATAATGGTCGTGGTGATTGGTTTTTAAAAGAGAGAGAAAGAGTGAGGGGATTATAGAGAAAAAATGTTTGTGTTGTTTAAGAAAGATAAAAAAAATGTATGAGTTTGTACTTTTGTGAGGGGTTTTGATTAAAATAACTGTAGTACCTTTTTATGTGCAAGGCACATGATGTATTTAACGGTTAAACTAACAGAGTTATTGATCAGAGGACCAAACTCACTACAGGTAGAAACAATAGAGAGGATCCGCTAGCTAAAGAAAATTTCAGTGACTAAATATGTTATACCCAACAAACGACAAAAACCATTTAAGTAATTAAGTCTATAATTTTGAATTCACGTGGTGAGTGAAAGGCTAGCGATATGCACGTCTATAGAGTCGGATTTGAGCCTGTGTAGGCTGCTCAGTTGCACGGCCTAATCCAATGGGGCTAGAGATGGCAAAAAACTCCAAATCTGATGGAGAATCTGTGGAAAACTAGAAGGGGGGTTGAATAGTTTTACCGATTAAAACTTCGTTTTAAACTATTTAGAACGACTTATGTCAATCTATTTAAACATGTGTGTTGGATGTTGATAGACAAGCATATATATATATATATATATATATATATGTGTGTGTAATGAAAGAATAAGAGTGAGTAACACAAAACCACAACGCGAGTATTTATAGTGGTTCGGCTACAAGGACACCTTCCTTGCCCTACTCCACTCCCCGAGTCACCTACTCGAGAGTTCATAAACACTACACGACACCAACTCCTTATGGCGGAGAAGCCTTCACAACGTTGTCCACTCTTTATCCGGTACTAGGCTAACCACTGGGTTCTTCCATGAGGTAGAACCATACCTATCACAACGTCGCCTACCCTTTATCCGGTACTAGGCTAAGTACCGAGTTCCATTACGATGGAGGAACTACTACCCAACACTACACAACACCTAACCCCAAAGGAGATCCACTCCTTATAACAACATCAACAAGGATATCAATATCCTTTGACCCAATACTAATCTATCTTGTACATTGAACACACCATATCGAATGTACACCTTAGGCACCTTTCACTAATGTCTTTGACTCGATCTCAAGGCACCCTTCACTAATGCCTTGTGCCTTGACTTCTAGGCACCCTTCACTAATGTCTTTAGCTTTGACTTCTAAGCACACTTCACTAGTGTCTTTAGCCTTGACTTCTAAGCACCCTTCACTAGTGCTTTCAATACGGACGTTCAATGGGTTATGGGTCATGCTCCATGGGTATGGGTCATGGAATTTGGGTTATACCCAACTACATTCAATGTATTTGGTCAATGGGTCAAATACTTAAGTTTCTACCCATTATAATACATACTAGTTATGTATATATTTACCCAATATGTAAACACTAGTTGTTGTACATATATATATTACTAAATCATAAAATCACGTATACTTGTTTTAGTGTTTTATGTGAAAAAGTAAGTGTGTTAGTAAACTCTTGGCTCAAACCATTTACGTATTTTATTTGTTTCGTTAAAATGATTTTACGTTTGTTATCGACAAAACATTAGAAGATCGTAAAATATAAATAAACGTTTTCATGACTTATTTGTATTAACAATCTCCCCCGTTTTGTTGATGACAAAACATAAAATTATTTTAAGGCAAAACTAAAAATTCGTAAAAGTTTGAATTGTAGTTTTTACTTTCTTCTCTCTCTTTTTGTTGAAACAAAAAGAGCTTCGAAAAGAGACTAACGCATTGTTTTAAGAAAAACATGTGAAGAAAGGAAATAAGAAAAAGTAGAGAGCAAGTAGTGAGAAGAGTCTCGTCTTAACTCCCCCTTGACGAGTCCATCCCTTTATGAGGGCGTCAAGTAAGAAAAACTAGTTCATTTGCACCTATGTTTGCAAAAGTTTTCGTTTATGTGACGAATATGCTCCCCCTCGATGATTGAAACTTTGCAAAGGGACATCATGAAATGTAATCCTGATATTGCAAGTGATTTTGCAATGTATTGTTTTGTCACAAAGCTCCCCCTCACTTAATGTGTCAAAATCTTCATGTGTAAATTGAAAATCTACAAAGCAAAGGTTAGAAAACAAGTATATAATACATAATTTCTTGAAAATAAGACTCAAGTTAGTAGAAAACTAGTCTTCTGTTGCACGGATCCCACGGTTCCCTCCTTGGAGAGATCCGTCTAAGCAAAATGTAGGGATCCGTCTGCTCAACTCCTAATAAAGAAATGTGATGTAACAAAAGATGTTAGCATCAAAATGAGATATGTATTAGAACAATAATCATATACTCAGAACAATATTAGCAAATATCATGTATTTTCATTTAATAAAACTAGAGATATGATATTCATGACTCTAAAAACTAAGAAAATGAACAATACATGACTTTGAATTACTAGACTATCTAAGTCGCGCTAGATACTAGGACACCACTAGAATCCTCTAGCTCAAGTTTAGTTAGGTTTAACCTCGTCGAAACGTTCGAGGAGGTGATAAAACATGAAATGTTGATCTTCACGTACTTCATGTATCAAACTTTCAACATGTTGACAATGATAACAATCTTTGTCATGGCTCGGTAGTGGTGATGGGAGGAAGGAAATTGCTTGATGTGAAGGATCAAGTGACTCGGGTTGAGGAGCCTCAAAAGAGGGAGGGATAGGTGGAGGTGCATTCGAGGATGGCTCGACCAAGAATGATGGTGGTGGTAGAGAGGTGTCAACTTCCATGTGGTCGGGTGGTTGACTTTGATGATTTCTCATAATCCAAAAGGGATTATTTGATGGAGAAGAGAAAAAGAAGCCGGAGCTAGTGTTGACTCAACACCTTGATTTTGTTCCACTATTCCTCCTAAAGAGGAGAGAGTTGTCGGTGGTGGAGGATGAGATGGCCTAGGAGGCAAATCCTCTAGATTGTAGAAGTGTGGTGATGAGAGCGAGGGTGAATGATAGGCTCTAGGCACCAATGGTGATGGCTTAGTGGAAATGGGGGTTGTTGGGTTGTATATATGGTGTTTGGCATTGGTAGTTTTTGGGAACAATCCTTTTGGGATTGGTTTGATAGGTGGAGGGAGATCCTACCATTTGTGGATTTAACGGGAGATGATTCGGTTGAGGAAATTTCGTGTACAACACGAGCAATTTTCTTGGGTGGTCCTTTTGTAGATGAATTACCGCTAGGAGCTTTCCTCATGATGAGATGATTTAGACAAGGTTTGTAAAGGTTCCTAAGTGCTGAAAATGAAAATGAAGATGATGACTTTAGGAGTCCTAACAATTTGGTTTATAAAGAAAGAGATTTGGCAAGTGCATTCAAGACTTAAGCCACTAAGATCCCTTGGAATGTGATGATTAGCATGCACAAGGGTCAACTTCAGAGTTGCACTGATCTAGGATCTTAATTAAGATAAGATGGAGTGTTCAAGTTAGCAAGATGAGCTTCAAATGATTGTTTTAGCTAGAGTTGACATGAATTGCCCCATCCCACTTCTCTCCATTGAGGGATCCTCTTAGGCTAATCCTAGGGATCCTGCTCTCAAAGATCTAGGAAAGAGTAAAAATGATGTTTGTAAGGTCTAATGTCTACACGTTTTTGAGTATTTCAGTCCTCCTAAGTATCTTAAATGAAAGGGTACTTAAATATTCAAGGGCAATGAGTGATGTAGCTAATGATTGCCTTTTATAGAAGAAAATGGAACTTTTATGAGTACCAATGAATGACCAAAGATGACACTAAAAACTTGAGAGTGTCAAATGGAGCTAAATGATCCCAGAGATCAGATAGTAATTTAAGATAATATTTTGGAAGATATCTTAAAGGTTTATAGAAAATGGAAAAACTAGAATTTGACCCATTTTGAGGTAAGGATGACTAAAATCAATTTGCAAAGATTGAAAGATTTCCAAAGCTATAAGTATTAACATGTGAGGGATGATGTGTGAGTATAGGAGCGGAAGAGTAATGAGTTTTGGTAAAACGATAGATCTACAAGCGCCTTGAGAGTGATCTAAGTGAGTTATGAGTGAGTATGAAACTTTTACTCAGCTTGATAAGGACTTAATTGGTCCTAAGGCACTATGTTTAGCTAGTTTGGAGTGATCTAAAGGTATGGTTTGAAGTATAACGATTGCAACTGCATTTCTGTTTGCCCGGATCCAACGGTTCCCTAAGATGAGGGATCCGTCTAGCACAAACTTAGGGATCCGTCTTCCTGCTAAACATCATCTTTACAAAAGGTATGCAAGGATTGCACAAAGCATCATATTTCCAAGCTAGTGTTTTTCTAAGAAGTTCTGACACTAATATAGTAGAGATATCAAATGTTAGATGTTTTATTTTATAAAAGAAATTAGGTTACATTGATAGAGCATGAATACTAATGATTGACCCTATTTTGAAAGGAAACTAAGTTTCTTGAGCGGCGCTAGATGGATCATCAAATGTTTGATAAGTATTCACCGATTCAGGGATGAAGAAAGTCTTTATGAGAGATGTGTTTAGGGTTCCATCATCTTGTTCACAAGTACGCACAACGGACTTTGAAATTGAGGGTGGAAGTACATGATGTGATGATAAAGGCGTGTCAAGAACATTCCATAAGGGATTAGTTTGTTCTTGGAGCCTTGAAGATTTACAATTCCAGAAGAAGTAGGCAAGATTGTATGGTTGTTGTGTTAGCAAACAATACATTATATGAGCACAACAAGCGGGAAGGATTTCTCGATTTTCCCTAAGACTCCAAACATTTTCACGTAGGATGAGTGCAAGAGGTTTGTACTCTTCTGATATCCCGTGTATAGATAATGTTTGGATCGAGTAATAGGGTCGAGGTTTGCATATCATGAAGTCGTCTTGAGGAGAAGGTATGTGTGAACAATATGGACTATTTTCACGATAGTTGAAGAGAATAAAAAGACCAATCTTCGAAGGCACATTGTCCAAGATTTGGAATTTGAGGATGTGAGCAAATTGCCCAAGGGTTAAAAAAAACTTTTGGTTTTTGATCCAAAACCAATGAGATAGAGTTTATCCTCGCTATTTAACGAAGTTCAACTTGACGGAAGAATTCCAATACAAACCTCGGACATATTTTCTCGTTAGTTTTGAGAAGACATTCTAGTCCTATGGTTCGGAAGGAGGTATTGATACCTTCTTCGTATTGTAGAGGAGTGTTGACAATACGTCCTTCATGGAAGTGACGGGTTTCGAGATTATTGAACCCACGGACATGATTGTCAGGTTTGTTGGGTCCAAGAGAGATGTTAGGGGAGTAAACGCAAGTGAGTGAAAAGTCAAACTCATACTCATGCGGCATGACTAAACCTATAGAAGTGAAGAGTTAATGAGACGTATTTAAGGCAAAACAATGATTACCTAACGTTTTTACAAGATATTTATTAAGAATGATAATTAACTCACTTAATGTTTGACATTCTAGTGGTATATTTCTTTTTAGGAAGGAAACGATTTTCAATTTGCATGAAAACCTATTTTCCAGAAGGACGGTTCTCACGGTTCCCTTCCATGAGGGATCCGGCTAGTAGAACTACAGGGATCCGTGGATCTGTTGTTAGGCCCGTTTCCCGGGTACTAGGACCACACCCTAGATGAAAATGGACCAAAGGACTTATGTGATTGGTTAGTCAATGAATGTTATATTATAGTCAACCCGATAGTCAAACTAATAGTCAACAAATGTTGTGTTATAGTTATTGAAAGTAGAGGGACCTAAGTTGCTATATTGTAAACTTGTTATAGAAGTATTTAGTAACCCAAATTATAAAGAATGGGACTTGAGGGACCATTTATGTCAAATGG
This sequence comes from Chrysanthemum makinoi, assembly GCA_910596185.1. Taxonomy (NCBI): domain Eukaryota; kingdom Viridiplantae; phylum Streptophyta; class Magnoliopsida; order Asterales; family Asteraceae; genus Chrysanthemum; species Chrysanthemum makinoi. The sequence continues at coordinate 205,848,172 of OU343225.1, read as the reverse complement.
CAAAAGATGCCATCTACAAATGTCTGGACCCTTCTTCAATTATCATCATATTTCCAGAAATAATAAGAGTCTAGTATGTGTCGTGATAGAGAACAGGAGGGAAAAAGGGGAAATGGTCTTGAGGCCAAATTGATGAAGAATTAAGGTGTTGTATCAAGTGTTGAAGCCTTAATAATGATCTTTATGAAAGTAAGTATTCAATTGGTGAATTAATTATAAATTAAAAGTTAGGGTTCTTAAACCCAAGATTGGGGGTTTTGGGTAATTGTGTTTTTAAACACTAATAATGATGTTATAGTGTAATTGGGTAAAACCCCTTTGGTTGAATTGAAGGAAGATGGGTAAATTTGGGATATGATCATTATATGAAATAGTATAGTAATGATGGGATGACCTTATTATGGGTTAAAGTTGAGTAATTTATGGGTTGGATCATCACATAATCAAAATATGATTATATGATGATTAGAGGTTGTTTATGTAATATTGTTATAGACTTTCGATTATGTACTAAGTGCATGTTATAATTATGTAGTTAAGATGTTAGCTATGGAAAGTAATGGATCATGATATTGATGAAGATGGTGGTGATATAGTGATAGCTTAGCTTGGAGCTAAGGTAAGTAAACCGGTTATAAGCTAGCATTATGTGGATTTCATGTGTTATGTGTTATGTGCTTATAATTGTTAAGATTATTGTATGATTGATGTGTAAGAGTTATGTATAAGTGTTTGGCCTAGCTAGCGAGAAAGATAAACTAGCTCGGGAGGGGGCTAGTAACGAGTAATTGACGTTAAGAGGCCTAAGGTATGCGTTAGTGGTTCGTAATGCGAAGACTGGATAGTTATGTTGTGTATGATACTTGAATGATATATCATAATTGATTATACCCTCTTTACTTACTAAGCGAAATCTTATGGTTTAGTTGTTTAACCGTTTTGTAGGTTCAATTGTGAAGAAGGCAAATCGATTGGAAAGGGCTTAAGGATTGGAAGAGTGTATGTTAGAAGGTTTGTATGCAAATAGGAGTTTAGGTAGAATACCGAGCTCGAAGTCAAAGTTGTTCCCCGGGAGCTTTAAGTGGGTTAAATGTTTGTAATGTCAAGTCTTTGAAATGGTTTAACACTCATTTTATAGGTCCTAAAGCATGATAAAGAGTTATGTTTAAATGGTGTATGCAAACGGGTCAAAACGGGTGTTTGGCATAACACCCGTTACTTTGTAAAGCACTTTTCCGCGGGTCATTAGATGTTTATAATGTTTTAATGAATTCTGGAAGTTTTGGTGTTATGTCATGTTATAGAAGTTATTTTCCGGAAAATGGGTCAAAAGTACATAAAAGGGTTATGCAAAAAAAGGGATGTTTGGGACAAGGTCTATTTTAACCCATTTTTGGTCAAACGGGTCAAGAATGTTTGGAAAAACAATGTATATGGTTAAGTGTTTATGAAGTGGTTAAAGTAGTTGGAGAACTAGTTTGGAGAGCTAGTAGAGAACTAGGTTGGAGAACTAGTTTGGAGAACTAGTTTGGAGAACTAGTTGGAGAACTAGTCAGAGTCAGTTTTTGAAAAATCATATATTTAAAATGGTAAGTCGTCATGAGTTCCGCCACCCGGCGTTTAGAAGGTAATTGATTATAGTTTCATTTAAAAATACTCTCCAGGTCTGAATGTTTATAGATTTTTGTTAATGGTCAAAAGAGTAACAGCAGGTCAGTTTTAAGTCAAGTCGTTTCCGCGTAAAATTTTAAATTTCAATGATTTTAAGTTGTGTCGTTCACGGGGTGTAACAACTTGGTATCAGAGCTTCGGTTTAAGTGAATTAGGTTTCCGTTTAGGGTTGCCTAGACTTAAACCACTATTAGACTGCGTTGAATGTAAGAGTATTAATGCAGGAAGGTGAACATTTAAGTTTTGAAGCGAATTATGAGATAGGTTAGTTGAACTTAAGTAGAGAATAACAAATCTGACTTATAATTCTTATGTGTATGTGATATAAGTCCATGGAAGACTTGTAATATTTAAGTGATTAGAATCACCGTGCACCTTAATTAGTGCTGGTAATCGCTTGTGATTATAAAAACGTATTTTAAGAGTAGTGGTAATGGAATGTGATTAGAATGGTAAGTGGTATTAGAAATGAGATAAAAGTGAAATAAAGTAATTGATGCTTAAAGTATAGAAAGTAGTAATGATAAGTGAGCTAAAGTATAATGTGTAAAAGCAATATGAGAATTGACACATTAATTGTTAAGTGTCTATTAATACGACATGTATAGGATGAGGCTAAGAATCGATAGTGAGTAATGATGAAATGAAAATGGAATAGCTAATGAGCTCATAACTAAAGAAGAAATGAGTTGGGAATGTAAGTAAGAACGTAATGACATGTCTTATAGTTAAAAAGTGATAATTATTCATAAAGTTAAGACAATGACTTGAAATTATGATATCACGTCTAATGTGTATTATTAGCGGTGATAATTTAAAGATGAAAATGATGATTGGTAAAGCATTTTTGAAATAAGTAAGAAGAAGAAATGGATTACGCTAAAGAATGTATTATTGAACTAACCTATGCAAGGTTAGATGTGGAAAAAGAGTCACGCGGACTAACAAGGTGAAGAATAAAGATTACGTAAACGGTCAATAAGAGTTTACAAGTAAATACGAAAGTAAGATGTGTAAACACATAAAATGTGTAAATATATTAAGCAAGTATCATTTCCTAATGATGACTTTATAAAACTAAATAAAAAGAATGGAAATGTGAATGTGTGTTAAAATGATGATGAATTAGATCTAATGTTAAATGTGAAAGGTTAAACGTAACTATCATATAACCGATGAGTTAATGATAGTTAATAATGTTAAGGATGGTATCCTTCGGGATGGCCAAGTTAATGGTGTTATCTTTCGAGATTACCAAGTGAATGATGTTAATGATGGTATCCTTCTAGATGACCATATTAATGAATGATAAGGAATCCTTCGGGATGTGATAAAGATCCTTCGGGATGAAAAGTATTGCCTTTACCGGCAAGGGGTTGCCTACATCCTTGGCATATAAAAATATCCCCAAAGTGAATGTGAAAATGGTATGGATCCAAGTCTAAAAAGTTAAAAAGAACTAAAGGAAAGAAAAGTTAAAATGTGTAATGAATAGGTACGAGTGTTGTGTTGGAAGCGTATAAGTAGGATGATTTATGATTTCCCTAATTAAATGGATGGGGACGCCTTTTCATTTAATTAAAGAAATTGTGAATCTCTTAACCATGAGTTTATGTTTCTTGATTTACATCGACTGGGACGCCTTTTCATGTAAATGAGGAAATATAAATGAGTAGGCTTATGTGTTCCTGACATGACATGAGTAAGGTAGAAAGGGTAGAAAACGAAAGCCTAGAATTAGTTACAAGTTTTAAGAATTAGGATAAGCGGGGTAGAATTAGAATGCGAATTTTAAATTGAGACATTGAGTGAAACCAACCATTTTGAGTTTAAAGTATAACTCAAAAAAGATTAAGAAATTGGTAATGATGTTATAACATGCCTTGAGGCGTGATACAAAATATGAGTAATGATAGTAACGGACGCTAATTATTATTATTACTCTTATGTGTAAATGTGAAGGTGTAAGTTAAGTTTGACTTTTTGAAGTCAAAGTGTTGAAAGTTCTTACGAAACTCATAATCTTTGACGATAAATTATAGAAAGAAGTATTGAAAACGAGACAATGTAATGAAGATGTTAACGGAATAACGAAATAATCATAGTAAGATTAGAAGATATTAGTTAATGTTGATCCGTGGAAGTAAAAATAACTTAAGATTTCCCAAGTGAACCTTAACACTTGGCAAAAATCCTTAAATGAAATAGAAAGGAAAAGGAGTTATAGCAAAATGTTTAAGCGGATAATAGAATCACTATGGTAGAATTGAAATGCTAAGTCGCATAGGTTAACGTTTGACTTATCTAAAGTCAAAACGGCATAAATTTTCTCAAGTGGCACGTAGTCCTTGATTAAAAAGTTAAGTATAGTAAGTAAGAATGTAATGTGATGGAAATGAGGTTACCAAAATGATACAATGATTATACTAAATGTGTCTTGTTTGATATAATGACCTTAGTAAGAGTTGTACGCTCTTAGAAAATTAAAAGAGAAGTAGAGTGGATTAAGGATTTTGATATGTATTGCTTAATGTTGCAAGATCACTTAGATCGTTGTAACGAAATGTATGAATGAAAGTGTTTTTAGTGCTGATAATGGGAATTAGATGTGACTAAGTCAAGGTTAGTTTAACCGAGATATTTCAGGGACGAAATCTAAATAAGGGGGCAGAATTGTTATGCTCGTTTCCCGGGTACTAGGACCCCACCCTAGATGAAAATGGACCAAAGGCCTTATGTGATTGGTTAGTCAATGAATGTTATATTGTAGTCAACCCGATAGTCAGACTAATAGTCAACAAATGTTGTGTTATAGTTATTGAAAGTAGAGGGACCTAAGTTGCTATATTGTAAACTTGTTATAAAAGTATTTAGTAACCCAAATTATAAAGAATGGGACTTGAGGGACCATTTATGTCAAATGGCAAAAGATGCCATCTACAAATGTCTGGACCCTTCTTCACTTATCATCATATTTCCAGAAATAATAAGAGTCTGGTATGTGTCATGATAGAGAAAAGGAGGGAAAAAGGGGAAATGGTCTTGAGGCCAAATTGATGAAGAATTAAGGTGTTGTATCAAGTGTTGAAGCCTTAATAATGATCTTTATGAAAGTAAGTATTCAATTGGTGAATTAATTATAAATTAAAAGTTAGGGTTCTTATACCCAAGATTGGGAGTTTTGGGTAATTGTGTTTTTAAACACTAATTATGATGTTATAGTGTAATTGGGTAAATCCCCTTTGGTTGAATTGAAGGAAGATGGGTAAATTTGGGATATGATCATGTAAATAATTAAAGAGTATAGTAATGATGAGATGACCTTATTATGGGTTAAAGTTGAGTAATTTATGGGTTGGATCATCATAGAATCAAAATATGATTATATGATGATTAGAGGTTGTTTATGTAATATTGTTATAGACATTCGATTATGTACTAAGTGCATGTTATAATTATGTGGTTAAAGTGTTAGCTATGGAAAGTAATGGATGATGATATTGATGAAGGTGGTGATATAGCGATATCTTAGCTTGGAGCTAAGGTAAGTAAACCGGTTATAAGCTAGCATTGTGTGGATTTCATGTGTTATGTGTTATATGCTTATAATTGTTAAGCTTATTGTATGATTGATGTGTAAGTGTTATGTATAAGTGTTTGGCCTAGCTAACGAGAAAGTTAAACTAGCTCGGGAGTGGGCTAGTAACGAGTAATTGACGTTAAGAGGCCTAAAGTATGAGTTAGTGGTTCGAAATGCGAAGACTGGATAGTTATGTTGTGTATGATACTTGAATGATATATTATGATAGATTATACCCGCTTTACTTACTAAGCGAAAGCTTATGGTTTAGTTGTTTAACCGTTTTGTAGGTTCAATTGTGAAGAAGGCAAAGCGATTGGAAAGGGCTTAAGGATTGGAAGAGTGTATGTTAGAAGGTTTGTATGCAAATAGGAGCTTAGGTAGAATACCGAGCTCGAAGTCAAAGTTAGTCCCCAGAAGTTTTAAATGGGTTAAATGTTTGTAATGTCAAGTCTTTGAAATGGTTTAACACTCATTTTATAGGTCCTAAAGCATGTTAAAGAGTTATGTTTAAATGATGTATGCAAACGGGTCAAAACGGGTGTTTGACATAACACCCGTTACTTTGTAAAGCACTTTTCCGCGGGTCATTAGATGTTTATAATGTTTTAATGAATTCTGAAAGTTTTGGTGTTATGTCATGTTATAGAAGTTGTTTTCCGGAAAATGGGTCAAAGGTACATAAAAGGGTTATGCAGAAAAAGGGGTGTTTGGGACAAGGTCTATTTTAACCCATTTTGGGTCAAACTGGTCAAGAATGGTTGAAAAAACAATGTATATGGTTAAGTGTTTGTAAAGTGGTTAAAATAGTTGGAGAACTAGTTGGAGAATTAGTTTGGAGAACTAGTAGAGAAGTAGTTTGGAGAACTAGTTTGGAGAACTAGTTGGAGAACTAGTCAGAGTCAGTTTTTGAAAAATCATATCTTTAAAATGGTAAGTCGTCATGAGTCCCGCCACCCGGCGTTTATAAGGTAATTGAGTATAGTTTCATTTAAAAATAGTCTCCAGGTCTGAATGTTTATAGATTTTTTGTTAATGGTCAAAAGAGTAACAGAAGGTCAGTTTTAAGTCAAGTCGTTTCCGCGTTAAATTTTAAATTTCAATGTTTTTAAGTTGTGTCGTTCACGGGGTGTAACATCTGTAGTGACAGACAAAAGATTTTGACGAAAAGGATTTTTTTGCATCTTATTTGTTTATACAAAGATGTGTATTTTAGCCAATGTTTACTTTAGCATGCATTGTCGGTTTCTAATGTATCTCAAGACCAAAGAATACGAAAGATAAAAAATAAACGAAATGACAAACATATTATGAGAAATAAACTAGAACATTAGTAATATTTCATTTCAATGCTAAGAATGATACAAAAGATTGGGTATATAACACCAATGTAGATTAACAACACAAAGTACATTTCTCCATAAGAAAACTTAATCATGGGGAGCACGAGAGTGATGAGTGTTAAGGCGATGAGTATGAGGGTGATGTACACCATGTTGATGAAGATCCTTCTTGGTTTTGGTTTGAGATGAGATGAGATGAGAAGGAATATGAAGTTTGAATGACAGGTAATTTTTGAAAGTGGAAGATTTGAAAAGTAAGGGTTTGGTGGAGGAAGCGATCGGAAGGGATATTTATGGGGAAGGAGAAATTTTTTGAGATTTGTGTTTTGTTTTATTATTAGAAAGATATGATTTTTGGATTAAGTGAAATAAAACACAAATTCTATAAACCTAGACTTTAGACGAAAGAGTGACACGTATGCAAGAAAATTTTTCTAACGAAGTTACATGTAATATATGAGTAAGTGAAAAGATAATCATATAAATTCCTATGTAAGCATACTTATTAATTAAGCTAATGTTATTTAGAGATAAGTGAGAAATTATACCTCTAATGCACTTAGGAGTGTCTTTACTAATGACAAAACAAATGTCAGTAGACAACTCTGGTTCCTTCGTGTATAAGATACCTTCTTAGGGAAGGTATTCTTGTTACCAAGCAATTCCTATGGCTTGATAAGTATGAGCTTCTACTAAGCAAGAACGACAAGGAAGGTTAGTGCAAATTAGTAATAAAAATGTTGTCATCTAATCAACATCCTACAAAAGTGTTTTAAAAACATGGTGTTTGTTTTTGTAAAATACCTTCTTTGTAGTTTTCAATTAAACATGGATCGTATCAAGTTTTTAAAGTATAACATATTCTAAGAAACTTGGTAACGAAGCTCTTATGCCAATTGTGGAAAACTAGAAGGGGGGGGTGGTTGAATAGTTTTACCGATTAAAACTTTATTTTAAACTATTTAGTTCGACTTATGTCAATCTATTTAAACATGTGTGTTGGATATTGATAGACAAGCATATATAAATATGTAATGAAAGAATACGGAGTAAGAAGCACAAAACCACAACGCGAGTATTTATAGTGGTTCGGCTACAAGGACACCTTCCTTGCCCTGCTCCACTCCCCGAGTCACCTACTTGAGAGTTCGTAAACACTACACGACACCAACTCCTTATGGCGGAGTGTGGAGTTTGATAGACTCCTTGAGATCGTTTTGAGCCTTAGGGTTTAACAATAACATATACATACGCAGCGGAATAATAAAGAACAATTATGTTATTGACACAAGGTTTCATTCACCATCACCTCTAATTATATTAATAACGTTTTATCTAAACTATAACAAGGATCAAAGACTTGATCTTGGAGGTTAACTAACACTAACTAACCCTAGACGTTTATAGGAACAAGTCTAGATAACTAAACTACTAACTAAACTAATAACCTAGGCATTTACAATAAACTACAGGCCCTAGGTTACACACACACCCCTTTAGTCGACTACATTATGGAAGACATGTATATTAAACCTACACCCCATGTCCTCTTTATATACTAGAGGATTAGGGTTTACAAATCTCTACTAAGGACTAAATAATAAATCTTCTTTTGCAAGCAAGTCCCTCCATCTTTTTGTAGATTTCCTTCTTGTCACTTTAAGTCCTTGATGTTTCATTCTTTATTGTTTTGTATCATCAAATCAATAAACCCAACAATCTTCCCCTATTTGATGATGACAAAACAAACACAGTTTTTGTACTTAACTTCCCTAGACGAAGTAGCAGAAGTTGAGATAATTAAATCTCACCATGAATGAAACAATCTTGTCTTCCTTTGTCTTCCCCTTAATCCATGCTACGCCACCCCAACATCTTTTTGTTATCAACAAATAGAGAATATAAGCAGTAGAAACTTCCCCTTGAGTGGTGCATGAACATCGATTATTCTTCAAATCTGTAAGCTCCTTGTAATGATCACTTGTGAAGCAAACCAAATATAACAAACTTGATGTAGAAGTAGAATAACTCAAACTTGTATCTTATGTCTTGTTTATCCACGTGACGTAGAACTTATACCGCTAACCAAAAATATAACTAGATCGCAACCTCTTGACAAAATCCTCATCTTCAATTAGACACTGAGCACTACAATGTAACTCCTTTAAGTGATAGTTAACTAGGTCTTCATCCATCCACCCCTTGACCTATGAAAACTAGATTTTGCAAGTCTTCGTCAACATCTTTTAAGCACGAACAAGTTACTTTTAAAAGATTCCGCCGTTTAAAAATATAATAAAAACACGCATCCAAGAAATTCCACTTCACCTTCAAATAAGTGATAAATAATCCTCTTCGTAATCAATTCTTCAATAAAATCAACTTCGAGCTTTTTTAAAATCTTTAAGAACAAATAACCAAACTCCTTGTGTGTGTGAACCAATCTCATGTGTGTGTATCATTCCTGACTTCCGTTCAAATCCAAAAATATTCGAGAACCAAAAATCCTTCGTCGTCCGATATCGAATGATATATGCAGTATAAACAAATCTTTCTCGTACAAACTGAGCAGTACAAACTATTAACCCGAGTAGTACAAGCTTTCCAAATCACCACTCGAGCAGTACAAATTGCTTTTAAACATGACGTGACCAAAATCATAGCAGCATGCGAATTAATTGTTTCTCATTACATCTCAAAACCTCAATAAAAAGCGACCAAAAGTTAATTCCAATTCACCAACCAAGAAGTATATAGCACGTCCAAGGTATTACCAATCCCACTTAGTACGAGGTTTCTATTAAGATATATTATCCAAAAGTCACCACGCAATAAATGCAACATGAAAAGTAGGCGTCTGTTTTGATCAATTCAGTGGACCTCCATTATAGGGGTGTGTTTGGTAGCGAGCATAAATGGAGCAATTAGCATTTTGCATTTAACGTTTTTGAAAAAAGCTTGTTTGGAATGATTAGCAGTTAGCATTTATAAGCCAAAAAAACGCTAAACGCTAAATGCTCTTTGAATAAGCATTTAGCATTATGCCATTTTACACAATAAAATTACGGCTACAGCTATTTTACCAAACACTTCTATAAATTAAACTGCTACTGCTAACTGCTAACTGCTACTACTAGTTTCACCAAACACACCCATATTTGATCAATACAGTAGTGATTTCCAAAATATGATTCAAACTTGACTTACATGCAGCCTTGTATACTCATCTTCTTAATCACGTTCTTATATTCATGCAGCCAACAACGAATGAGAAAAGTAACTTTTGTATAACTGACCATGTATGCATACGAGTAGGAGAAAGAAAACCATCTCGATAGCAGTAGGATGTAGCATCTATCAGCAGTTACATTATGAATACCTCGCAACCGCGATGAACCAACATATAGCAGTAACTCAACTCCACAATTGTTAGACATTCACAACTGCTAATCCTTTGCATAGACTTTTTGAATAAACAGTGAGAACCAGAATCATTGAAGATCGCCCTTAAGAATTACTACCTCCGTCCCTAAATAAATGTCCACGTTTGACTTTCAAAGTCTTACTTATTCAACTTTGACCTTAAATATTTGTGTTTATCTTATATAATACTTGATACAAAATATATGAATGAATTGTGTTTTAAATGTACTTTAAGTTGGTATAATTTTTATCAGGTATTATATAACACAAATAAAAATATTTAAGGTCAAAGTTGTACAAGAAAGACTTTAAAAGTCAAAAGTGAACATTTATTTAGGGACGGAGGGAGTATTACCTTTAATAAGGTAGTACAACGATCGTGCATAACCATGATAATAAATTCACCAATTACCAACCCATAAACGACAACTTGATATATCATTCAAAGATAAAAAAAAACTCACGACAAATCACCAAAGAACCAATTAAAGGCAAAAGTCGACAAACCCTTCACTTTAATTAGTGTACGAGGTATGTTATGTAATAAATCACATGCACTTTTGGACTCATCAAAGCATAACCACAATATGAATAATTTATAATAAACACCTTCGACACCAATTTATTCATAATACACCACTGATCTTGTACGAGGTGTAATTAATGATTAGAATTCAATTTTGCATGAATTTAAACTCTAAAATTCGAATTTTTATACCTTTTTCTGCACTCAACTTCGACACTAAATATCTTTTGACTGAGAGCTCAGATCGACGATCCCTCCGGTGAAACGTTAGATGGGTATATAGATAATATCCACCAAAATTTTCGTCACGATTCCACGGTTAACGAAAAAGTTATGATCGTTTCAAAACAAAGGCTGCAGAAACTTTTGCGAAAATTTCCAGATTCGATTTTTTTCCATCTTTCGCCATTCTTCGACCAATAAAACCTTGCGAATCCCTACCCAACACTACACAACACCTAAACCCAAAGGAGATCCACTCCTTATAACAACATCAACAAGGATATGAATATCCTTTAACCCAATACTAATCTACAGGCCCGGTGTTAGGGGTGTGCAACCTGTGCGAGTGCACAGGGCCCATTTATTTCTATGGCCTCCATTTCATAAAACTCATTTATGCATTACTAGTATTTTACATTATTTGTATTAAGGAAGTCTGATCACGTGTGTTTATTTCTTGGTTGTTGAGTGAAAACTGAAGGAATAAAAAAGGTCTTTTGCTAAAATCAAGAATTCTAATATGAAGTCATTTACTACATTTTGTTTATAAGAACTTTTTTATGATCCAATATCTGTTTTTTTATTTTTAACGTAAAAGTAAATTAAGAAGCAAAGAGATTGTCTAAGATATTGTCATTTTTTGCCATTATAATTGGATTTTTAGAGGGCCTCATTTGTAATCGGCACGGGGCCACCAAAATTAACGGGATGGCCCTGCTAATCTATCTTGTACATTGAACACACCATATCGAATGTACACCTTAGGCATCTTTCACTAATGCCTTTGACTCGATCTCAAGCACCCTTCA
>OU343225.1:205825188-205836498 GCA_910596185.1 Chrysanthemum makinoi | reverse complement strand
ATTGTGGGTCTTCATTTTGAGAAGTAGGAATAGGTTCTAAAAATGAGGGTGGTAGTGGAACTTCTTCCATATGATCAAGGTTATTTTTTGTTTCCCATGATGGGCTAGTTGGTGTTGTTGGTGGTTCCCTATTCAATGAAAAAGTTGGTGAATGGGAGGTTCTTGGTGGTGAATGATCTAATGAGTAGATGTTTGGATGTGGAAGAGGCTCATTCAAGGATTGTAGTCCATGCTTAATGAATGAGGGTTTTGATGGCTTGCTAGAACTAGCCATGTTAGGTTTTGAACTAGATGACCCTTTTTCTAGTCCGTAGGGTTTGATGCTAATCCTTGCGGTTCTCTTAGCTTTTGGATGAGTTTGAAGAGGTGAGGTTCTAGCTTCATTATCTCTAATGGGTGATGTTTCGGTGGATGAGATTTCATGGATCATTTGACCTTTTCTCTTGGATGATCTTATGGTTGAAGAGTTGTTGCTAAGAGCCTTAGTCATAGTGATGATGGTGTTTGTAAAAGCTTCTTTAGTTGCTGATTCTTGAGAGGTGATTGAGAGTGGTGACTTAATCCTAAGGTTGTTTGATTTATAAAGAATAGTTTGAATTAGGAAATTAAATCCTTGGCCACTTAGAGGACTAAGCATGCTCTTGAGGTTTTGATCAGCTCTAGGAGGGATATTAATGAATGATAAAAGTGGTTAGAGAACCAAAAGGTAATTTGAATTTGAATAAGTAAGCTGATTTATTCATTCTGCATGTACGGATCCCGCGGATCCTTCTCAGCAGGGATCCGCCTGGTTATAGACCAGGGATCCGGCTATCAGACAGGATTTAGGTGAAGTCATTATGCTTTTGTAAGGTTTATCATTAATGGATTTCGAGGTTTTGACTTAATTTTGAAGTCTTTAGCTGTTGGATATCTCAAATCCTCAACCATAACAAGTAATGGTGCTTAATGATGGTTTTGGCAAGGAACATTGACTTTGGGTAGTCTAACCATATGTTTGATAAGGATTCCTTTTAATTTGTCGTGGAGAAATGATGATACCAAGTCCTAAAAGTCCGATGATGTCCTAGGATAAATTTACTAAAATTTCTAAAAATAAAAAGAAATGAAAAACTAGTTTTTGGTCCTAATCTTGAGTCAAAGATGATTGAGGTCAATTTACTAAAATTGACGGGTATACCAAACTAAGTGCTATTAAATGTGATAGATAATGTGTGAGTGTTGGAGCGGAATTATGGTGAGTTTTGACTAGTTGATAAATCAAAAAGATATATCGAAAAAGTATCCTAGATAAGCCATGGATGAGAGTAAGGTTTTCAACTATTAGCGGAAGACTTAGTTGGCTCTAGTGTCTTATGTTTGACTTGTTTGAGGTGATCTAGTGGACTATTATGATGTAGCCAAATCTGTTTTGCACATCAGGTGCATACGGATCCCGCGGTTCCCTTATGGGAGGGATCCGGCTAGTTCAAAAGCTGGGATCCGCCAACTGCAGATCAGAGAGCTTTCAGGAAATGTGCAACTTTGCACTTTAAAAAAATGCTTTTCCTAGTTGTTTCTTGATTCGTTGAGGTTTAGGGGTGTGTGTGTATGGATAAAACCACAATATCGATATAAAAAATAACCACAAGTAATGATTTAAAATCCCTTTAGGAAAAAGGATAATGAATCAAAACCCGTGAGTGATAGTGATACGGATTAGGAAATCCGAGTCGTTTCCCAACGAGGTGTGAATGGGCAACGTCGTTATTGGTTCGTTATTAAAATGCTCGATGTTTTGGATATTTGATTATATTAAAACTACGGGGAATGGGAAAACAATTAAGGGAAATTACACTACGGGAAATCCTAAATACGCGAATTATACTAAAACGTATTAAAAGAAACGTAAATAAAATGCAACTACGTCTATTCTAAGTCCTAAAAATAGTCTAAAATTACTTTCTAACTAAAAATGATATTAGAAAATTATCTAAGAATTAAAACTAATTTTTTTAAGATTTTTCTGGAATTTATTTGAATTAAAAACTAATTTAAACTAATTTAAATTCTAAAAATTACAAATTAAAGTAGGAAAAATCTAGAAAAATTATTTTTTTGCTTTTTATAATTTTCTTAATCTAGGAAAATTGAAAAATTATTTTTTTGGAACCTTTTCTGATTTAATCAAATTAAATGCTATTTAAAAAGTGTTAAAAACTAGTTTAAATCAAGAAAAATAGCAAACAAAGTTGGAAAAATATGAAAAATTCAGGGAAATTCTAAAATTATATTCTAAATCTAGGAAAAATATAAAAACTATGGCTTATGTGAAGGATTTAAAAGCTGATGAGTAAACTGATTCTAATTAAGCTAATAAGAATAAGCTAATAAGCACAATAAGCTACCAAACTGTTACTGAGGCTAAATTATACTAAAGCTAACTAATATCAATTAATTCCAGCTACTCCTAACCTCTATTCAGCAATCTACCAAGATTTAAGCTAACTAACCCTTTCAACCAAACAAGCCTAACCTCCTCTCTTAAAGCTAAAGCACAGGCTTATCTAGAGAGCTTATGTGAAAACCAGATATGTGGACCTCAAGACCATCAACCTAACTACAACTGGACCAATTCTTAGGTCCTAACTAACTAGAATGAGCCCTGTGCAAAGGCTACAAGAAGGTCTGATCACACTCAGTGTATGATGAGTGTGATCAGGGCAAATCAGGCCTAATTGTGAGCTTATTAACTGCTTATGGAAAGTTCACAAAATTCCACAAAAATGACTTTTCAAAACTTGACCAACTGAAGATTTATATCCCAAAATTTCACTAGAATTGGACCAGAAATGAGTCTATTAAAAATCCACAAAGTTTTATGAAAACCTGTTTGAATACTTTTGACTTTTAAACTCAGAATTGAGTTTTGACTTTTGTGAGATTTGAATCCAAATGATGAAATGAGAATGATGATTTATGACTAAATGAACCCGACTTAAGCTAGATTAATTAATTCTAAAGCCTAAATGCAAACTTCTACCAACTGATTTCAACAGTAATGCAATTAAGATAAGTTTCACTGTGATTTTGACTTCCAGGATTTTAAAGCTCAAATCAATGAACAAATTGACTATATAATGCCTAAATATAACTCAAGCAACTACAATTAACCACTGAACTAAGTTCTATCTCAGATTAACTAACAGATCCAAACACCTCTTATACTAACTGTTTTGCAATTAAATTCTATCAAATCCTTATTACCAATCTATAGTAGCTTAAACCTATGATCTAATGATAATAATAGAGCTAATAAATGTAACAGTATCAATACAAACCAACAGATTAAAGCTACACTAATTGAACAGCAACACAGTTATGAATCAGTATAGTAAAAGAGCTTATAAGAACTTACAAGTGGTCCTGCCACAATGGCATGCACAAATAGATCAAATAGCCACTATCCTAACACTGATATTAACCCAGTTCCACCTCAGTTTCAACCCAATTCCATTATTAGATCAGCAAATCAGATGAGATTCAAGCAGCTTGACTTCTGTTGACCAAAGTGATTTAAGAGTAATTTGTTTGTAGAACTGAGTAGTAGTCTAAACTAGCTCTGATTAAGCTATAGATGAGCTTAAGAGAGCTTAAGGAAACATAAACATAAGCTGATTGCAGCTTATGAGCAGATTTGAGATATTTTTTTTATTTTTTTTGTATTTTTCTTATTTTTTTTGTGATTTTTGTTTTAACAGGTAAACAAGCTGAAGATCATTAAGAATAAGCTAATATACTTAACTAAAGTACTAATAAGCTGATGAAAACATTAAAACAGAATTTAAGAACAATTTGGAATTTAAGCTAAAAATTATTTTATAACTTTCAATAACTGATTACAAAAGGAATTTGAAATACAGAAATTTTACTAAAACATTAAGAACATTAATAAACTACTAAAACTACTCAGAAACTACTACTACACTACTTGGTTTACAATGGGTGAAATGAGGGGTATTTATAGCCGAGCTCAACCTCAAGGAAGGATCTAGAACTTGCAAATGTGTGCTTCTTTTAGACGTTTTGAGCCATTGATCATTCCTCTACGAATCCCATTTGATCTCAACCCTTGGATTGCACATGCCACGCATCAACAGCCAATCAGAGAGCAGAGATTGAGATGTTGCACGCGGATTGATGACCTGGCAGTAGGCACATGTCAGGTGTGTCATAATGTGTCAGAAGAAAGTACCAATTTGCCCTTAAGTGTAGTTAATTTGACCAATTAAGCGAAGGGTGTTTTAGGGTTCTAAGGTTTCTGGGTTGGGGGGAATTGGGGGTTTTATTTTGGCGCGTTGGGTTAGAATATATTATTTTGGTTTTGTTTGACCGATTTAATGGAGCAGTTGACCGGGGTCCAAATGGTATTTGGGTTAAGGTATAGGGTCACGGGTTGAATAGTGGGATTGGACCGGGTATAAGGTAGTTTGGGCTTGGTATTAAACTTGGGCCAAGGGTATTTAGGATTTATTTAGGACTTGTATTGGATCCAAAAATTAACATAAGGACTAAAGATGTAGAATCTGATTTTCCAAGGACCAAACTTGTAATTTTTGAAATTTATCCAAGGGCCTTTGTTGTCATTCTCAAATAATCCAAGGACGGAATTTGTAACTTTTGAATCTTCAAGGGTCTATTTTGCCAAATGCTCAAAGTTCAGGGACTATTTCTGACAATTCTTCAAAGTTGATCATATTTTTCAAACATCATCCTCTGAGCATAAAAGTCTTCACAAATGCATAATTCTGACCTTCCGGCTCAGCTTAAGCTCTCTTAATCTCTCGTGCTCGGATTTTCGTCTGATTTGGCTTCTTTTTGTGTGTTTTGATATATCCGTACCTGCACATGCAAAAACTCAAGAAACCATCAAATATTAGCAATAAACGGCTCTTTCTTGGTTATTTTGGGTCAGTTTTGATAATGAAAAGGTATGTGTTTAAGCACATATCAAAATACCCCAGACGAGACCATTGTCGTGTCCCCACGCAATGCAATCAACTCACGCTTCTAAAACCAAGGATTTCAATCTCTTTCTACTAAACCTATGAAGAAGTAGCAAAGATTCCTCAAAAGAGATTAAGAAAGCCTTAATTCTAAAAACGCCCCGTTTACCTTTTAATTCACAAGTAGATATTACGATTAAGCACATTCTGATTATGAGTGACGGTTAGTTGAACTTTCATGTCGATCAATAACTCCAACATTTTTCAATCAACACGTTAGGATCACGGAGTAGGAAACACAACACAGCGTGAAGTGACCATACGGATAGAATACATCGTCCCTGATTTTTCACAAGTCCCCAAACTAAGCGTAAAATCGAAATCATTGTTAAATATGACTTTAGATGCTAACACTACCCATGGAAGTTACTTGTGTAATTACCTTTTGCTCCCATTTTCCTATTTGCCTCTAGATTTTTTTATTTTTGTGAGAAATGAATTTCTTCAAATTCCTCGTTTCGATAACTTTTATTCTGATAAAGATATAAAGCTAAGTCGCTAATTAGTTATCCACCTTCCCTCGAAAACCATTGCACACAAGAATGAGGTCCACATCAAGGTCCTAATTTCACACGATTTAGGGAGAATATCCTTTTTATGGCGACCGAGACAACTCATCTACGAGTCCAGAGACAGAAGCTTTATTTAGACATCTCCCGGATCCGAAGTTTGGCTTAACACTATTTCAGCACATTTGCATTTTGCAATTTAGGCCCTTGGTCTTTTAAACTACTAACTCAACGGGATTACCGCTTTATCAGAAGTCTTATTATGACTTTGGATTTTCCTCTGCCTTTATAGAAGTCTATGACAACTTTTATAGCGTTGGATTTTTTTAATTTTAAAACATTTGGGCTTTATTTCATGTTAATTTTTGTGCCAAACTCCAAACCCTACGGCTTTTATAACAATAGAAACAATAGCAGCAAACTATCAGGAATCAGTTGTCTATTACACCGTAACACTGACAGTACCTCGATGTGTACCCAACTATCATGGGCAAAGATTCTCTAAAGAAGACAAAGAACTAACTATCGCCAAAAACTCAACATCTTTAATTATTATTAGCAGATATGGGGTGAAACAATTTTGTGGGAACAAAAAGCCATAAGTACCTTCGATGGGCTCTAAAAAGAACCAACTACTCCACGCTTAGCATCTAAACTCATAAGTAACTCTATCATTTCTCGATCTCCGCAAATTTAAAATCCCAAATAATGAGATCAGCGGATGCTTAGCCGATAATTAGATTATCTATGGTTAAGGGAACAAGCTAGGGCTCAACACGCCCGGTCAAGTCAGAATTCCATTCCTACTCTCACCAGCGGAAAGTCAACAAGGTGTCAAAACATATATTAACTTAGCAAATGCTTCGTCTAATAATCTCAAGTCATGCATATTTAAAATCACTCAGGGAAACTTGCAAAATCTTGGCCTTGTGAGCTAGAATTCGCATTTTATAGCTTCTTGTCTAAGAGACTAGCAATCTTTTCAATCAAAAAGACTTAACAAAAGCTTAAAATTTTTTAAATTTTCTCATATATAGCACAATTTTTCATTTTCTAAGGAAAAACGGGGTTGCGAGAGTACACGACAAAAATAAGCAAGTGCGGTCAAATCAAATCGAAGATTTCCCTACCCCAGACTAGAACGAAACATTGTCCTCAATGTTTAAAGCAAGGGTATCAACGAAAATCTAAAAGCCGTTTATTAAGTATGCTAAAAAATAAACGTTAGTCGATAAGATTTCGGATATCGGATTTCCATCAGCATCGATCATGAAACTCGAGTAGAGAAAAGACAACTTCGAGCACGAGAGTCTTCATATCGGGAAAATCATGAACACAACATCACAAACAACCAAACACGAGAAATCGAAGAGGCTAACCCCTTCACGTCACTTATTAGAAAATAGAAAGAAGATAGAGATAAGCATGGGGTGCCTCCCACGAAGCGCTACTGCTTTTGGTCACCGAGTCGCTAGCCTGACTCGTCCCCGAATTCATTTGTCCTTGGGGAAGAAAATGGTAGGGATACCAGGGTCAAAAATGGTGTCCTCATTCCCGAAGGAATGAGACTGGGTGGGTTGGGAGGGAAAGAAAATGTCGGGCTCAAGCACATAAGGAATGATTCCTCCCAAACTCACATAAGGCATATGAAAGATCGATCCATCATCCGGCAGTTTTGCGGGCGGACGAAAGGATGACGGATCGATAAGAGAATACTCCAAAGAAGTCGGGAGCTCATGGTATAGAAAGGTGTTACTCAAAGGTTCATCAACGAAGGCATCCAAGAGAGGATCCTTATCTCGAATGATATTTTTAGCATAAAACTCATCAACGCGTATCCCGGGGTTGAAAATCTTGTCTTCGGAGGGGAAGGAGATCAAAGTGTCATCTATGTGAAAATCCTCACGAGGAGAAGAATCACTCTCGGCTAAAAAATAATATTGGACCTCAGGATCAACAAGTTCATCTGTCGAAATCTTCTCTTCCTTATCTTTCTTTGGAAAAAACGGATCATCATATTCTTCTTCATCCTCAGAGAAAATCGAGTCGGTAGGAGCAAGTTCATCGGTGAACTCCTCACTTTCTTCGTCAAAGAGTTGATTTTCAAAATTTAGAGTATATTCAGAATCGAATTCGAACAAGGGATTCGTGAATGTCGTTTTGAAAGATTCTGAATCGAAAGATGTCTCAAAAGAAGGTTCCATGATTTTAAAAGAAGGAGTGGGATTGCCACTCAAAGGAAGGTCGATTTTATTAGAAATCGGAGGTGGGACAAGTGGTGTGCTCTTAGAGCTAGCAGTTTCCACCACTACCGTTGTATACTCCTTTTCTTGTTTATTTTTCCGTTCAGCTTGTATTGTCGACATACTCTTGATCGTAAACCTTGAAAGATCAATTCGAGACGTTTTAGGTTCAACTTTCTGCATATCATTCGGATCAGATGGTAAAATGGGATCACCACTTTCTTGAGAAAAATCAATCACACCGATGCTATGAATCGAATGATCATCGGGTGGAGGTTTTGACGTTTTTTCAGCATAAAACACTATTTTTTCATTTCCTTTTCTAATCGTTAACGTTCCTTGGTAATGATCCACAAGGACTTTCGCGGTTCTCAAGAATGGTCTTCCTAAAGTGAGAGGGATTCGGGCGTCGACCTCTATATCAACTACGGCAAAATCCACGGGAAAATGGAATTTATCCACTCGAACCATAACATCGTTGACTACACCAACCGTGTGAGCAATTGTTCGATTTGCTAATTCGATAGTCATACGAGTCGGTATAAGAGTCTTCAATCCAAGCTCATGATATATCGCAAGAGGCATGAGACTTATGCTTGCACCTGAATCGGTTAGGGTATTACATTCCTTAATATCATTTAAGGAGCAAGGAAGGAGAAATTTCTCGGGATCACCAAGCTTCTCGGGAGCTTGGTTCGAAGAAGAATTAAACGGAGTAGGCTCAATTGAAATCTTTGAAATTTGTTCCAATTTCTCTTCATAAATCTTTTCAGCAGCTTTGATCATATCAGTCGTAAGTTTGAACTTTGTTCCGGAAACAACTTTCATTTTGTCGAACCGTGATTGAACAGATTTGCACGGTGTAAGGTTAGAACTCGGCATTATAACAGAGATAGAAGGAACTTGGGCAACCAGAGGTTGGACGTATTTGGCTTTTCCATTATCAAGAGGAATTACCGGGTCCTTTGTCACCTCGGTCTCTCGTGCTACACTCATCACCGGAGAGGAAGTAGTCATCGAGGGCCCATCATCTCGAATGGTAACGGATTTCATTTCTCCCTTTGGGTTTGGAATGGTGTTACTTGGGAGAGAACCGGAACTCGAGGGTTGACTCATTTGGCACAAAACAGCATTCAACATATTCTCAAGTTTATTCTGCGAAGCATCCATCTTGTTGTTCTGAAGTCGAATTTCGTTCCTAAACTCATTGCTTTGTCTAGTTATCGAAGATTGGAATTCATTTCTCAAACTTGAAATCTGGGTTTTCATGGTTTGGATGGCAGCATTATTGTTCTGAACGTAATTCGAGAATTCATTTGAAGGCAAAGGCGGAGCTTGATAGCTTGAAGCTTGATATCCTTGATTGTAATTTACCCCTTGGTTTGGGTATTGATTTGGTGGGGCTTTGAATTGGTTTTGAACATTTGGTCCACGAACTTGATTCTGATTAAAACGAGTCTGATTGTTTGATTGAGAAAATCCCGGAGGTACCATTTGATTACTAACACGAGGGTTTGGTTCAACTTGAGGACGGTATTGGTTACCTCCGGTTACGGCATTAGCATCGAAAGGATTTCCATCGGTGGCGGTACAATTGTAGTAGGCATGCGGGCCACCACAAGTAGTACAAGTCGATTCCACCGCTTTGACTTGAGCGGGTGGAGAAGAATTAACCTTAGCCGTCTTAATCTTAACCAAAGCCTGAATCATATCCGTAAGCTTATCAATCTTAGCATCGGTGCTAGACGTATTTTTGTAAGACGAGGACGATGGTGTAACACTCACTCGGGCAGCAACCGATTTGCTACGTGAGGTACGAACTTTAGATTTGTTCTCAATAATCAACAAGGCATCTCTCGTTGATCGGGTCAACAAATTACCACCCGCGGCAGCATTGAGAGAGTCTTGATCAGTCTCATTCAAACCATTATAAAACGTATCAAGTTGGTGTAATTCCGTAAAACCATGATGGGGACATTGCCTAAGCAAATATTTGAATCGGTCCCATGCCTCACTAAATGATTCATCAAATCTTTGTGTGAATTTTGTTATTTCATTTTTAAGCTTGTTGTTTTAGACGGTGGGAAGAATTCGTTCACGAATTTTGACACCAGATTCTCCCATGTGGTTATCGATCGAGGGGGTAGTTTTTCGAGCCAAATCCGGGCAGCCCCCTCAAGTGAAAACGGGAAGAGTAGTAGCTTGATAGCCTCTTCCGGAACGTTACGGTACTTGATCGTAGACGTGAGCTTGTTGAATCGTCGGATATGAGAGTGAGGATCGTCCCTCTCAAATCCGTAAAATTGGCTTGACGAAACCAAATTTATCAATCCGTGTTTAAGCTCAAAGTTATCGGCAACGATTTCCGGGACGACGATGGCTTCTCCATAACCCTCGGTGGGTGCTTGGAGTTGTTCTAGCATAGATCGGTTGTCCTCCGCCATTTCGACAATGGGCGGAGTCGGATTAGTTCGAATCTCGGGTTCGACTAATGGAGCACGTCTATTTCGCCTTCTCGTAATTGTAGCAGTTTCACGTATCGGTCTACGTAGTTATTAGAACGAGTGCGCATGCACTTTCAAAAACCAAGGCAATTAAAGCGAACGGTATTCGAAAACACAGTGAACTTAACCAATAATCCCAAGTGAATAAATCACCTCTATAAGACAAACGCAAAAGCGAGCGGAGAAGCTTTTAGGTCAGCGAAGCTTATTAAAACCCGCTTCTTTTCAGCCGCAATTTAATGTCAGGCCGTCCTTATACCCACCACACAGTGTGTTTATCAAATAGAAATAAATCGACTCACAAGCGACACAAAGGCAAGTTGTTGATCTTTGGTTCGGAACTTACTAATGATAACACCTCCGTTGAGAATGTTATATAATTGATGTATTTTATTTTAGCTAAAAAACAAGAGAAAATCTTTTTGTATTTTTAATATGATATATATATATACAAAAGAAAAAGGAAAATATTTTTTTACTTTTTTTGAATTTTATAAAAATAGTAACTTCACAAAGGAAGGATCTCGAGTCACTAATCGTCAAACCTTTAACGATATTGTAGCGACACAACCTCCCGGCGGCGTCAAAATTTGATTCGTTGAGGTTTAGGGGTGTGTGTGTATGGATAAAACCACAATATCGATATAAAAAATAACCACAAGTAATGATTTAAAATCCCTTTAGGAAAAAGGATAATGAATCAAAACCCGTGAGTGATAGTGATACGGATTAGGAAATCCGAGTCGTTTCCCAACGAGGTGTGAATGGGCAACGTCGTTATTGGTTCGTTATTAAAATGCTCGTTATTGGCGCGTTGGGTTAGAATATATTATTTTGGTTTTGTTTGACCGGTTTAATGGAGCAGTTGACCGGGGTCCAAATGGTAATCGGGTTAAGGTATAGGGTCACGGGTTGGATAGTGGGATTGGAACGGGTATAAGGTAGTTTGGGCTTGGTATTAAACTTGGGCCAAGGGTATTTAGGATTTATTTAGGACTTGTATTGGATC
>OU343225.1:205773874-205825088 GCA_910596185.1 Chrysanthemum makinoi | reverse complement strand
TACCGGATGGTCGCTAGCCACCACATGGAATATCCGCAATCTCAAATGATGCTATCTCTAAGAAAGGCCACAACCCAACGCATGGACATTCTCACACTTTCATATATAGGTTCAAATAAAATCCGTATTTACATTTCGCTTACTTAGTGCAATTGTCTTATTTATTTACTTTCACAAAAACTTGCAAGTATTAATAAAACGTCGCGGTTTCTAGCTAACCTCGTGACATATTTAAATTTGTTATTTCCATATACTTATGTCTTAACATTTTTTATCTTTTGCCTACCTGATGCATGCATGCTCTTAATAAACCCACGATGGTAAAAGGATGAGTAAACCTACTAAACAACTCGTTGAGTAAGAGGGTTGCAAACCCATAAACGGTGGATCATGTATCCTTGTTAAACACCTTATTCTCAAGACGTTGGAATAAGCTAAAAGCGCATCCCACGATGGATACGCAACAATGCATACTTGTGCGCTAACAAATTAGGATTCAGACATTTTGGCTCCTTACTATGATACTTGCAAAGACGCCGCGATAATAAAATACACTCGACTATGTTTAAATACTTGAAATTTTATAAGTATGATAGTTCATAAATAATCATGACACTTCATCGCGCTTATACAACAGTTTGCTTCTTCGACAGTACGCATGTTTTTTCATGAAAAGACAAGTAACTAAGTACAAATATTATAAGTCGCAACAATATTCAATTCCAATAATATTTCATTAAGTACCATGCGTGCTTACAAAATGATATTTACAATACAAGTTACTATCCACGCATCTCTACAACGCCAGAGATGAACTCCCCACCGACCTCTAGCGTCCCAATCTCGTCCACTTCTTCAAAGGTCTAGTCTTTCTGTAGATACGTGGCAACACTAATCGGCATCCCGTCGACTGGGAAGATGAGCTTACGCCGATACCGCACAAAATGGCCTTACCTTTAATCCCCTCTTTTTAGCGCGCTTCCAACACTTGCTTTAAAGGCACCTTCTTCTCGAGCGGGCATTCAAAATATCCTAGGGACGAAAGCACAGAACCCCGTACTGGGACTCATCAGTCTCAAAATAGTCACTGTGCTCCTGATTCAAAGACGAGCGTGAAGCTAAGGTCACCTCCATAATGACCCCTATGGGATAATCTCGACAAGCTCCATCTGAATCGTGGAAGCTCCAATAACTTCATATTTTCCATAGCAGCCACCGGATCATCGTATGATGCGATTATAACCGCACCTTATCAGCAAGTACCTTCAACAAATCAGCCTCTTGAAGCTCCTCCATAGCTTCTGACTTTCCCCGTGCCAACACGCACTGCACTACCGCCCCAAACTTATTAAGAACTTCTTGTGACTCCAAGGTGCTGAGGGCAGCAAGTCACAGACCATGGCCTATGAGCCACCGCCAAAGAATAGTAGCGGTTGGGGATATAACTCTCATCATACTCTAGGGTGAGCTATGCAACTTCATTTCTACGCTCCAATGAACTCGCCTATAGTAGTACCAAAATTTTCCAACCGGACCAACTCTTCCTTGCCCTTCTCAAGATACTTCAGGCCCAGACAAGCCTTATACCCGATGATGAAGCACGCCCTCGACTTATTTGACCCATCAGCACTCCATTTTTCTTCAAGAAGCTTCCGCATGCATTTGAGTTCAAACCTCTACTTCAACCTTGGCATCGCCTAATCAAGCTTCCAAAGAACGCAGAATTTGTTGATCCTTTGAGCAACTGGCCGCTTTCCGTAAGCTTGGCCTTTAGCTTCTCTACCAAAGCTTGATGCGCAACGCCGATCAACTCTTCAATAAGTCGGACCCATGGACATCCCCGCAGCTCTAAATATCAGCCGCTTGGGCCGCGGTCGATAACTCAAAGCACAGACTAGCAATGGGAGTAACTCCAGAGTGTTGGAAGAACGGTGTCGAGAATTTATGCTCCAAGAAAATCTCTTAATTACTCACTACTCAATCAAAGTATGAGACATTAACACCTTCACGATTATCCACACCCATATAGCGCGTGTGACATCGAGTAAAACAACGAACTCCTTGAAGTGATAGTTAACCGTGTCTTCAACCATCCATCCCCGCTAGTAACTAGATAAACCAAGTCTTCAACTTAAATTTAATCACGAAAGCGTTATCATTGAAAGTTATGCATCCAACCATCCCCGACTTCAAGATAAAATAAGAAAACGCCTTTGCGAAGGTCAACTTCAATCTCAAATAAGTGATAAACGATTAACTACAAAGTAACCAACTTGTGTCAAATACCCAACACGTGAATAAACATACAATCGGATGTACATTCACCCACTGAATGAATCGGAACAAATGATGCCTTAACATCAATGCATTCTTCCTAAAAATATACATGTAGAGACTGATCTGGAAGATTCACCAATAACTTCGAGCGGATGAGGTAGACATTTTCCTTGACGTTCATGTGGTTGATTTATAGCATGCATGATGAGACGAACAATAATCCGTGAAGATTTGGAAGAGGAATACCAAAGAGCGGATCATTATTCATGAGTGAAACTGCAAAATTATGATAGTCATTATCAATGAATCCCAAACAATAAATCCCATTTATCCTTAGTGAGTGAATCATTAGGCGTTGGAGGAGAGTCATCAAACATTAAGTCGTATGACCATTAATCAAACATCCATCATCATTTAGTATATTCACTCTTCTCCCACTCAAAAATTGCATCCGAAGTTGCCATTTTTGATTTAGCAAGTGAATAAGAATATACACCAATGAACGTAGATCCACCTTGATGACCGAATGAGCATGGGAGAAACATGAAGCTTGTTGATGAAGAATGTCGATGAGAATGGTCATAAACATGAAGATTTCTCTTCTTCTCAAGATAAAGCGATCAAGCGCATAATTTCTTTTCTTTGAGGAACGGGGCCCAAGTGTATCTCCAGACGCCATAATGATGAAGTACGAGGCCCGAATCGATGTGAACGATGTCATAGCCGATTGAATATTAATGTTGAGTGACTTGAACCCGGGAGTTATGAGATATCAATCCTTTTGTTAACCATACTTTAAGCCAGTCCATGTATTGAAGGATCAAGTATCAGAATCGAGTAAGGACTACTTGAACTAATATTACAAACTTGATTGCATATATTTTGGTTAGTGACATCAGTATCCAAACCCTTTGGGGTTTCATAGTTAACCTTGATTTTGGCATCGGTAAACAGCTTTCCTGTAGGTATCCACCTAAGTCCAGCATCCTTAAACATTCTACCAGATGGTATCCACTTATGGCAAGGTTTAGGATTGTTCCGCTTCTTATGCATAGTGAAAGATTTATCCTTATTCCTAGTTTCCACAGATTTATCAGTTGGTATCCATCTAGGGAAGATTCTGTTTGTTTTGCTTGTATGCAATGTAAGATGACTTAGTGAAAATCCTAGACTTAACAGGTTGGAACTTTGTATGAGCATTTACCTTCTTTAGGGATTTTGAAAAACAATTATCATGATTTGCCTTAAAGATACATTTCAAAAAATTTGAGCAAAGAGCTTGTTTGGATTCAGAAAATGATCTAGAGTTCTTAGAGTGATCTGCTATGGGAATAGTTTTATTCGAAACGCAACTACTCTTAGATAAAATCCAATCCCTAGTGTTTAGTTGAGTGTTCCTAGGTAATGGTTTAAAACTACTAGCAAGTGCTTTGAAATCAAGAGAATTCCTCACCCTAGGTCTAGCACCTAAAATTCCATCTTTTTTAATATGTTCCTTCTTTCTAGCCATTTCTAGATAAGAGTTCTTATACAAGTCATTCATAGCATTTTTACTAGGCAAGTAAGGTAGTGACCGGTTTTGTCAAAACTTGTTTCGCATTAACTTGGGAGGCAAACCGCGTTTTTGAAAATTTTGGTCGTTCAGATCTAAACGCATTTGGTTGTCTAATAACTGGTTTCCCCAAGATTGATGGTTTTGCAAACTTAGTGTTCACACTATTCCCTATTGTTTTTCTCGAGCTCATTTTTAAGGCAACAATAGCAAAACTTTTCCTCGTTGAGCTTTGAGTTCATCAATTTTTTGCTATCAAAGAGTTTGTTTGTTCCACTGACTTTTTTCTAGCTTCTTTGACAGAATCACTTAGTTCTATGTGATGCATACTCAATGACTCATTTTCCTTTAGTAATTTGGCCACACAAACCGCTAATTCATCATTTCTCATTTGAATATCATCAATAGCATTAACATCAGAATTACTTGTAACCAAATTACTTTTCACATGCATATTAGAAATATGTTTCTTCAAATTTTTGATAGTTGACTCTTTGTCTTGAAGCTGAGCTTTCAAAGTGTTGATTTCCAAAAGTTCATGGAATTCGTGAAGTTCCGTGATTTTACATGGTTTGTTAAGTTGAAAACTTTCTTCTTTACTCAGATCGCATTTCAAGTGAAATGCAATGTTTTTCCAGTTTTGAGAATTTGTTTGAAAGTTCATCAAAAGCCTTTTTATCAACCATGTCATTTGTTTTGAAATTATTAGACTCAGCCTCAACCAAGGAACATTTATCGAATCATGTTCAATATTAAGATCGTATGTTTAGGTACATTAGCAGATGCACTATGTTGAATGCTAAGTAAGCACCTCATCACATAACACCTGTTCATTTATCATTGAGACCTGATCCACATCATGTGTAACAAGAGTCACCGAACCTCTGGTTGTTTCAAGCTCTATCCTTCCTCGAGCCTCTCAGATTCAGTGTCAACTGATCCAACATCTGGTGCCATACCGGTCTCAACACTATAATTTATTGATTGTACCCGACATTCATTCACCTTTCTGATCACAGCATTGTTTGTTGTCTCTGATATTGTACATTCAGCAACACCCGATCTTTCGACTGATGCATTACCCGACTCATCACAACAATCTTAACCGCACTCACACTCATCCACTTTTTCATCTTTCGGTAACTTCCTCAATGTATTTCCACATTATCCATGAGATGGATAAGTGTCTCAACACGCTAATTTTCATTCCGGTGTCTTCTTGAAGGACATTTCGGTCATTTCTTGATCATAACTGATGAATTCCCTTCTAATGAATGACTGAAAATGTTTGTAGATCACTTGAAGTGCAGAACTGGAACTATCCTTTTGAACCTTCTCTTTGTCAAGTTGTAGCTCCAATTGCTCTAGGTTTAACGTAAAAGTTCCTGTTAATGTGATAAGTCCCGACGAAGAGGGCAATACATATTCGTTCCATTGATGTGGGTAGAAGTAACATGAGGTGAGAGTGAAGTTGTTGATAAGGTTCAATGTCAGCTTCCTTTTATGGCATGTAAACAAGGTGCAAATCTTTCTCAATGGACTCAGAGCATGAAGAACTCAAATCATCATTGATTGATTCCATCATCCAGAACCGTTCAAGATAGCTAATATTCTCATGGTTGTCGCTGCGATAGCTGAGCATCGTCTCCGGACCGACCGACCGGACCGACGACCGAGACCGCTTCCTTGCCGAGACCGAGGACCGGACCGATGAATGTGGTCCGGTCCGTCTCGCTCGGTCCATCGGTCGGTCCGGCCCAATAGGCAAAATAGCCGGGTTGTCCGACCGAACCGAACCGGACCGACCGGACCAAGACCGACCAAATTAGCTAAAACCGAGACCGAGGACCTGACCGAATGTGGTCGGTCCGGTCCGGTCCGGTCCGGTTTCGGTCGGTCCTTCGGTTGGTCCGGTCCGTTCGGGTCGTTTGCTCAGCCCTACTACAGCATCATACAGTTTGAGTACTTCTAAAATCACGTAATCGAGTGTAAGACATGATGTAGATGAATCCACGGGATTTTACAAGTCTATGATTTAAACCGAGAAATAGAATCTTTCGCGAGATTTTACTAAAATCAAGACTAAAGCATTAAGCAATGACCAATGGAACATGTTAAGATGACTGATGGATTTTGAAAATGATAGACAATTGTGTGTTAGGACTCATGATTGTCTGTAGGATTAGCAGAGATGTTGTTTGGTTGAGATTTGGATTGGTTTATGCTCGTTTTTGCGGAGAAATTTAGGTCTAAAACCACAAAAAACTCAATAACTTCTGTTTGGAGCGGATTTAGGCCTCGAAGGTTGACCCTAGTTCATTCGGTGTTCCATTCTCCTTGTTCTCACAGTCGTTTTGATGGGTAGAACGTTGAAAACGGAGTTACGGTTCAAAAGTTATGGCCGTTTGAAGTTTTGTTGAGAAAAGTCAACAAGTCGCTAGTAAGACAAGTCGCTAGAGTCACCTAAGTGGCTAAGTAACACCTCGCTAAAGGCTCAAGTCGCTAAGAAATCTTGAACCAAGTCGCTAAGCCCAAGTCGCTAAGACCCAAGTCGCTGGACACAAGTCGCTAAAGCACCAAGTCGCTACATAGTCAAGTCGCTAAAGAGCAACTCACTAAGGTCCAAGTCTCTAACACCAAGTCACTAACAATTTGCACTACAACCGCTAACAATTTCGAAGCAAGTCGCTAACCTCACCAAGTCGCTAGCGTAGAGGGAGACTCCACTACTTGTACTATTTGTCGGCTTGTCTCAATAGACAAGTCGCTAGGCTCAAGTCGCTAACAACTAACACTGTAACTCGCTAACTTTTACTGAAGCAAGTCGGTACGATGAAAATCACAACGAGAACCAAGTCGCTAGCAAGAAAAAACTTCAAAAACACACTTTTCAATCCAAAACAAGCCCAACCATAGTGATTCAAGCTTCCCAAATCAAAACCTAAACACTTATGATGATTCTAAACACAAAAGTACAATCAAAATCCAAACTTTAACACTAGAAATGATCCAAATGATGTAAACTACTCTAAACTCATTCAAACCCAAAAACCTTATGAAACCCACTAGAAATCCAAGAACATGAAAGATGAGTGATCAAACCATGGCTCTTGATACCATTTGTAACATATTGGATTTTACAAACACACTAAATCATAACCAAGATAGGCGTATAAAGATGGTTTTAGAGAGAGAAAGTAGGAGCCTTTATAGAGAGAGAAAGTGAAAGAAAACATAGAAGGTTAGATTAAGAATGAGAAAGGTCCAACCCTCTACCATGGGAGGTAGAGGGTATATATAGTTACATACTACACGTCCTCCTTCGGACCGTGGATCAGGCATACAGTGGGTAAAGACCCGTCCCTCCTCCACGGTGTTACTCTAAACTAAATAACTAACTAAATGACTAGTAAATAACGTAATGTCTACGAGCTAACATATGCTAGACTATAGTTGGGGTGACCGACTCTTTACTATGGAATTTCTAATTCCTAACACCCTATTCAACCATTTGAGCCCTTTGTTGTTGTGGAGCACCCATGTTATTTCTTCCCATTGGATTAAACCCTTGACCACCGCCCATCTAACGAACATTACCACGATTCTAAACTTCAACATGTACATTGTTAACAACAGCCTGATTCCTTTTGTTTGATGAGGTATGAATGCGATTGTTGGATTTGTTTGAATATCGGCCGAAGGCTCTAGCAATCATGACAAACCCTTGTTGCAATGCATCGAAAGCTTCTGATCCTCATTAGATTCATTAAAGTGCTTGATCATTGTTGTTTTTGTATGGAACCAATTGAGTTTCTTGGGAGATTGTGTACGGATCATATGGTGTAAATGTTGGTTTGGTTGTTGGCGGATTTATGAAGACAGTTTGTAATGTCGGGAATTAAGGATAAAAAGTTTGAGCCCACAAAGCTAATTGTTGATTATCCGAAAGTGAAGGGGAGACAGGGAGTCCACGGATAACCCTTTCTTTGTCAACTTCTTTTTGGTGGGGCTTCAAATAGTCGTACAACAATCCGTATGTGGCATGATGAAGATTCTTTGCTTGGCGGATGAAAATAACATACTTTTCCCAATCAGGACCAAGACTACTCAGGAACTTAGTGTTGATAGCAATTCTTGGCATAATGATGTTATGTTTGTCCAAGTCATTGATGATATCTGAGAATCAATGATGATATGACTCTAATGTCTCCCCTGGTTCAATCATGAAGTGTTCATAAGCCAAGTAGATTTTGGATTCCATGTCTTCTTGATTGAGTTCGGTGCCTTCCATGAGTAGATGAATATGCTCCCACATTGCTTTAGCGATTTTTGAGCATCAACACCGCTGGTATCGATTAGGTAATCCCAAAAGGATGTATTGCATTGCCGCCGGCTTCAAAGTGTAGAAGTTGATCAAGAGTGAGTTCATTAAGACCGACAACGCGGTGACATCACCTCTTGGTGGATTAGCATTTGGGTCTCCGGGTGTAGTGACAGTAGGCATCTGAAACGGACCTTCCAGGATGACCTTCTTCAAGAACTTTCCATGTGGCTTCTTTAGATCACAAAACCTAAAGAACCTTATCACCCATTGATCGTAGTTTCCGGAAGTAAGCATTGGAGGTCTATCAAGTGATCCAGCCTTATGAATGGATTGTTGGCTACTTAAAGCTACACACATCTTTGCAAACCAAGACGGTTCCTTCATAGTATTCCTGGATGGATGTGGATTGTGAAAGTTTGTGTAAGGTTGTACTTGAAGACTAGGTAGTGGTTGAATCATTTGTGGTTGAATTACTCCTTGAGGAAATTGTTGTTGAAGTTGTTGTTGTTGTTGTTGTTGTTGTTGTTGTTGTTGTTGTTGTTGTTGTTGTTGTTGTTGTTGTTGTTGCAGTTGTTGATAAAATTGTTGTTGTTGTTGTTGTTGAGGATACACATGAGGGAAGTAGCTAGAGTATGGTTGTTGAGACATCTTGAAACTTGTGTTGAAAAATGGATCTTTGTAGTCGAATGAACCTTTGTAGATGAAGAATCCTTAGGCGTAGAAATCAAATTTAAGCTGAGAAAACCTTATGCAAAAAACACCAACTTACGCAGAAGAAGAGAGCTACGATAGGATTAGCTTACGCGTAGGGTTGGTTAAACCTTAGGTTATGCATAAACTAAAGACTTAGTAGTAAGAAACTTATGCGTAATATTTCCTTAGGCGTAAGACTTATGCTGTAGGAAATTCTTAAGCCTAAGATTTTTTACTCGTAAGCTTTTATGCTTAGGCATAAAACTAGGGTTTTATCCCAAAAATCCTTTACACTTATCCGCTGTAGAAGATATCCAAAGTCGAAGTGTTTTCGGACTTATCCAAGCAAGAAAACACTGTAAAACCAAAGATTCTAAAGATTAAACCAAGAAGAACCTTATGCGTAGACTTTGAACACATACGCGTAAAACTAGGGTTTAGTTACGCGTAGGAATAGCCAACTTTGCAAAAAACTGATTTTAAGCACACCAATGTTTCTAAACCAGATTTTTGTGATGAAAAAGCTTCAACATCACCAAACTAACACAAAAGTGTGAAACTTGATGATCTAAAACCCTTATGCACCTTTACGCCAGACGTAACTACTCGTTGAAACCAAGCTAAAAAACAATGAAAAACACATAAAGTTTCAAACTTTTTGCTAAAAACTTCAACTTTAACACCAAATAACCTTTAATGTACAAGAATCTTGAGTTTTAAAGTGTAAAAATCAAAGTTTTGAAGAGTTTGAAGGTTAGTATACCGAGACTTATGCGTAGAAAGAAAAAACTTCAAAAACAAATCGTTCACCCAACTATTTCGCGATTGATACCACTGTTAGGTTCCCATTTATGTAACACAAGCATCAATATGAAGAAATGAGGTAAAGAATAGATCGAATGAACACACACACACTTATGCGTATAAAATGAGAGAAAGTTTATGCATATGATAAATGTGAAAGTGAACAACCAACTCCCAAATGGGAGTTTACAAGATTATTTATAGGAAGGAACTAGGGCAACATGCAAGTTCCCTTCCTTTCCTTATTGGGCTTGGGCCAAGGCTTATGGGCTTTCTACATAAGCCTTGCCATAATCACTAACATAAAAGCCATAATTAAGCTAACTATTACATATTAATTACTAACACTTGTAATCTAGTTTAGGAGTGATTCCAACATAAGGTTAGGTATTAGTTCCCATGATCTCGCCAGAGCTGGAGGGATCTACCCAAAGACAATCCACTAGATAGTGCAGAAGTCCTTAGGTATGATGAAAAAAAAGGAGAAAAGTAAGAATAAGGGAAGAGTGCCGACTGAGATAGAGCTAGAACTGGAATAAACCCAACAAGGTTCTAGTAATGAAGTCTCGGTAAGCACTGATGGGGTTGAAGAATGAAAAAGAAATGAAAAGAGAAAGGATGAAAAGAAATAGCCCTCCAATAATTCAATCTTAGGGCAGAAACCGGGTTCAATACATATGCTACTAGTGGTTACTAAGGTAACGCCGGTATTAAAGACAAGACTTCAGGGACCCAGTGACGCACTGCACTAAACTTCCCAAGCTACTCAAGTTCTCTTAAAAGGACTTGTTTCATTCTCACGGGGAAGCTACATAACCTATTGACTTTCTCTTAGATATGGTTGAAATTGAAGAAGAAGACCCTCTCCCTAGTCTCCGATTAGGACACCAAAGTGCACAATTGAGTCTAGAGCTAAGAGATCATCCATAAATCTCATTAGGACACACAATTTATGAAGACTTGTTGTTCCACACAATGTAAAAAGTAAGAAAATATATATTGAGAGTCCTACTTATTATCCTTGTTGTATTACCAGAACATCCGAGTGATATGTTAAATATTTATGATGAAGATGGAAATCCTTCTAGAGCCAACATCAAACAAGCTCTTGGTGGGTGACATGTGAGATCTTTCAAAGATCAAACTTGTGACAACTTGACAGAAACAATGGGGCGATTCAATCTTGAATCAACTTTCGTCCAGGTTATGAATTGATGGATACTTTTGGTAAAACCTTTTGATGTGCTCAAAAGTGTTTTCCACCACATCGAATACGAATTAGTATTTACAAACAAAAGTTTTTTTGAGTGAATCTTGATTTATTTCATAAAACCTTCGTAGTATTGCAAAAACTCTTTATTCAGCAAAACGCGATTGTTTATCAAATCAATTTCTCATCAATCGCTGAATATCAATTGGCCATTCTACTCACTTGTTGTCTTCGAGATTCGGTTTGAACGGCTAGTACAACCGCGAAACCTGTCAAGGAGATTCTTAGGAATTCTACCGATCACGGCAGATTTATATTGATCAACGAGGAACCAAGTGGTAACCATATTCAACGAAAGTGAACAAAGATACTTTCGTGTGTTTATTGCTAACTGTCGTTTGCAGGTACTCCCGATAATTGCAACTGATGGCCGATGAGACGTCCATTCATAACCGCATGCTCACATCTCACAATCATACTTGAAGAAAATCATGACGATCAAAACATACAACAAAGCTTCCGCTACTCTAATGAAAAGATGTCATGATCCAAAACTGTGAGCATGACGGTCCAAAAGTCACAACATCACATAATGGTAATACATCAAAGGATGATTTGGAGATTCTATGTGGCTGATGTCTCAAAGAAAGCTCGTGATCACATAACAAAGAAACATTCAAGCGAACGAACCACTACTGAAATGAAAAGTTGAATTTAAGGAAGCTTCAAAGTCTACGAGCTCGAGCATGAAGATTAAAGATAGAATGCTAGGATTCCAAAATGTAACTCATGGGGTGACCTCCCTTAGGGGGAGATTTTTGGGATTTAGAAAAATCCATGTTAAAGTTTCGGTCACCCCAACAGTAGTCTATCATAAGTTAGCTCGAAGACAAAACGTTATTTAGTTAGTTTATATTAGTATAAGTAACACCGTGGAAGAAGGACAGGTCTTTACCCACTGTATGCCTGATCCATAGCCTGAAGGAGGGAGTAGAATAGTGTATAAATAGCCCTCTCCCCACAAGGGAGAGGGTTGGATGTTCACAAGTTAATCTAAGCTTGCATTTGTTTCTCTCTCTAAAACATCCCATTCTCTCTCTACAAAACTCATGATCCATAACTTATTTTATTGTGGTTTTATGATATCCAATATTTTACAATGTCACTTAAATTTATATCCAAATCTTGTGAATATAAATATAATGACATAACACCTTAAAAATTAATGATTCAACTTGATTTTTAAAAGCTAAAAATATAACTTTTATCACGGGAAAACATTAAAGAATGACTAAACCCAATATTGTACTCTTCATGAGTCAAAAGACCCAAATTCTTCTAATAATTCCCCCATATGCCAAAGCATGTAGTGGGGCAAGAAAAGATAACAAGTAATTCAAACCCTATACGATGTTAAGATTATAACCATATAATTCATGTGTTTAGCGAGGGAATAATTATAGGGTATGGTTTCAGATTATGGTAGGGCAAGACCTTAAGCCCTATCACAAGATACCACGAACCCATTGCATAATAAACACACAAGATATTGATAGTAGATCAAATCTAGGTCATTAATAAAAGAATATGTCTTTTGTTATAAAATCCAAATTATAAACTAGTTTCTTGTCATTCTCGTCATGGGAGCGAATTACCGCCTGAAGCGAACCACATAGTGACACATAAGACTTTGCAAGAAAAGTTTATAATAAATCTTTGTTTCATAGTTTTTAGTCATGTTAAATTTAAATTTTTGGAAAACCCTTTTCTTTTTACTTGGGTCATTACTAATTACAAAAAGAAAATAACAATAAAACATCAACTAAAACAAATATAACAATTATCATTACCATTAACCATTAATAAATATGTAAAACATTAACAACTTACTAATTAATATATACTAGATACTAATGCATGTAGGAATTTCTATAAAAAGAAGTCTTAAAAATGTAAGTCTACACATCTTACTATAATTAGTATTTCATATAATTAAATTCTAAACTATAATAATTGCAATATAATGTACACTAATGACACATGAAATTTTAGTATTAAAATGGATGTTACAAACTTACAATAATACAAATTTATAGTTGTAATTTTTATCATAAACATTCAAGTTTTACAAAGTTCAAATAAGTATAAGTATTGATATCTATATTTGTATTAATATACTTTAGGGAAATTCAAACACGCATCTACTATTTTTGAACTATCAAACGGGTAAACCGTCAAATACTGACTCTCAAAAACTGACATGTTGAGTACCGCCGCTGCTTTGTGCGGGTACTATGCTAGCATATATCTAAACAAGACTCCCATTGGTTTCGAGCTATGTACCGCCGGATCACATACACCAATAAAATCAGTAGGGTAAGCCTCATAAAAATATATACTAACTTAACAAGTTGATTATAAAAATTAAGGTAGGAGTCTTTTCTCAACCAAAGAACTAATTATCTGTACTACATATAAAAGAAAAACAGTCAAACCTTGAAAAGTGAAATGTTGAAAGTCAAATGTGAGATAAATGTATGGTGTAATTAATACTTTTGCTAAAACACCGTATTCCTATTACTTAAAAGTGCAATAATTTATTCACATTGTACAACCAATTAAAATCATATCTACAAAATTAAAAAC
Organism: Chrysanthemum makinoi; assembly: GCA_910596185.1. NCBI lineage: Eukaryota > Viridiplantae > Streptophyta > Magnoliopsida > Asterales > Asteraceae > Chrysanthemum > Chrysanthemum makinoi. The sequence continues at coordinate 205,811,582 of OU343225.1, read as the reverse complement.
AATCAATTAAAACACCCCTTACTAAAAAGTACAATAAAATTTTCATAATGTACAATTTAAACAAGCTATAACATAATGCAAAATATAAAATAATTAAACACACTAATTAATATTATTTTTAAAATACCCATTAAAAGTACATGTTCTTATACACATTATACAAATTAATAAAACATACAAAGCTTATACAAACTAACAAGTTGATGGTACATATTGTTTTGAAAATCGGACCGGACCAACGGGTTCAACCGGGAACTGGTGTCGCAACCGATTCGGTTAACCAATAAAAGCCATCCGAAAACGAACAGAGGACCTGAAACCGATACATACTGGTGAATCAGGTCTCATCGAGATCGATTTCTCCGGTTAATCGCCACATAGTACCCACCGCCGCAACGCGCGGGTACCTTGCTATACTTATATATGTAAAGGAAAAACAAAAAGTAAAATGTGAAAAGTTAAAACTATAAAAGGAAATGTTGAAAACATATATTTCAAAAGGAAACTATTAATACATATAAAAAATCGGGTTGACCCGGGACGCTTCAAAATCGTTGGGTTGACCTGGTTTATTTTGACCCATTTTGACCCAACCCGTCGGGTTGACTCGGCTTAAATCGACCCGTTTTTTTACTGGAACGGTTGAACAGGTTGAACCACTCAGGTCGAACCGGGTTTCAAAACATTATGTTTAATACCCAAATCTTCAAACTTTTATTATTTTTCGTTTATAACCCATAAACGTTTTTGTTGTTCCCTATTCACTATAGTAAAAAATAGTTTTAGTTAAGAAAACAAGACTAATAATGAATCAATGACTGAAAGATATGAATAAAACACGAGAGTAATTTTCAATGTCATATTCTTATTAGAAATGAATCAGAAGAATACGTTACCCTAGTATTTAGGAAAAATACTAGGATTGAAATGACAAAGTGTTTGTAACTCTCTAAGCTCAGCTAAGTCCGAGCACAACTACAAGTACCCACCGAGCTATCTCGTGGATTGTTGTATTTGGAGGAGTGAAAGATGGCTTGCGTTTATGTGTGTTTTTACAATTCACAAGCTTAACCTTTCACTCCATCCCTTATGCTATTTATACAAGTATGAGTTTTAACTATTTCCTAAGAGACAACGACATTTCGAAGACAAAATACGATGTATTTTGTCTCTGTTTACAAATACTATATTAGGTAAAGGGATCAAGTCACTTTCTTCATGTCGAAGATCGATGCCGAGCCTTTAGAAGGTTGACTTCTGAAGATAAGTACTGCCTTTATCGCCTTCAGCGTAACCATTTTGTTCCTATCATTCTTCTTCAGTCTTCAGTCTTCGGGCCATTGTCTTCGCTGTTTGTAGTTGGAGAGAAGTTTGAGGGATACAGTAGTTATTGTCATCACTTCATCAATCCACCATCTTCTTCTTGACTCCGTCTTCACCCTTAAGTTCCGCTTTATCGAGGGAGAGACTTCTTCTATGTCTCTTCGTGAGCATCTGAAGATGGCTCACCTGAGAGACTATGCACTCAATGACCTGTTAGTGTTTAACGGACTAAGCACTTAGGTTATTTTCTATTCAAACTCGATTAAGGGTTTGGGTATTTACTTAACCCAACAGCTTCAGTTTGTCTTCGAATGTACTAATGAACATGATAAGGAACACTGAATATTTTAACAAAACATACATCGTTTATTGATCAAATTACAAGGTTCCTATCACTAGTACAAAAGATAATTCAAAATGATGTCACCGATGGATTCCCGCTTCAAGCTTGACTTTCTTGGTGATGAGTGTTTTCCTGTCAGGATGGTCTCTTATCTTGGCATTTAAGTCAAGACAACCTCGACATTTGTAGGAGTCTCAATTTGAGAGGCCACCGGTAGCTTAGCATTGCAGCCACACCTCACGATTAATGTCACTCCATCTTTGCAATGTTGGGTTTCCATAGACATCAATGTGGAATAGCCCCTTCGTGCTCTTTAATCACCGTGACATTCACGAACTTTACACCTTCTAAGCTACCGTTACACCTACCCAGGCACTTTATCTCGAGGCTGGAACTCAACTCTTTCCTTTTGCAGTGGATGATCGTGGTTGAGATCCTTGAGGTGCGAAGGCAGGCTGAATTCCCGGGCCAGCCGTGTATCTCGCCTTTCATACCTTTATCGAGCATCTTCATGCCTCCTAACCACCGTGATTTTGCTTCTTTTCAATTATTGGACCGATTTCATTGAGTTCAGTGATCCCAAAGTCGGTGAATTTTAGGGGATCATGAACCTCGAAATGTCTTTATCATCCCCCTCAGACGTTCATTCATGGTTTAGACTCGGGAATGATTTTGACATCGCAGTGATCTTCAGTACCGCTTTTGACATTGTCCAATTATAATGGTCAATTCTTGATTTCCTGATGGCTGCAGTTCTTTTGTTCTTTCCTTAACCTTTTTCATTTCAACCATTTTTGTCACTGAGCATCCTTGAACATCATCTGCTCGACCTTTTCAATTTTCTTAGCATCTATTCCAATGTTTTTAGCTTCCTCAGAACTACTTGTACCGTGCTTCTCTGCTCTTTCTTTCCTTTTCAGCAAGTTTCTTTTTCCTTTCCTCCTTAGTAAGGTATGCACTAAAGCTGTGTGTAAGGTGTACTCAAGTGTTGCCGATCTTAAAGGGAATCTTTCGTGCTCAAGTGGTGTTGTCATTATGCCTTTCCTTTGTCCCGCCTGAAGAAGAAGATACCAGGCGGTGTTGTTGTTATTATTGGTGTGATCACCGCCGGTGTTGTTGTTGTTGATGTTGGGGTGGGATTGATGAGATAGGTGTTGCCGAGACTGGTGGTGTTGGCTCCCTCGTGTAGTTCTTCAGTAGTCTTCTCCCCCTCAACTGTTGCCGCAACATGTGTGAGAGCAAGAGTTGCCTCGGACACTGGGGGAGCTTGAGATGCTTGACCCTTAAAGGCTTGATAGATCTCAGTGACCATTGCCTTGATATCTGAAGTGTCGGTTTGAATACCAATGATCTTTGCCTCCAAATTTGCCTGAGATACTTCCAAAGCATTCATTCTGGGCCCGAGATTCCAATCCAAGGTAGAAGATGCCTGAGCCAAAGTAGCCACATGAGTATTCACAGAGCCTAATGTAGCTTGAAGAGACTGGACTGAAGATTGAAGACCCTGAACATTTGCAGATTGGAGCATTTTCGATCACCAAGAGGCTGGAGGAGTGTTTCAAGTAAGCCTCGTAGCTTTTCAAAGAATTTAGAGTTGAGCTGCTATTCTTGACAAATTCCCTGATTTCATCTATCTTTGTGCCACACCAAGGCGTCATCCGATCTGTGAAGATTGTCATACATCGATCCCTCGGCTCATGAACGTTTTCATCAAAAGCTTGTACCTCAGCTTTCGACCGCATAACGGCACCACCTCGGTGGTTGTTCCCACAATGTTTTAGTAACCCGAGTATAGCTTCCTGAAGCTTTGGTGATCCATGAACAAGTCCTCTCGTTAGTGGAAGAACATTGTCAAATCTTTTGAATTCATCGGTGAGGAAGAGGAGTCGTGAGTCATTATTGTCGAATAATTCAAGATGCTCCCGTGGATCAGCTGAGGTTCTTGTTCGATTGAACCTTAACGTCCACTTTTCCCTGTTGATAAAATAACATCTTCACTTTCAGCAGTTCATCATCGAGAAAAGTACCGCGAATATCACATCAGCCAACAAGGGTTTGGTGATGGGTTCCATATCGTGGTATATTTCCCTCAGTCTTTGTCCCCGTTGACCCCTCGCATTGGTGTGGAGTTTCCAAAGCCTCTCTCGAGTCGATTGGTTTTGGGATCCAGACGGGCGGGTTGTTCTTTCCTCCGAAGTCTTTGTCCCTTGAGACACCGATGGGTTTTTCCCAGTGCCTTTAGCGAGTCATGAAGGTGATATCCCTATCACCGTTGTTTGGTTCCTCCTTTGGGATCATTCAGTGCCCTCAAACAAAGGATTTGATTTGCTAATGTCATCACTGGCATAGTGGAAGGCGCCCCTATTAGCGGGTTGTTTGTTTCTCGATCTTGGGAGTAGTAGTTGGGACCAAGGGCACTGATTGTGATTTATCGTCCTTCGTTGTCACAGTGGTGGATGTTGCTTGGTCACCGGGTGGGCGATCAGTCTTGGGCTTCTTTTGCCTCTTGGCCGTGTTCTTGAAGCCTCGTGGCCCTCGAGACTTGGTTTGGTCTTAGTCCCACCGAGACTTCCCCTTTCTCTTTATGGGAGCAGGTTAGGAGACACCGAGTCCCTCTGGTTGTTTACAGCAACCATATGGGCCGTCAATTCAATATTAGTGACAAGGGATGGGTCCTTTTGAAAATTTGATTGACTCACAGGTAAAGCACCAAATTTTTCTTCCCGATAATTTGAACCCAGTAACACTTGCAAAGCATAAGAGACAAACCTAGGATACGAAACGTATTTCGTCCTAGTTTTGCTCGATCTGGTTACAGATCATCAAATGATCTCCCTATGTCGACAAAGGGACCCCATTCATCGGACAATCATCAAATCAATAGAGTTAACTTGGATGAAGTGGTTCCCGCCGAGGACCAATCACGAATAGAATCCTCCCAAACCACGGGAATGAACTCTTGTGCTGGGGTCTTGTCCAAAAAAGTTGGATCTAAAATAATTTGTTTTAACCCATCCTTCACTGTGGAGGGTCTGTGATGGGCGACATAAACCTTGTAATCTAACCACTTAAGGTGCAAAAAGTTTTATAACTGGTGAATTATTGACCCCTAAGACTAACCTCGATGAGATATTCCCTGAGTGGTCTAAGGTTATTCTCATCAGAGGGTGTCGGGTCAAAGGCTTAGCTGTAGCCCAAAACTCCCGAGGAGGTTTTGGTACAGAATAGAGGAGACCGAACAAAGGCCGTTTTTAGGGGCGATATAAAAAATTTCATAATGTCCTTATAGGTCATTGTTTATATTCAAAATTGCCTATGACATTATTTGTTTTAAATTCAACATTGCAGATCTACCCACCGTGGAAGCAAATGAAGAGATTGTGTTCTTGTCATTTCTATAAAAATTTTAGGGTTTTGAGAAGAATAACTTGACAAGAACAATCAAAGGTTTTTAAATCTCTTAAGTTGTGATGAAAAAACTTTTGTAAGGTTTACGTAAATTTTTTTCGAAAAGGATTGAAAAAACACAAAGATTTCGGGTTTAAAAGAGATTTTGACGAGTTTTGTTAGCGAAATCTTTGTGTGTGATATAAGGATTTTGTGGGGGTATTTATAGTGTGTTTAGAGGTAGTTTATGCATACTTTTGGATTTGTAAAGTCGGTTTTGAAAACGCTTTTGAATTTCCACATTTAATGCCACCTCCACTACCCGCAAGAAAATCCCGTTTTCAAGGAAACAGCTTGCAAAGGTACGTAAAAGTGCACTTTTGCAAGAATAAAATATCCACATGATACTTTATGTGAGAGGGCATTTAAAGCCAAGTGGGATGAGGTAAGTTATTTGAGGGACCCTTGGTATGGATGACAAGTAGACAAGGAGACATATTTTCCTATATTAAATTGGCATAGTTACCAACCTAGGACATTTAAGTAACTAATACTTGGAGCATTTAGTTACTCATTCAATGCTCAATATCAATCGTTGGGTCCCTGAATGAGTCTTACTCATTCAAATGAGAGGTTATTTTGAGGTTTCAGGGAGGCAACCATTAGAGAAAGACTCACTGAGATTGGTTTTCGATACTCGACTTTCAATGTCAAGCATCCCAATTCAGCTTTTCCTGAAGGTAGGTTCATTTAAGGGTTTGGTGAAGATATCAGCAAATTGATATTCAGTAGGGATGAAATGAAGTTTTATGTCTCCTTTCATTATGTGGTCCCTGATGAAGTGATATCTGATGGCAAAATTTGATTGGTCCCAAACAGTCAAGTTTATCACACAAGCTAACCACTTGTGAATGGTCAACCGTAATAAAATTAAAACTGTCTAAAACCAATACAATTATGATCTGGAGAGTATAGTGTTTCCACAGGTCGTTAAGTCCCACGGAGGATTAATGGTGTTTAACACTTTCAGATGTCGAATAATCACTAAGGATAGTGATCAGTAAAGATTTTGGTGGATAATTACACTACTGATTGATTTGAATTGATTTGAATACAGAATTGTAAAGCACAACAATCAGATAAGACAAACGTAAATACGTACGTTTATTAAATTACGTAAACGTACAAAATAAAACGTGAGATCTAAGAAATAAAAGGCCTACAAATATGAAAATGATATTTTTGGAATCCTAAAAATAAAATAAAATTATTGAAAAAATAAAATTATTTTTACAACTATTTATTTAATTATTATTAATTAAAAACTATTTTTAACTAATTATTAATAACCTAAAATATGATAAAATATGAACTAAAGCTAGAAAAATAAAATTATGACTTAGAAAAATCTAAAATGCTATAAAACTTATTTTAAAATTGAAAATATATTTTTTAGACTTTTTATCTATTTATTATTAATTAATTACTATTTAAAATACACTTAAATACTAGAAAATATAAAATTAACCTGGAAAAATAAAATTTTAACTTAGAAAAATCTAGAATAATGCCAAAATTTGATTGGGTCCAAACAGTCAAGTTTATCACACAAGCTAACCACTTGTGAATGGTCAACCGTAATAAAATTCAAACTGTCTAAAACCAATGCAATTTAAGATCTGGAGAGTATAGTGTTTCCACAGTCGTTGTCCTACGGAGGATTAATGGTGTTTAAAACTGTTGAATAATCACTAAGGATAGTGATAAGTAAGGATTGTGAATGATAATTACACCTAAAGAGAAAGTTTGTAAATTACAGGGCTTAAATGCAAATTAAAGAAAATTAAAAAGCTAAAATATATTAAATAAACGCTATCACTATTTATAAAATGATGTTTTTCTTGATTTATAAAACAAAATAACTTAAATAAACTATTTTAATTAAAACGTAAATTTAAATTACCTAAAAACGTGACCTAAAATGAAAACGTCGTTATATATAAAATTACGCGAGCGCAAGCAAGTAAAACGAAATTTGTGAAATAAAAGTCCTACAAGTGTAAAACAATTTTCTTACTTACTATATGACAAAAGAAAATTTTAGAAAAAAGATTTATATTTTTTTGACTTTTATATTTTTAATTATGAATTAAATACTATTTTAGACTAATTAAATGATTAAAAATACTTAAACTATTTAGAAAATTCTGAAACTTTTTTATAAAATACTTTATACTAATACAAAGCTAGGAAAAATACAAAAGTTGTAAAAGCTAGTTTAAATAAGCTGTAAATAAGCTAAGTTATTCGAATAAGCTAAAAGAACAAAAACGGGTTATGTATTAAATGCTGCAAGATACAACCACCAAAGACCCAGGCAGATGGTAGTGTGTGTGCGTGGTGAGCTGGGTGGCCAGGGTTCGAATCCCAGCAATGGCTTTTTTTTTATTTTTTATTTTTCTTTTTGGATTTTTCTTTTACAAACTGATTAAGCTACTTAAAATATGAAACTTTAATGAAGATAAAAATTTTCAAACCTAAAATAAGTAAGTTTAGAAGCTTAAAAGCTCAACAAGCTTTTAAGCTTATTTTAATGATTTTAGCTCAAATAAACTTGAAATAAGCTTCTCAAGGAAAAAGTACAATAAGCTATAAACAATCTAAATGAACTTGTATTAATCTAAAGGACACAAATAATCACACTGATAAGCTACTAATAAGCAAATAAGCACTAACTCCAAACTTCTACCAAAGGCCTGCACACTTTTTCTAGGCCAATTTAAGCTAAGGCTTCCAACGTTCAAAATAAGCACTGAGGTATTTATATGGGTTGGTAAGCTTTCTAAAAAGCCAAAGCTCACACACTGGGGACCACTGGAGAGCTTATGAAGAGCTTGTGAAAAAGGCTTGCTAACACTGAGTTATCATGCTTACACAGAAATGGGACAAAGTATAAGCTAATTGCAGCCCTAGTAAATAAGCTAAAAAGTAAAATATTAAGCTTGGATCTTCAAAATGGGTAGGTTAGCTTTCCAAAGAACCAAAATACACAAGATTTAACCAACTAATAAGCTCTTGACAAGCTCATGAAAAAAGCTAAGATCAGGCACAGTGGCACTATTTGAAAAAGGGTCAAAATAAGCTAAGTAAAAGCAATTAAAAAGCTATCTAGAAAATATAAAAATTACTATGACAGAGATAAGCAGTTGAATATTGATATACCAAAAGCTCAAATCTTGAAAGCTAATAATAAGTTCACAAGAAATTCACAAAGTTTATTCAAAAACTGTGAACTAGAAAGTTTTGACTTTTAAAGTTATTCTCAAGTTTGACTTATATGAACTTGTAATCAATCCTAAGCACTGATTATGATATATTAAGCTAAAATAAGATTAATTTAAACTAGATTAACAAGCTATAAGCTACTGTGATGATTTTTAGTTCCTAATTCCTAACAGTTAACTAGATAAGTGAGATTAAAAGGTATTTTGACTTTTTAATGAACAAGCACTGGTTTTTCTTGTTTATATGAGCTAATAAGACCTAATGAGACATGCACCAAACAAGAACAATGACTAGAACAACCTCTAACTCAGTTGAACAAACAAATCCAAACAACCCTTAATGAGACTGTTTTGAAGATTTTTAAAACAAAACACAGATTAAGACCATGCCATGGATTACAGACCTTATATTATCATTTATTAAGACTAAAGAAACATTAAACAACAATGATACAAACTTAAATCTTAAGATTAAATAATATGCAATAAAAATTGTACAAATGAGATTTTAAAGCAACTACTAATTCTAAATAACAAACAACCTGTTTAAATGTTTATTTTTACTTAACTATAACTAAGAAACATAAAGTCACAAAGATTTAAGCTCAAGAAATATTCAAACAAAGGAAATGCCAAAAATGGAGCAAAAGCTTACAAATTGGTTTCCAAGTGAAAACTGAGAATCAAGGATTGAAACCATTTCCTATAGCTTCCCAAGAAGCTCTAAACCCAGGGCAATCAGATTCACCCTCGCTCCAATTGTGATTACCATTTCTTGTGATTTTTGATTTTTGACTGATTTTTTTGTATTTTCTTGTATTTTTGCTTTTTGCTTCTAAACTGATTTTAATGGTTTCTATAGCTCACATAAGCTATATAGGAGCTTATGTGATCTTATAAGTCCACAGCAACAACTAATAACAACATTAGAACATATGAGAATTTTTGAACTTGAAATTGCATAAACTGAAATTGGAACTTAAACACTGAAATTTATTATTGAAAAAGATTATACATACACTGAGATGACTTAAAAAAGTACTTGAAAGCTTAACTTTATACTGGAATTTAAATTTTAACTAAAACGACATAAGAAGTTAAAAATTACACTAGATAACTATCTACATTGCACCATTCTTCTTTATAGAGATCTTTTAGAGCCTTGTCGACATCTCTGAATCTTTCCCAGCTCATTCCAACCATTGGATTGGTCAAAATCATCATATTCGTCCATTTGTAGTTTTGGCGCCAAAAAAGTCATGAGCAGGTTTTTGTGATTACTGCAATTTGGGAGGTTGTAGAGGTGGAAGTGGAGTGGGTATACGTGGTGAGTGAGGTGGAAAGGTGGAAACAGCAAGGTGGAAGAAAACCACCCGGTTTTGGAATGCCGGAGGTGAAGGAGATGTACAGATCTCTGGTTTGGGGGATTTTGACCATTTTGAAGTTATTTAATACGTGGGGGTCAATGGGGTTTTGGACGGGTTCAAAACGCTATTTGACCGCTCAGGGTTCAAAGTCCAAGGTTCAAGGGTCAAGTTTGAGTTGGGTTTGCATTTGGGCCAGCTGTGTTTAGTGGATTGGATTTGGGCTTGGTTAATAACAAGGGTCCGTTTGTTTTTGTAGCTAGTTAACCCAAGGACCATTTATGCAATATGGCCAAACTTGAGGGACTGATCTTGCCCATTTTCCAAAGTTATAATAAGGACCAATCCTGCCATTCATGATTAGTACAAGGATACTATTTGATAATTTTCACTTTTAAATATCCAAGGACCATTTATGTCAATTTTTCAAAGTTTAGGGACTAAAGTTGTAATTTTGCAATTTTAAATTTCAATGACCAATTTTGACAACTCATGAATCCCTAGGGACTTTAAATAACATTTTTCTTTATTTTGATTTACCAAGGGACTATTTTTGACAACTTTTGAAACTTGGGGGACTAAAACTGCCAATTATGCAAACTTGATATGTTTTTCATCTGATTTTGATATTTTTGCATTTAAAACACATAAAACACTTATTTGTGATATTTTTATCATTTTGATGCATTGAGTGTTTTCGATGTTTTTGCAGTTTAAATGGTATAAAAATGATGAGTATTTGCACACTCATCAATCCCCCATACTAAGATATTGCTAGTCCCTAGCAATGTTTTGAGAAAAAATTAATGGATTTCATCTTTTTACCAAAAGCCATTACTTCTGGAGTAGCCAGTTGTTTCAGTTCAAGTAAGAACCTTGGCACAATGATAACCAAATGATTTTGAGCAAATCATAAGCTGTAAACGGATTTGATTTGTCTTTACAGAGCCATTTGCTTCGACTAGCCAACTCTTTAGATAAATTATCAATATTATCTTTGGTGAGTCGATTACCAATTATGGCTTTCCAACTGCCTTTACCACAAGCCATAAACTTCCGGGCTAGCCAACTTTTACTTTTAAGGATATGGTGAGTTGAACACCATACAATTTTGGGCAAATTGCAAGCCATAAACGGATTTGAGATATCTTTCCAAAGCCGTTTGCTCCTGGATTAGCCAATCCTTGTGTGTAGTAGATTGCATGGCTGATTACCATTTGCCGAGTAAGTGAAAAACACTTACTCCAAAAATATTTGGCCAAAACGGGAATGGGTGGTATAATTATTACATGATAAAATTCGTGAGAATTCCCCCCCACACTAGAAATGAATATTGCCCTCAATATTCAAAGTACCGACGGTTATGCCGAAATTTAGAACATAAAAGGGAACTACTATGGCCTTTATTTTATTTTTGATATATACACATTTTTTTTTTATAGAGGATTTTATATACAACAAATGGGCAACTCCCCACACTAGTGGTAGAAAGTAGAAAGAAGTCAGAAATATGGGTGAAAACCCATATGGTGTGTGCTAATGTTTTTGATTCCCGAGTCACTAGCTTGACTCGATCCCCGCATTCATTGGTTCATGGGGAAAGTTTGTAGATCCGACAATCAGGTGGAATGTCCTCTCCAAAATAGTGTTTTAATCGATGATCATTCACTTTAAAATTTGGACCATCAGGCTGAGATAACTCAATGGTACCATAAGGATAAACCTTAGCAATAGTAAATGGACCGCACCAGGACTTGAGCTTTCCGAGAATATCTTCAATCTTGAATTGAAAAGAAGGATCGATCACCGACGCTTGAAAACGCGGTTCTTGATTTTAGAGTCATGAATCTTCTTTGTCTTTTGTTTGTAGATCAAAGAGTTCTCGTATGCTTGATCACGGAGTTCATTTAGTTGATTCATTTGAACTTTTCTGTGATCACCAACTGTCTGAATATCGAAGTTTGCATGTTTCAAGGCCCAGTATGCTTTGTGCTCAAGCTCAATCGGCAGATGACAAGCCTTTCCGTACACTAGCTTGTATGGAGTACACCCATTGGTGTTTTGTATGTGGAAAGCCCAGAGTGCGCCATCCGTTATCCGACCGTGATGCACGGTTACCATCCTTTCAAGAATTCTTTAATACCACGGTTGAAACTTCCACTTGCCCACTTGTTTGGGGGTGGTACGCAGAGAGACGGGTTACACCATACTTATGCATGACTCGATCAAATTGGTCATTGCAGAAATGTGTACCACGATCACTGATTATAGCTCGTGGAGTTCCAAACCTAGCAAAAAGAGATTTTAAGAATTTTACAACAACTCGAGCATCATTGGTAGGTAAAGCTTTCGCTTCAACCCATTTTGACAAATAGTCAATAGCCACGAGTATGTATTTGTTTCCTCGAGATGATGGAAATGGCCCCATAAAGTCAATGCCCAGATGTCAAATATCTCACACACTTGAATGGCGCTTAGGCATTTCATTTCTTTGAGATATTTCCGTGACGCTGACAAGCGTCACAGTTTTGATAAACCGTGGGCATCCTTGTAAATCGTGAGGCCAATAAAACCCGAATCAAACACCTTTTTGGCTGTAGTTGGACTATGATGGCCCCCTGTCCAAAGATGGCAAGCTTTGAGAATGTCAATAGCTTCCTATCCATAAACACACCGTCGGATGACTTGATCCGCACAGATTTTGAATAAGTATGGGTCGTCCAGTAATGTTTTAACATCTTTGAAAATTTTGTTCTTCTGTTGGGTCGACATCCCTTTCACTATGAAGTTACCCGCATGGTAATTTGGCGGTCAGAAACCATGGGGTGGTAAAATTTCCACGAAAAGAAACCGCATTGAGTGTCTCGAGAGGAAATGTTTCATTTATTTCCTTTTTCTCGAAAACATCTTGGTGAGGGTTTTCTAGACGACAGATGATCGCAGCCCGTGTTCTCACTTATTATCATGATAATGATATCAAATTCTTGGGAGGAGAACCCAACGGAGCAATCTCTGCATCTTGTTTTGCAAAGAGATATTTGAGAGCCGAATGATCCGATACACCACGATTTGGTCAAGATAAGGTATTTAAACTTCTCAAATGCACACACCACGGCTAGTAGCTCTTTTTCTGTGGTGGTGTAATGAGTTTGAGCTTCAGTCATTGTTTTACTTGCGTGAGTGGATAGGCTGAAAATGCTTGGATCTACGTTGCCCTAGGACCGCACCGATAGCAAAATCACTTGCATCGCACATGAGCTCAAAGGGTAAATCCCAATCGGGAGCAACGAGAATGGGTGCTTCAGTAAGCTTTTTCTTTAATGTTTCAAAAGCTTCGATGCACCTGTGTGAGAAGAAGGAGCATCTTTTTCAAGAAGATGGGTCATAGGCCGGCGATCTTAGAAAAATCTTGTATGAATCTACGATAAAACCATGACCTAAAAACTCCTAATACCTTTGACGGTAGTAGGATGAGGCAATAACATCGACTTTTGCTCTATCAACCTCAATCCCGTTTTTGGAAATTTTATGGCCAAGGACTATGCCTTCTTTGAGCATAAAGTGGCTCTTCTCCCAATTTAGACAAAGATTGGTGTCTTCACACCGTTTTAGCATTTTTTCTAAATGGGAGAGACATGTTTGAAACGAGTCCCCAATGACCGAGAAGTCATCCATAAACACCTCCATTGTTTCCCCGATCATGTCGTGGAAAATTGCCATCATACATCGTTGGAACGTGCCAGGAGCGTTACATAGGCCAAAAGGCATACGTCTATAGGCAAAAGTTCCGTATGGGCTGGTGAATGTGGTCTTTCTTGATGTGGATCAATGGGAATTGAAAATAACCTCGAGAAACCATCGAAACAATAGTACTCATTTCCTGCTAATCTCTCAAGCATTTGGTCCATGAAGGGTAGAGGAAAATGGTCTTTACTGGTGGCGTCATTCAACTTACGATAGTCAATGCAAACACGCCATCCCGTTACCAATCGAGTTGGAATTAACTCGTTTTCTTCATTTGTGACAACAGTTATGCCACCCTTTTTAGGAACACAGTGAATTGGGCTAACCCAAGGACTATTCGAGATAGGTAAATCAATCCTGCATCAAGAAGTTTGATAACCTCCTGTTTGATAACATCATGGATTTTTGATTTACCCTTCTCTCGATGTTGAACTGGTTTGAAGTCATCCTCCATCAAGATTTTGTGAGTACAAAATCGTGGGTTGATACCCTTAATGTCGGAGAGTTTCAAGCAATTGCTTGCTGTGTGACTTCAAGTATGAGAGCAGCTTTTTCATCTTTACTCAAATCTCGAGCAATAATGACGGTTAATTTATCATCACCCTCAAGAAATGCATACTCGAGATGAGGTGGTAAGTCCTTAAGTTCGACTTCGTGAAATTCTTCGTTTTCTCAACCGACTTGACTTCCTTATTATGAAGCTCGACGGGAGGGAGTGATGATGGATCATCATTAAGCAACTTCTCAATGAGAAGTATGTCCCCTCGATGTTGATTGAGCGCGTGATCAATTTCCCATGGAACAGAATCACTAGATAAGTATGCTTCAATCTCTTCCAAGATGAAGTCACTTTCCTCAAATGAGGAGAGAGGGAGTAGAATTGGCAATGATGGGTTGAGATGAATGAGTGAGATTATCACTCAAAGAATTATGAACATAACCGAGAACTTCTTGAGAGTACTCTTCGAAGCACATCAATGATATCTATTCGGTTAACCCACTCAGAATCATAGTTTGCGGAGTACCTCGAAGTTTGATCAAGGTTAAAGGGGGGGTGCTTCATTACCCACACGTAATGTGATTCTTGCTCAAACATCAATGAGAGCACGGCCCGTTCTCAGGAATCCTCGTCCAAAGAGGAACCCGTGGATCAGCATCGAAATCAACAACTACAAAGTCAGCTGGAAAATGGAACTTTCTACTTTCACAAATACGTCCTCGGCAATGCCAAGAGGACGGGATATTGTACGATCTGCCAGCTCGAGAGTCATGCATGTAGGAATAAGGTCTGGAAGAGAAAGTTTCTTCCATACTGAATGAGGCATCAGGTTAATGCTTGCACCAAGATCTGCTAAGGCAAAGCATTCAACCATCCTTGGAAATACACAAGGTAAGAGAAATTTTCTAGGATCTCCAAGCTTTTCCGGAAGCTTCTTCAAGATAACTGCAGAGCAGTTCTCGTTCAGAGGAGATTTTGCCATTTCAAACAGCTTTTCCTTGTTGCTTAACATGTGTTTGAGAGTTGATGCAACCTTGGGCATCAGCATGATAGCATCCGCAAAGCTTATGTCAAAATGTAGTTCTTGCAAAATTTGAAAAAATTTGTACATTTGATGACTGGCTTTTTCGCGGAGCTTTTGCTCATTCAAACGTGATGGGTAAGCAATAGAAGATTTGGATTTGGGTTTTTCAATAGGAGCTACTGGAGGTTCAAAAACAACTCCTGTATTGGATTTGGGTTTCGGGACAACTTGAGGATGGACATCGTTGGTACCTCCGTTATTAGTAGGAAGTTCTGTCTTTGTTGCCTCAGGTTCACTTTCACTACTTCGGGAGAGAGAGAAGAAGAGGTAGTAGAATAGCGGGTCCATTATATGAAACACCACTTCTGGTTGTGATCGCCTTTGCATAGCCCCTCGGGTTAGCGATCGTGTTGCTCGGAAGGTTTTCCTGAGCCCGGAGGGTTGATCTTTAAGATTCTTAAGATCAGCGATCTGACTGACCAACAACCTGTTCATTTCATCTTGGGATTTCATGAATGGTTTCAATAACTCATCAGATGATGGTCCAGTTGGAACAATGGCTTGAGTTTGATTAGGAAAATTCTGGCCTATAATGTTTGGATTAGGGCCTTGATTTTGAAAATTTCCTTGATTAAGATTCATATTCCCATGAAATTGATTCCCTCGATTGAAATTGTTTTGATTAAGATTTCCTTGATGTTGGAAACCTTGATTTGGTCCGGGATAGAAATTACCTTTGGGTTTGATACCTTGGTTCATTCTAGGTTGGTTCTGATTCCGGTTTTGCATGTGGATTCTGGCTAAAACCCGGGTGGTCCCTGATAAGTATTAGCACGGTAGCTTGGTTCATTTTGAGGACGGTATTGATTACCTCCTTGCTGTGAAGTACCGGCTATAGCATTGGCTTCAAACGGACTACCATCGGTGGCAGTACAGTTGTAGTATGCATGAGGGCCACCAAAGTAACACAGACTTCGACTTTCTTAACTTCACCATGTGATGGTGTCTGTGTGAAAGTGACTTTATTTTTGGTTAGCAAGAAACAAAGCCTGAACAATATCCGTGAGTTTGTCAATCTTAGCATCGGTGCTAGATGTACTCACTGGAGATGAAGTAGAAGGGGCCTGCATTAGACTGAGTCTGATATGCCTTTTTCGGAAAGGGGCGGACCTGGGACTTGTTTTCAATGATTTACAAGGCTCTTTTGGGGTCTGCTCATAAAATTACCTCCCGCGGAGGCATTTAAAGAGTCTTGGTTAGTTTGGTTCAATCCATTGTAGAAAGTATCCATTTGCATAACTCGGTTAAACCATGATGCGGACACTTGCGGAGCAACTCTTTGTAAGATCCCATGCCTCCACCGAAGATTATCAAATCTTTGAGAGAATTTCATTATCTCATTCTTAAGACTTGTAGTTCGGGTTGGAGGATAGAATTCGTTAACAAACTTGGTAACGAAATCCTCCCATGTCTCATGGAACGAGGGGTTGTTTCTCAAGCCAATTCCGGGCTTGTCCATCTAGAGAAAATGGGAAAAAAAGAAGCTTAATTGCTTCATGTGGGACATTCTTGTATTTGATGGTAGATGCAATCTTGTTAAACCATCGAATATGTGCATGAGGATCATCCCTCTCAAAACCATAAAATTGGCTTTGGGTTACCAGATTAAGCAACCCAGTTTTGAGCTCAAAGGTATCAGCCACGTGGCTGGACAATAATGGCATCTCCGTAACCCTCGATGGGTGCTTGGAGAAGCTCATCCATCGGCTTGTCTTCTGCCATTACGACAGGGGGTGGTGGTGTAAGACGTTCCTCAGTCACGGCTGAAGGAGCAGAACGTCCTCTACGCCTACGTGGAATATTTGCAAGCTCAGAAAGTGGACTTGTAGAGCTGGAAGAACGAGTGCGCATGCACTAAGTTTAAAAATCAATTTTCAAAACAAATGGAGGCGAAACGACAAGTGAACTTAACCAATAATCACTAATGAAATGGCTTCTTTGAAAAAGGTACACCAAATCACAAGGACACAAAGGCAAGTTTAAATCTTTGGTTCGGGAACTTATTATGGTCACACCTCCAGTTGGTAGGTGTACTGCCTTTGATTTGCGGTGGGGTGATTTTTATGTATTTAGTGTACCACTTAAAAGACGTAGGTATGATATGTGCTAAGGGTTTAAAAACTTTTTGGACAATTTTTGGTATCGTCTCGTTTACCAATCGTACGCTTTAGAATCACCTTAAAGGAAATACAAGCTAGAAATTTCGCTTGTTTGTGTTGTTTTATATTTATTTTTTTGGTGTTGTTAACACTTTAGGAAAAGTGTTAATGAACTTTTTGATTTCTGATACTTTACAAAAACGTGTACAAAGGTGGTTATGTGCAGGTACGAGTCTGAGAATGCTTAAACATACGCGAAAGCCTCCCCGGCAGCGGCGCCAAAATTTGATTGGGTCCAAATAGTCAAGTTTATCACACAAGCTAACCACTTGTGAATGGTCAACCGTAATAAAATTCAAACTGTCTAAAACCAATGCAATTTAAGATCTGGAGAGTATAGTGTTTCCACAGGTCGTTAAGTCCCATGGAGGATTAATGGTGTTTAAAACTTTCAGATGTCGAATAATCACTAAGGATAGTGATCAGTAAGGATTGTGAATGATATTACACCTAAAGAGAGAGTTTGTAAATTACAGGGGCTTAAATGCAAATTAAAGAAAATTAAAAAGCTAAAATATATTAAATAAACGCTATCACTATTTTTACAATGATGTTTTTCTTGATTTATAAAACAAAATAACTTAAATAAACTATTTTAATTAAAACGTAAACTTAAATACCTAAAACGTGACCTAAAATGAAAACTGCGTTTATATATAAAAATTACGCGAGTACGCAAGTAAAAACGTAAAATTTGTGAAATAAAAGTCCTACGAGTGTAAAAACAATTTTCTTACTTACTATATGACAAAAGAAAATTTTAGAAAAAAGATTATATTTTTTTTATTTTATATTTTTATTATGAATTAAATACTATTTTAGACTAATAAATGATTAAAATACAAAACTATTTAGAATTCTGAACTTTTTATAAAATACTTTTACTAATACAAAGCTAGGAAAATACAAAAGTTGTAAAACTAGTTAAATAAGCTGTAATAAGCTAAGTTTATTCGAATAAGCTAAAAGAACAAAAACGGGTTATGTATTAAATGATGCAAGATACAACCAGTCAAAGACCCAAGGGCATATGGTAGTGTGTGTGTGTGGTGAGCTGGGTGGCCAGGGTTCGAATCCCAGCAATGGCTTTTTATTTTTATTTTCTTTTTTGGATTTTTCTTTTTACAAAAATGATTAAGTTACTTAATATGAACTTTATGAAGAAAAAATTTTCAAACCTAAAAATAAGCTGTTTAGAAGCTTAAAACTCACAAGTGGGCGTTTAAGCTTATTTAATGATTTTTAGCTCCCATAAACTTGAAATAAGCTTCTAGAGAAACAAAAGTACAATAAGCTATAAACAAGCTAAATGAACGATATTAATCTAAAGGACACAAATAATCACACTGAAAAGCTACTAATAAGCAAATAAGCACTAACTCCAAACCTTTCTACCAAACAGTTGCAACTTTTTCTAGGCCAATTTAACTAAGGAAATAAGCCTAAAAGTTCAAAATACACTGAGGTATTATATGGTTGGTAAGCTTTCTAAAAAGCCAAAGCTCACACACTGGGGACCACTGGAGAGCTTATGAAGAGCTTGTGAAAAAGGCTTGCTAACACTGAGTTATCATGCTTACACAGAAATGGGACAAAGTATAAGCTAATTGCAGCCCTAGTAAATAAGCTAAAAAGTAAAATATTAAGCTTGGATCTTCAAAATAGGTAGGTTAGCTTTCCAAAGAACCAAAATACACAAGATTTAACCAACTAATAAGCTCTTGACAAGCTCATGAAAAAGCTTGCTAAGACTGTGCACAGGGCACTATTTTGAAAAAGGGTTCAAAATAAGCTAAGTAAAAAGCAGTTTAAAAAGCTATCTAGAAAATATAAAAATTACTATGACAGAGATAAGCAGTTGAATATTGATATACCAAAAGCTCAAATCTTGAAAGCTAATAATAAGTTCACAAGAAATTCACAAAGTTTATTCAAAAACTGTGAACTAGAAAGTTTTGACTTTTTAAGTTATTCTCAAGTTTGACTTATATGAACTTGTAATCAATCCTAAGCACTGATTATGATATATTAAGCTAAAATAAGATTAATTTAAACTAGATTAACAAGCTATAAGCTACTGTGATGATTTTTAGTTCCTAATTTCCTAACTTTAACTAGATAAGTGAGATTAAAAGGTATTTTGACTTTTAATGAACAAGCACTCTGGTTTTCTTGTTTATATGAGCTAATAAGACCTAATGATACATGCACCAAACAAGAACAATGACTAGAACAACCTCTAACTCAGTTGAACAACCATCCAAACAACCCTTAATGAGACTGTTTTGAAGATTTTTAAAACAAAACACAGATTAAGACCATGCCATGGATTACAGACCTTATATTATCATTATTAAAGACTAAAGAAACTTAAACCCAATGATACAAACTTAAATCTTAAGATTAAATAATATGCAATAAAAATTGTACAAATGAGATTTTAAAGCAACTACTAATTAACTAACAAACCCCTGTTTAAATGTTTATTTTTACTTAACTATAACTAAGAAACATAAAGTCACAAAGATTTAAGCTCAAGAAATACTCAAACAGTGAAATGCCAAAAATGGAGCAAAAGCTTACAAATTGGTTTCCAAGTGAAAACTGAGAATCAAGGATTGAAACCACTTCCTATAGCTTCCCAAGAAGCTCTAAACCCAAGGGAAATCCTGTATTCACCCTGCTCCAGCTGTGATTACCATTTCTTGTGATTTTTGATTTTTGACTGATTTTTTTGTATTTTCTTGTATTTTTGCTTTTTGCTTCTAAACTGATTTTAATGGGTTTCTAATAGCTCACATAAGCTATATAGGAGCTTTTTGGGATCTTATAAGTCCCACCAACAACTAATAACAACATTAGAACATATGAGAATTTTTGAACTTGAAATTGCATAAACTGAAATTGGAACTTAAACACTGAAATTTATTATTGAAAAAGATTATACATACACTGAGATGACTTAAAAAAGTACTTGAAAGCTTAACATTATACTGGAATTTAAATTTTAACTAAAACGACATAAGAAGTTAAAAATTACACTAGATAACTATCTACATTGCACCATTCTTCTTTATAGAGATCTTTTAGAGCCTTGTCAACATCTCTGAATCTTTCCCAGCTCATTCCAACCATTGGATTGGTCAAAATCATCATATTCGTCCATTTGTAGTTTTGGCGCCAAAAAAGTCATGAGCAGGTTTTTGTGATTAATGCAATTTGGGAGGTTGTAGAGGTGGAAGGGAGTGGGTATACAAGTGGTGAGGTGAGGTGGAAAGGTGGAAACAGGCAAGGTGGAAGAAAACCACCCTGGTTTTGGAATGCTGGCAAGGTGAAGGAGATGTACAGTATCTCTGGTTTGGGCGGGATTTTGACCATTTGACCGAAGTTATTTAATACGTGGGGGGTTCAATTGGGGTTTTTGGACGGGTTCAAAACGTTATTTGACTGGCTCAAGGGTTCAAAGTCCAAGGTTCAAGGGTCAAGTTTGAGTTGGGCTTGGGTTTGCATTTGGGCCAGCTGTGTTTAGTGGATTGGATTTGGGCTTGGTTAATAACAAGGGTCCGTTTGTTTTTGTAGCTAGTTAACCCAAGGACCATTTATGCAATATGGCCAAACTTGAGGGACTGATCTTGCCCATTTTCCAAAGTTATAATAAGGACCAATCCTGCCATTCATGATTAGTACAAGGATACTATTTGATAATTTTCACTTTTAAATATCCAAGGACCATTTATGTCATTTTTCAAAGTTTAGGGACTAAAGTTGTAATTTTGCAATTTTAAATTTCAATGACCAATTTTGACAACTCATGAATCCCTAGGGACTTTAAATAACATTTTTCTTTA
The DNA here is from genome assembly GCA_910596185.1 of Chrysanthemum makinoi. Taxonomy (NCBI): domain Eukaryota; kingdom Viridiplantae; phylum Streptophyta; class Magnoliopsida; order Asterales; family Asteraceae; genus Chrysanthemum; species Chrysanthemum makinoi. The sequence continues at coordinate 205,790,547 of OU343225.1, read as the reverse complement.
TTTTGATTTACCAGGGACTATTTTTGGCAACTTTTGAAACTTAGGGGACTAAAACTGCCAATTGTGCAAACTTGATATGTTTTTCACCTGATTTTGATATTTTTGCATTTAAAACACATAAAACACTTATTTGTGATATTTTTATCATTTTGATGCATTTCTGAGTGTTTTCAGATGTTTTTGCAGTTTAAATGGTATAAAAATGATGAGTATTTGCACACTCATCAAATATGCTTGGTTCTTTGATGAAGGACGGGGTTGTTGGAGATTGCAATTGCACTAGATTTGTCACAAAAGATGGGTACCATTTTGTAATGGATGTCATAGTCACTGAGTTGACTCTTCATCCATAAAACATTGGCACAACATCCTGCAGCAGCCACATACTCAGCTTCAGCTGAAGACATAGCCACTGATTATTGCTTTTTAGCACTCCAACAAATCAGCTTTCCTCCAAGAAATTGACAGGACCCTAAGTATTTTTTTCCATGTTGCATCTAATATAATCAGAATCAGAGTAACCTTTGATATCAACCCTGAGCACTTTCGATAATAGAGTCCAAGGCTTGGGGTTCCCTTCAGGTACCTGAGTATTCTTTTGGCTGCAGTGAGGTGGGATTCTTTGGATTGGACTGATACCTTGCTATTAACAGACTGAGAATTTAGTCTGGCTAAGTAGCAGTTAGATCATCAGTGAGCCAACAATCCTCTGAAATGGGTTTGATTGACTGATTTCCTAGTGAGATCAGGTCCAAGGTTGTTAGGAGGGACCATTGGTGTCTTCACTGAGGCAAAGCAGTAATCTCATATTTCTTCACGAGATTTCTGGTGTACTTCTCTTGACTGATGGAGATTCCTTTATCAGTTTTGCCTGTTTGTAGTCCCAGAAAGTATGTGAGTTCACCCATCATGCTCATTTCAAACTTCTTTGTCATCAGTTTTTCAAACTGTTTGCAAAGTTTGTAATTTGTTGAGCCAAAGATGATGTCATCAATAAACACTTGAACTAGTATCACATCTTGTTTAGTCCTATAGACAAACAGGGTGTTGTCTATCTTTCCTCTGACAAACTTGTTTTGAATTAGAAAGGCTGAGAGAGTTTCATACCATGCTCTAGGAGCTTGTTTAAGTCCATAAAGGGCTTTGTCAAACTTGAAAACATAGTCAGGGAATTCACTACTCTCAAAGCCTGGAGGTTGCTGAACATACACATCTTCCTTGAGATCACCATTTAAGAATGCACTTTTAACGTCCATTTGGTAGACGCTGAAGTTCATGTATGTTGCATATGCAAGGAAGATCCTGATGGCTTCCATTCTTGCAACATGAGCAAATGTCTCATCATAGTCAATGCCTTTTTGTTGACTGTAACCTTTGGCTACAAGTCTGGCTTTGTTTTTAATGACAATGCCGTTTTCATCAGTTTTATTCCTGAAAACCCACTTCATTCCTATGACAATGACATCCTGAGGACATTTGACCAAGGTCATAACCTTGTTTTTATCTAACTGTTGAAGTTCTTCTTGCATAGCCTGAACCCAGCTTGGATGTTTTAGAGCCTCATTGACACTTTTGGGTTCTATTTCTGATAGGTAATCAGCATATAGACATTCATTGGCTGAAGCTGCATTTAACTTAGCAGCCATGCTTCTAGTAAGCATGCCCTCAGTGGGTTCACCAATGATGTTTACAAGCTCAATGTCCTGAGATTTTATCCACTTACTTTGTGGTCTAGGATCTAAGCTTGAAGAGGTCACTAGAGACTCAGGAGTGAGTTCAGGAGCGAGTTCAGGAGCATAAGCCATAGAATCATTAAGAACATCTGTTGAGATGTCTTGTTCAGGTTGGGGTTCATGAGTCACAGGATCCTGAACATTTAGTTCAGTGTTACCTATCCCAGCATGGACTGATTGATTATTAATGAGTTCACTGATAGTTGGTTGTGACAAGTTGTGAGGCAAGACATAATATGAGATGTCAGCATCAGCTTGGTATGAGAAATTGATTTCAGTGTTATACTCATCAGGAGGATATCTTGATGAGTTATCAATTCCTATTTCCACCACTGAGGTGTTGGTGAACCTGATGCTTTCTGAACTCTCATCAAAGGTGACATGAAGGTTTCCTCACTTGTTGTCTCCTTATGTTAAATACCCTGAAGGCTTTGGAGATCAATGAGTAACCTAGAAAGTATCCATCATCAGCTTTAGCATCAAATTTTCCTAGTAGATCCTTGTGGTTATGAATAAACACAAGACATCCAAACACATGAAAGTAGCTGATATCAGGAAGTCTACCTTTGAATATCTCATATGGGGTTTTGTTATGTCTTTTGACAATGATTGACTTGTTTTGTGTGTAACAGGTTGTCTTGACTGCTTCAGTCCAGAAATGCTTTGAGAGAGCTGAGCCATTTAACATGGTTCTTGCAGCCTCAATGAGAGTTCAGTTTTTCCTTTCAGCCACCCCATTTTTTTCAGGGGTGTAGGGAGATGAAAAGTTTTGGGAGATTCCCTTTTCATCATAGAAACTCTCAAGCTCATCATTTCTGAACTCAGTACCATTGTCAGGTGGATTTGTTTAACGTAATGTCATTCTTGTTTTCAATGTTCCCTGATGATGACATTATTGTGTCAGATGCCTGACTCTTTTGGAAAGAAAAGATACCCAAGTGTATCTTGAAACTCATCAACAATGACAAGTGTATACTTCTCTGCTGGATTGATCTAGGACTGAACTGGTCCAAAGATCCATATGCAAAGGTGAAGGCACCTTTTGATGGAGAAATTTTGTTTTGTTTTGAATGATGCTCTTTGTGTTTGGCTTTTTTCACAGGCAGATCATGGTTTATCTTTTGCAAAAACCAGTGATGGTAAGCCAAGGACCTTGTTTTTTTGCCAGTTTGTTTGATATTTTTTAGTTTAATGGAGAGTCTCTTGTGCCACACCCAGGTGATAGTTTCAGTGGCTTTGGCAAAGAGACAGGTTCCATCTTGAGAAAGAGTAGTCATGTCTAAGACATAAACATCATCTCTTCTAGGAGCTATCAAAACAACTTCTTTGTTGGCATTGAAAATGGTACCTTGTTTGTCATTGAATTGCACTATATACTTAGCATCACATAGTTGACTGACACTGATGAGATTGTATTTGAGACCATTGACATAAGCTATTCAAGAGAAGACTATTCCATTGCATTTTACTGAACCATAACCTTCAGTGGGACATGATGAGTTATCACCAAATACTACCTTGGGTCCTGGTTCCTTTACATACTTGTGCAGATACTCCTTCACACCAGTCATGCTTCTTGAGCATCCACTGTCATGCTCTTTGCTTTTGAGCAAATTTAGAGGTTGAAGCATACTGATGACCAACTTTGGTATAGTTTGCTTTAATGAGAGAACTTACATATTGTAAGTGATCAGAAGTTCTGTGATCATCCTTTTTGCAGATCATACAAAAAAGGATTCTATAACAATCGTCAGTGGTATGCCTGGTATAGTGGCATAGATCACACTTCTGCTTGGTTTTGGTGGTGGCTTTTGACTTTGAGGAACTAGAGGAAGCTGACTTTGTTTCCTTGATTGATTCAGGGACTTTTTCTATGGATTCCATTTTATCAGTTAGCTTCCTCACAAGTTCAGTCAGTTGCTTAATTTGGTCAGCTTCAGTGGGGATCGAGGATGTGGAAGTCTCAGTGGGAGTAGACTCTTGTTGAGTTGGTTTTGATGGTCTTTTAAGGATGGTTCTACCAAGTCAAGACCTTTCTTTTGGTGAATGAGGATTGAATTGCATTGGAGTAAGCTCAGAGCTTGGTGCAGCACCCTAAAGAGGTTTCAGGGGTGGAAGCGTTGCATTAGACTCTGCTTCAGACTCAATGTGTTCAGTATTACTGGGCACATCAGGGAGTCAAAATACTGATGTATTTTGTCTCTGTTTACAAATACTATATTAGGTAAAGGGACCAAGTCACTTTCTTCATGTCAGTACTGATGCTGAGCCTTTTAGGGAAGGTTGACTTCTTGAAGATAAGTACTCCGTCTTTATCGCTTCAAGCGTAACCGTTTTTTCCCGCCCATTCTTCAGTCTTCATAGTCTTCAGTCTTCAGATTCAGTTTGTCTTCAGTGTTTGTAGTTGGAGAGAAGTTTGAGCGATTCAGTAAGTTATTGTCATCACTTACTGAATCCACCATCTTTTTCTTGACTCAGTCTTCACCCTTTAAATTCCGCCTTACTGAGTGGAGAGACTTCTTCTATGTCTCTTACTGAGCGTCCTGAAGATAGCTCACTGAGAGACTATGCACTCAGTGACCTGTTAGTGTTTAACGGTCTAAGCACTTAGGTTATTTTCTATTCAAATCTTGGATTAAGGGGTTTGGGTATTTACTGAACCCAACAGTTTTTTTAACACAAAACGATCTATCGCTATAAAATCCCGTTGTTATGCACGGGTACTCGTCTAGTTTAAATAAATTAACTAATTTTCATATTAAATTCCACTTAACAATTAACAAGAATATATATCAAATATCAAGATTCATGATTTATGATGAAACATGCATGTTCTCACCACAAATATCCAATTAACACTTAATCATGGATACAAATAACGCCATATTACACATAATCATACGTTAAAATCCTTTTAAAATTGCATGCAACTTAAGATTACGTCTACTTAATTTTATAACCTTTAAAGAACGAATATTTTTAAATTAAAAGTAGCCCAAAGGGCTTAATAAAATTCATGAATGACTAACAACCCTAAATTTGTCCAATTTTATTCTATGAAATTACAAATATTATACTACGGCTCGTGATGCCACTGTTAGAATATTTAAACTATAAACACGTTTATATTAAATCATAATAAACGAGCATGCAACAGAAGCATTAAGATCAAGTATAATAAATCATAATTAACATAGATCAAGAAACGTGTACCTTTTAATAATAATAAGAAAACGAACTAGTTTCTTGAATATACGCTTGTGAATAATTCACTAGAACAAAAAGTGGATTTGGCTACACCCAATAAGTGCGATGATATACATATAATCACACATGATTTTTTGAGTGTGTGTGACTAAAGGTCGCGTGACCGTAGGGTACCTACGGTCACATGTTTGAGTTCTTTTTAGTCTCTATTACAAAACAGTAACCAAAACCTTAACATGTGTGACTAATTAGGTAAAAATTTAGTTGGATTAATCAGTATTAATGACCGTAAACACTGTATAGTCACACAAAGCATTTTTTGTATATTTAGTCACATACAATTAAGCATAAAGTAGCCACAAGTGTTAATAAGTGTGACCATATGGTGTTTAAAGTGAATAAATGTGTATTTTGTCTGACTATTGTTCATCCAATGGCCACTGAATTTTATGTTTGTGTGGCCTTTTGTAATATTTAGTCACACAAATCATGTATGTTTTGGGTATTTAGTCAAATACAATTAAGCATAAAGTGACTAAAAGTGTTAATAAATGTGACCATATGCTATTTAAAGTGAAGAAATGTGTATTTTGTGTGACTATTGATCATCTAATGGCCACATGAATTTTATGTTTGTGTGGCCTTTTGTAACATTTAGTTATACAAACCATGTTTCTTTTGGGTATTCAGTCACATACAATTAAGCATATAGTGGCCAAAAGTATTAATAAGTGTGACCATTTGTAGTTTAAAGTGAAGAAATGTGTATTTTGTGTGACCATTGATCATCAAATGGCCATATGAATTTTGTTTTTGTGTGTACTTTTGTAATATTTAGTCACACAAAGCATGTTTGTTTTGGGTATTTAGTCACCTACAAGTAATCATAAAGTGGCTAAAATTGTTAATAAGTGTGATATGGTGTTTAAAGTGAAGAAATATGTATTGTGTGTGACTATTGATCATCCAATGGCCACATAAATTTTATGTTTGTGTGGCCTTTTCTAACATTAGTCACACAAAGCATGTTTCTTTTGGGTATTTAGTCACATACAATTAAGCATAAAATGACCAAAAGTGTTAATAAGTGTGACTATATGGTGTTTAAAGTGAAGAAATGTGTATTTTGTGAATATTGATCATCCAATGGCCACATGAATTTTATGTTTGTGTGGCTTTTTCTAACATTTAGTCACACAAAGCATGTTTCTTTTGGCTATTTAGTCACATACAATTAAGCATAAAGTAGCCAAAAATGTTAATAAGTGTGATCATATGGTGTTTAAAGAGAAGAAATGTGTATTGTGTGTAACTATTGATCATCCAATGGCCACATGAATTTTATGTTTGTGTGGCCATTTCTAACATTTAGTCACACAAAGCTTGTTTCATTTGGGTATTTAGTCACATACAATTAAGCATAAAATGGCCAAAAGTGTTAATAAGTGTGACCATATGCCGTTTAAATTGAAGAAATGTGTATTTTGTGTGACTATTGATCATCAAATGGCCACATGAATTTTGTTTTTGTATTGCCTTTTGTAATATTTAGTCACAAAAAACATGTTTGTTTTGGGTATTTAGTCACATACAATTAAGCATAAAGTTGCAAAAAGTGTTAATAAGTGTGACCATATGTTGTTTAAAGTGAAGAAATGTGTATTTTGTGTAACTATTGGTCACCCAATGGCCATATGAAATTTATGTTTGTGTGGCATTTTCTAACATTTAGTCACATAAAGCATGCTTCTTTTGGGTATTTAGTCATATACAATTAAGCATATAGTGGCAAAAAATGTTAATAAGTGTGACCATATGCAGTTTAAAGTGAAGAAATGTGTGTTTTGTGTGACTATTGATCATCCAATGGCCACATGAATTTTATGTTTGTGTGGCCTTTTTTAACATTTAGTCACACAAATCATGTTTCTTTTGGGTATTTAGTCACATACAATTAAGCATAAAGTGGCCAAAAGTGTTAATAAGTGTGACCATATGTTGTTTAAAGTGAAGAAATGTGTGTTTTGTGTGACTATTGTTCATCCGATAGCCACATAATTTTTTTGTTTGTGTGGCATTTTGTAATATTTAGTCACACAACGAATTAAGCAAACAGTGACCAAAAGTGTTAATAATTGTGACTATATACATCTTTTAGTCACATATAAGAAATCAATATATATCAAAACAAATTCAAATATATATATATATATATATATATATATATATATATATATATATATATATATATATATATATATATATATATCAAAACATATTCAAATACAATAAAATTGGAATGTATATAAAACTGTAATGTCGTACATAATAAAATTCTCAATAATTTAACGACTTCTGACTTTTGATCTTTTTAGCTTCCTTTTGCATGGCATCAATAGAGACGTAAATGTTTTTGCACTTCGTTGTTAATTCAGGTGCAGTTTTGTTCTCACCAATCATTTGTATGGTACTTGGTGGTGTTGCCTGTAGGAAACAAAAGGCGGGTGTATCAAACAATGAATTAAATATGAAGAATGATATATGTAGGTTTATAAAACACATGCATGTATGTACCTTTTCATCCAATACAACTTGATCTTTTGGGCATGCATAAAAACTACATACTGCAGCCTCAACTGTTTTGAAACCGTTACTTCCTACATCCGGTATGCATGTTGCAATAGACACTTTGTAGCAATCCTTTGGGAGTGGTTTGTTATGAAGCATTTGTTTTCCATCAGTCTTGTACACGGTACCCAAAGTAGTAATAGATGTGTTTTTTAAGTTTCACAGTTTGCACTTAATTGCCTAAAAAATAATTTGTTGCATATATATATGTATTAGAAATTAATTAAACTAAAGAATATATGAAAATGTTTAAATACATACTTGTGGTAGTACTAGTAATGGAGACTCATGTTCTTGTGATTGGGAATCTTGATGTGAAGAATCCTTTCGTTTTAATCTAGTCATTTTCTTAGTGGTATATGTGAAAACATATACATTTTCTTTATCAAAACCGGACCAAAAAGACCAAAAACTAACCTCTAAAGCCATAAATATTTGTGTTTTTGTGTTTATGTATGTGCAGGTAATAGATATTGCAAAATGGATAAAGAAAAGACAAAACAACGCAAAAACGAGCACGAGAATGAAAGGAGCACGAAGTTACGGGTCTAATGATAATTTTATTTGGAGCATCGAGGCAAGAGAAGAAAAATTTAAGCTCTTTTATTTTTTAGCATTTATATTTTAGCTTTTTAGCTTTTTATATTTTAGCTTTTTAGCATTTATATTTTAGCTTTTTAGCTTTTAAGCTTTGTATTATTTAGCTTTTTCTTCTAGCTTATTTACAAGTGCTTATTTGTATTAAACCTCTTTTACTTATTAATGAAAGTTATGTTTATGGTTTACTTAAGTGCTTATTTCTTCTTCTCATCTCTTTCTTTATTTTATTTTTCTTTTCTTACCTATTAAGTTATATTAGCTTATTAGCTTATTATAACTTATTTAGGTTTTGCTTTTTGGGTTAGTTTTTTCTATAAGCTTATCCATTAAGCTCTTTTATTTGTTTTTCTTCTATAAAAATTTCTTAAATACTTTTCATAAATAATTTTTATTGTATTTATTTTATAAAAAGTTTACATTTTTATAAGTTTTAGCTTATTATGTCTTACTATCTCTTCTCTTCTTCATCCTCTAGCTCGATTCAAACAACAAAAGAGATGCATGAGCTTGTTAAGCTCGACTTATTTTACAAATAAGCCTTGACATCTCTTAAATTTGAGAGCTCCTTTTCTATTTTTTAGCTTTTTTGATAGCTTTTAATTAGCTTTATTAGTTTTATCAAGTTTTTCATAAAAAGGTTGCAACTTTTTAAGTTTTTATTGAACAATAAGCTATTTAATAGCTTGTTCATTTAGATCAAGTCCTTAAATATACCCGATTCACGTTTAATCTTCGGATAGAACAACTTAGCTTCGGGTGGAGTTAGATCTAATAGTTTTTAGTTATAAAGTTTAAATATTTTTAATTTTTATATCACTTTTAGTTTATTTACGTTTAGTAGTAGTGCTTATTATTGCTAACCTCTAATAAAGTTCTTGTTTTTCTTTGATTTCTTATCACAATCTACCGCTAAGGCCGGAGCTTAAGTGTCTTTAAGCATTTTTAATACATAAAGTTTGAAACTTTAGTAATTTTTAAGCTTATTAGTGAATAAAGTTTTAAACTTTACTTACTAATTAGTGGATAAGATTAATAAAGTTGTAAACTTTTGTGTTAATTTGTGCTTATTTGATCGGGTGGTTTTATTCCTCTCGTTTTATCATCCGGGTTCTACTTTCTTTACTTTTTGAATCTTTAGTAGTTATTAATTTTAGTGTAATAGTTATGTTTATTTTTGTTAAATTAATTGCTATGTGTTGGTTTGCTATGCTTAGTGAGTAGAATTTTTATATACTTGTTGAGTATATTGTTCCGTGAATTAAGTGTGGTTTTATAAAAGTTAGAAAATCTATTGGTTAGTAATTTTAAGTTACTTAAATTGAAATTTTGGTTGTTTAAGCTGGCAAAAGCCGTAAAAATAATTGGGTTTTAATCTAGATATTGATATCTCTTTATGAAAAATTGTTGTAAAAGATATTAATTCATCAATAAAGGACTTAATTGAAATAATAAACCACACTTAAGGATCTTGATAATTTGCTTAACAAGTATATCTTTTTATCATATATTTCTTATTCGCTTGCTTAGCATATTTTAGTTTGTTACTTTTAGTTTTTATCTTTTATCGTTAACTTTAGTTTATTTACTTGCTACTAGTTTTATTATTTTCTTTACTTTCACCATTATCATTTTAATTAGTCAAAAACCCATAAACTTATATGTTTTTAGTTTAATTTGCATAATTGCTTATTTGTGTTTAGCTTTCTTGTTTTACATGCTTAATTGTTTCTTTCTTATTAATTTCCAAAACCCAAAATATTTTTATCCTATTCAAATCACTTGACCTTTAAACAACGAATCGATTTTCCATTACACCCGCGTTGGGAGAACAACCCGGGAGTTCCGTACTTCCGGTAAAAATTATATGTACTAAAAATGACATATCAAAAATGCGCCGCGCGCGGGAGGTGTGTTAGCTATTTTTCGTTTCGGAGTTTGAAGTTTGGTGTTTGAAGACCCTCCTCCGTGGAGTTCCCTCGCTTTTGTAAATACTTTTCATAAAATTATAAAAATACAAAAATAAAATAATCATAAACACTTTTCCTAAAGTGTTTAAAAAAACCCAAAAATATTTTCCTTTTCAAAATTTGTTTTCCTTTTATGTTTGATTTTATAGAAACCCAAAAATAATCGTCTTTATCCTATAAACCGTCAATTCTTTATCTCTTTACCCACTTGAACCGTTTAATTCTATCTTCCTTCTCTTCTAATTCGATAATTCTATCTCTTCTTCTTCTTCTAAAAGTATAATTCTTATGGCATCTCTTAAATGTGCTCGATGTGGAGGTCCTCATGACCCCATCGTTCATGAAACAAAACCATCCCGACATTGCTTTCATTGTAAAAATCCGATGGAAGAGAATCAATATCGATGTTTGAGATGTATTTGCGACTGGTGCGATAATAATTGTCGAAATGGATTTTGTAATGTATGCCAGAATTTTATCAATCCAAATCCAGATCTCGCCCGTCATTATGCACGAGTAGAACAAAAGGGTACTCTTCATACTGATGACGACATAATAGCATGGTGGAAAATTTTGATTGAAGAACCTTCGATTCCTACTCTTTCTCCGGTGAGGGAAATGGAATATGTTTCTGAGCCCGAGATGACTCCCGTTCTAGAATCCGAGCCTATCACGGAAATGGTGGAAATTTCGAACTCTTATCTGGATAATTCTTCAATTTATCAGCTCTTGTGCATATGGTGCGGAGGACCCCTAATATGGTGGGAATTTTCCCGGTTGTAGCAATGGAAATTCCGGAACAGAGTATCATCACAACCCTTACAATGAGACAACCAATTTCCCTAACCAACCTCTGTACCATGAGCCGGAGACATACTCTTGTGTGTACTGTGGAGGTCCTCACCAAGCTTTTCAATGTCAAGCTCAATTTAACAATTCGACCTTTGGTTATGAACCTTACCCTTATTCGTTACAACAATCGTACTGTTGTGAGTATTGTGTAGGTCCGCACGTTAATTCCTATTGTCAGATGCAGAATCCGATTATTTACGAGCAAGTTCCTTGTAACAATTACGACTATTCTTATGACCCACCTCCATAATACCAAGAAGTTCAACCACAACCTTCACTAATGTCTAATCCAAAATTTCTGGAAGCAATGATTGATCTTAAGAATCTTCTTGATAAAATTACCCACGGAAAAGAAGACCCTCATCAAAAGACTTATGGTGAATTACTCGCTGAAGAGCAAGCTGCTAAAGTTAGTTACCGGAGATCTCTTGTTTACAACTATTGTTACGATTCTGATTCTGATGATGAATATACGCCTCTGAGTGGCAATCCCACTCCTGTTTCTGAGCCTTTCATTTCCAACCCTTCCCCTTCTCTCACGCCGGTTGAGCGAAGTGACGTCATTTTGGAAGAGGTCGATGATCATATTTCTACGGACATCGTTGAACCCGTTGACTCTCTCATAATGAGGGATGAGCATCTCAGTATCATTCCGGAAACGGAAGAGTCTAATGTTAAGATCCTTATCCCAATCCCAAGGATCCGACGAGGTTGTTGATATTTTGATGAGCCTTCTCTTGATATTTCAAATGATCATGATGAGATGTTCTCCGATTCCGATAATGATTCTTATGGAGACATCGATTTTGTCGACGATTTACCTTCCGAGCCCGTCAACATAGAAGAAGTAAATGATTTGGAGCCAGAAGATGAAGAGATTGAGCCCGATGATATTCAGATCGAGGATGAAGCAGTACGTGAAACATTGTTGAATGTTAATCTTCTCATTTCTAAGATTGAAGCCTTAAACGATAAATCAAGTTCGCCTCTTATCTTCTTAAAGATAGCATTTCTTACCCTAATTTGAAACTTTCCGATTTGATGAAGAGATTAGTGGCAATCCCACTATTGATGATGTTTATCCTCCGATTCTTGAGCGATTCTACTTTGATGTTGATGTGAGCAAAGTTATGAACGAGATTTTCGAGAATCTGACGAATGACCCGATCATTGAGGACGCTTTTGATGACTTAATACCACCGGGTAATGAGGATGTTGTGCATGATCCCGAGGGGGATATGTTGTTACTTGATGATGATTCTCATTCCTTTGCTGAGACGACTCTCACTTATCCCATTGAGCCCTCATGAGAAGATAAAATCTTTAAACCCGGGATATGCATTGATGAGCTTCACAATAAAAACATTTTCCGAGATATGGATCTTCCGATGGATGCCTTCTTTGTTGAGCCCACACATCTTATGCCTTACTATGAGCTCCCGTCTTCTTTGGAGTATTCTTTTATCTATCCATCATCCCTTCGTCCACCCGTAAAACCGCCGGATGAGGGATCATTCTTTCTTGATAAAACTTATGTGAGTTCGGGAGATGTTATATCCTTTGTGCTTGAGCCCGACACTTTCTTTCCCTTCCAACCCACCCATTCTCTTTCCCTCTGGAAAGAGGATATCTTTGATCCGGGTATCCCTTCCGCTTGTTTCCCCAAGGACAAATGAATTCGGGGACGAGTCAGGCTAGCGACTCGGTGAAAAAAAATAGTAGCGCTTCGTGGGAGGCACCCCATGCTTATCCTTTTATCTTATTTATGTTTTCTAATAAGACCGTGAGGAGGTTCGCCTCTTCCATTTCTCGTGTTTCGTGTTGTGATGTTTTGTCCAGGATTTTCCCCATATATGAAGACTCTCATGCTCGAAGTTTGTCTTTTCCCCACTCTCGATTTCATGTTTCGACGCCCTTATGGAAATCCGATATCCAAAATCTTTTTCGATTATCGTTTATCTATTAGCATACCTAACCAATGGCTTTAGATTTGCGTTGAGAACCCGTACCTTTAAACATTGAGGACAATGTTTCGTTTTAGTCTTGGGTGGGTAATCTTTCGATTAGATTTTTGCCTAGCGCTGTGCCGTGTACTCGTGCAACTCCGTTTTTTCTTAAAAAAAGTTAAAAATTGTGCAAAAATTGTGAAAAATTTAAAAAATTTGAAGCTTTTGTTAAGTCTTTTTTATTGAAAAGTTTGCTAGTCTCTTAGAAAAGAAGCTATAAAATGCGAATTCTAGCTCACAAGGCCAAGAATTTGCAAGTTTCCCTGAGTGACTTTAAATATGCATGACTTAATTTCATTAGACGAAGCATTTGCTAAATTAATGTATATGTTTTGACACCTTGTTAACTTTCTGTTGGTGAGAGTAGGAATAGAATTCTGACTTGACCAGGCGTGTTGAGCCCTAGCTTGTTCCCTTAACCATAGATAATTTAATTATCGGCTAAGCATCCGCGGATCTCATTATTTGGGATTTTAAATTTGCGGAGATCGAGGAATGATAGAGTTACTTATGAGTTTAGATGCTAAGCGTGGAGTAGTTGGTTCTCTTTAGAGCCTATCAAAGGTAATTACACAAGTAACTTCCATGGGTAGTGTTAGCATCTAGATTCATATTTAACAATGATTTCGATTTTACGCTTAGTTTGGGAACTTGTGAAAAATCAGGGACGATGTATTCTATCTGTATGGTCACTTCACGCTTGGTTGTGTTTCCTACTCCGTGATCCTAAAATGTCGTTTGAAAATGTTGGAGTTATTGATCGACATGAAAGTTCAACAAACCGTCACTCATAATGAATAAGTGCTTAATCGTAATATCTATATATGTGAAATAAAAAAGGTAAACGGGGCGTTTTTAGAAATAAGGGTTTCTTAATCTCTTTTGAGGAATCTTTGCTACTTTTCATAGGTTTAGTAGAAACAGATTGAAATCTTTGTTTTTAGAAGCGTGAGTTGATTACATTGCGTGAGGACATGGCAATATTCTCGTCTGGGGTATTTTGGTATATGTGAAAACATATACAATTTCTTTATCAAAACCGGACCAAAAAGACCAAAAACTAACCTCTAAAGCCATAAATATTTGTGTTTTTGTGTTTATGTATGTGCAGGTAATAGATATTGCAAAATGGATAAAGAAAAGACAAAACAACGCAAAAACGAGCACGAGAATGAAAGGAGCACGAAGTTACGGGTCTAATGATAATTTTATTTGGAGCATCGAGGCAAGAGAAGAAAAATTTTTAAATGGAAATTAAATGCAACAATAACACAAAAGGACTCTTGGTCTAGTGAGTGGGTACATGTTTCTTAAGCAAGAGGTCTTAGGTTCTACTCCCACTCTTGTCACATTATTTGGTTTTTTTTTAGTAGAGAGTTCAAATATGCAGCAACTATTACGAGGCCCAAACAGATCAAGCCCAAGCTGCTCCTTGTATTAAGCCCACGAAATTGTTGCAGTTCCCCAAGCCCAGCGAGATGTCCAAAGTAGCTTGAACCCAGCGCTACCCATTAACTCTCAGCCCATGAATCAAGTTAATATGATGTGAATGAAAATATGAAATAAAAAAAGATTTTGTGGCTGCTCTTTCAAGCGCATGATATTTTATTGCTCCTTCCATTTGAAGGACGCCACGTGGCAATAATGAGCTGTTATTCGGAAGGATCGAGAATGTGATGGAGCCAATCATTTGGCTATTTATAGCGGCGGTCCATTCCAGATAGAAGTGTCACATTTTTTTTACTTGCATTTTTATTTTTCACACACTCTTATTTTTTAGCATTTATATTTTAGCTTTTAAGCTTTTAAGCTTTGTATTATTTAGCTTTTTCTTCTAGCTTATTTACAAGTGCTTATTTGTATTAAACCTCTTTTACTTATTAATGAAAGTTATGTTTATGGTTTACTTAAGTGCTTATTTCTTCTTCTCATCTCTTTCTTTTTTTTCTTTTTCTTTTCTTACCTATTGAGTTATATTAGCTTATTAGCTTATTATAACTTATTTAGGTTTTGCTTTTTGGGTTAGTTTTTTCTATAAGCTTATCCATTAAGCTCTTTTATTTGTTTTTCTTCTATAAAACTTTCTTAAATACTTTTCATAAATAGTTTTTATTTTATTTATTTTATAAAAAGTTTACATTTTTAAAAGTTTTAGCTTATTATGTCTTACTATCTCTTCTCTTCTTCATCCTCTAGCTCGATTCAAACAACAAAAGAGATGCATGAGCTTGTTAAGCTCGGCTTATTTTACAATTAAGCCTTGGCATCTCTTAAGTTTGAGAGCACCTTTTCTATTTTTTAGCTTTTTTGATAGCTTTTAATTAGCTTTATTAGTTTTATCAAGTTTTTCATAAAAAGGTTGCAACTTTTTAAGTTTTTATTGAACAATAAGCTATTTAATAGCTTGTTCATTTAGATCACGTTTAATCTTCGGATAGAACAACTTAGCTTCGGGTGGACTTAGATCTAATAGTTTTTAGTTATAAAGTTTAAATCTTTTTAATTTTTAGATCACTTTTAGTTTATTAACATTTAGTAGTAGTGCTCATTATTGCTAACCTCTAATTAAGTTCTTGTTTTTCTTTGATTTCTTATCACAATCTACCGCTAAGGCCGGAGCTTAATGGTCTTTAAGAATTTTTAATACATAAAGTTTGAAACTTTAGTAATTTTTAAGCTTATTAGTGAATAAAGTTTTAAACTTTACTTACTAATTAGTGGATAAGATTAATAAAGTTGTAAACTTTTGTGTTAATTTGTGCTTATTTGATCGGGTGGTTTTATTCCTCTCGTTTTATCATCCGGGTTCTACTTTCTTTACTTTTTAAATCTTTAGTAGTTATTAATTTTAGTGTAATAGTTATGTTTATTTTTATTAAATTAATTGCTATGTGTTGGTTTGCTATGCTTAGTGAGTAGACTTTTTATATACTTGTTGAGTAGATTATTCCGTGAATTAAGTGTGGTTTTATAAAAGTTAGAAAATCTATTGGTTAGTAATTCTAAGTTACTTAGATTGAAATTTTGGTTTAGATTGAAATTTTGGTTGTTTAAGCGGGCAAAAGCCGTGAAAATAATTGGGTTTTAATCTAGATATTGATATCTCTTTATGAAAAATTGTTGTAAAAGATATTAATTCATCAATAAAGGACTTAATTGAAATAATAAACCACATTTAAGGATCTTGATAATTTGCTTAAGAAGTATATCTTTTTATCATATATTTCTTATTCGCTTGCTTAGCATATTTTAGTTCGTTACTTTTAGTTGTTATCTTTTATCTTTAACTTTAGTTTATTTACTTGCTACTAGTTTTATTATTTTCTTTACTTTCACCATTATCATTTTAATTAGTCAAAAACCCATAAACTTATATGTTTTTATTTTAATTTGCATAATTGCTTATTTGTGTTTAGCTTTCTTGTTTTACATGCTTAATTGTTTCTTTCTTATTAATTTCCAAAACCCAAAATAATTTTATCCTATTCAAATCACTCGACCTTTAAACAACGAATCGATTTTCCATTACACCCTCATTGGGAGAACGACCCGGGAGTTCCGTACTTCCGGTAAAAATTATATGTACTAAAAACGACAGATCACTTAGATGCGACAGATTTAACAGTTTCCTATATATATAAAAAACGGTAAATAAGACATGTATGTAGAATTAAAAAATC
>OU343225.1:205629349-205773774 GCA_910596185.1 Chrysanthemum makinoi | reverse complement strand
GGTAAGATATAACTTTTCACATACACATCATAACATTAACACAAGGTAGCATATAGATGGAATTCTAGAGAGAGAAAGTTAGAGGTTTAGGGAACTTAGTGAGAGAAAGTGAAAGATATTATTATGAGCTCCAACTCTCTACCTTGGGAGGTAGAGAGTATTTATAGTCTTACATAAAACGCCACACATCCGGCTGTGGATCAGGCATACATTAGGTAAAGACCCGTCCGTCCTCCACGGTGTTACTTAACTAAATACTACTTAACTTAATATTACTATGACTACGAGCTTTCAAACGATTACATATACTTGAGGTGAACTCTTTAATAACGGAATTTCTAATTCCTAACAATCTCCCCTAAGGGAGGTCACCTCAATCATGCACTAAAATTACATTGAATACAAAAGATATGTACATTAACAATTGTTCTTGCATTCTTGATGTAGTCCTTTGTTCCTAAGCTCGTAGTCATTGATTCTTCACATTGCATGTTTGGTTACTTCAAGTGGAGGTATTTTACTGATCCACGGATAATAATTTTGAGCCATCATTTGAGATCATCACCCATAAAAATCTCCGATACATCCATTGTGGTGTTGGTATTATGTGATGTTGTGACTTTAGGACCGACATGCTCACATTCTGGAGCATGATATCTTCATCGTGAGTAGCGGAAGCATTTGTTGATTCATGATATTGGCGCAGCGAAAGGCATACGGAGTGAAAATATCGAGTCATTGATGCACTAATCATGATTTCTTTTGAGATGAATGTGTTAAGTGAGCATGCGGCTATGGATTGACCGCTTCATTCTGAACAGCTGCAAACGTCGGCCGTACCTGCATACAACAGTTAGCAATAAATCGCACGAAAGTGTCTTTGATCACTTTCGATGAATTGAGGTACACGACCCACGGTTCCCCGCTGATCAAGCATAAGTACCTCGCGTGATCGTATAATTCAAGAATTCCTTGACAGGGTTTCGCAGATGCTCTAGCTGTTCTCAAACCGGAACATCTCAAAGAAGACAACACGGAGTGAGTGAACCAGCGAATTTAAGTCCACTGATTGATGAAAAGATATTTGAAAAACAATCGAGTATTGCTCAATAGAAATTGTTTTGCAATATAACGAAGGTTTTAATGAAAATCAATTATCAATCATAAAACACCTTTTGATTTGAAAAATTAGTACACGGTCGACGTGCTAATGAAAAGAGTTTTAAAGCACAAAGACCGGTTTTTCAAAGGTATCCGCCAATCCATAACCTGAACTAGGATTGATTCAAAAGAATGAATCGCCCCATTGTTTCGCTCGCTTGTCACATGGTTGATCTATAATAGATCTCACATGCCACCTACCAGGAGCTTGTTAGATGTTGGCTCCCGAAGGCTTTCCATCTTCACAGTGAATATGTAAACACATCACTCAGATGTTCTCGCAATACCACAAGGATAATGCGTAGGACTCAAGATATAATCTCTTTCCACATTGTGTGAAACAGAGAGTCTTCATTGAAAGTGTCCTAATGAGATTTATTGATGATCTCGTGGCTCTAGACTCAATTTGTGCATATTTTGGATCCTATATCGAGACTAGGGAGAGGGTCTCCTTCTTCAATATCAACAATCTCTAAGAGAAAGTCGATAGATAATGTCGGTTCCTCGTGAGAATGAAACAAGTCCTTTTAAGAGGAACTTGAGTGGTTAGGAAAGTTGAAGTGCAGCGCCACCGGGTCCATGACGCCTTGTCTTCAATACCGATGTTACCATCAAGAGCATATGAATTGAACCCGTTTCTGCCCTAAGGTTGAATAAATGGAGGGCTATTTGTTTTCACCCTTTTCTCATTCAATTCTTTTTAATTCTTCAACCCCTTCAGTGCTTACCGAGACTTCATAGCTAGAACCTTGTTGGGTTTATTCCAGGACTAGCTCAGTCTTAGTCCGCACTCTTCCCATATCTCATTTTTCTCCTTTTATCATCATACCTAAGAACTCTACACTAACTAGTGGAAAGTCCCTGGGTAGATCCTCCTCCGTTCTCGGCGGATCATGGGAACACATACCTAACCTTATCGTCCTTATATCACCATACATAATGTAAAGTTGGTCGGTCTTTTTGGTATTGTTCATCTCCCATAGGAACCAATTGAAAACCATTTGAAAATCAATTCCGATACTTGTGATATATTATCAAAGCATTTTGTACCTGAATTGTTTTTGATATTTTTAGAATAAGTGCTCTCCCTCAACATGTGCATCAAATGTTTGAAATCGTTTTGCACACGGAGGCAAGAGGAAAAATTAACTTCTTTGATTACCATTTTCTAAAAAATATCAACATCACTTCCTTAATCAAATCAAGTAGATAAAGCATTTTGGGGAAGGATGAGGTTTTCATGATTTTGCTCCCCCTCAATATGTGCCTCGAGATTTGAAAAGAGTTTTGCACATACTAGAGGGAACCTGCACCCTGAGATATGTGATCACGTTTCAAATCATTGTGGTTTAAGATAGATGCTCCCCTCAACGTGTGCATGGAAAATTTGAAATCGTTTGTCACTTACGGGAGGCAAACATGCTAATCACTTAAGAAACCATTTATCTAATTATCAGTTTAAATCCTATTTAAATCACAACTTCTTCCCCGATCACAATTATCAAAACATTTGAGATTTGTGATCTCTGTAGATTTAAATTGATTTTGAAAGCTTTTAGGGAGAATTGTGACTTGATTATGAAAGCGTTTTAACTGATGTTGAGATTTTAAACTCCATTGGTTAAACATGCATGATTATCTTTTGAAAACAATTGAATGCCAAATAACTTTTTAATTTAATTGAAATCATTCTCCCCCTCAATCAATGACATAGGTTGTTGATTGAGAGATAGAGATTTTGACAGATAACTTCTTTTGAGATATTGAGAGATCAAAGATTTTGACGTTTGAATACATCAGTTCAGGCCTCGTACTCCAAAGAAAAGAAATGTGTACGTTTCAGGGCGCATTATCTTCTGAAGAAGAGAAATCTTCTTATGACGTCTGTTCACATCAGTTCAGGCCTCGTACTTCATCATTATGGTGTCTGCAGATAACACTTCAGGCCCCGTTCTTCAAAGTAAAGAAAAGTGTACGCCTTTCCGCAGGTGCTTTATCTTCAGCTAAAGAGAAATTCTCTCATGAATGGCCATACTCATCTACATTCTTCATCAACAAGCTTCATGTTTTTCCACGCTCATTCAGTCATCAAGTGGATCTACATTCATTGGTGTATTCTCTTATTCTCTTGTTAAATCAAAATGGCAACTCGATGCAATTTTGAGGGGAGAAGAGTGAATATACTACATGATGATGGATGTTTGAATAATGGTTATACGAATTTAATTTTTTGATGATAATGAGTGTATATTCTTTGATGAAGAGTGAATATACTAAGGATAACTGGGATTCATTGTTTTGATTTTGATGACTCTCCTCCAACGCCTAATGCTTCACTTACTATGGATAATTGGGAATCAATATTTGGGATTCATTGTCTTTCAAAGATATGTTTGATGAGTACTTTTAACCTCCTACCGAATGTTGATCATCCAAATTTTCCAAGCTCATGCTCTGGTTTCTATTGACTCAACTGGTTCACCATCTAAGAAGTACTTCTTGGAATTCTCATGAATCCCTATCTCCAGTTATTCCTCAAGGCATTGATAATGACTATCATAATATTGCAGTTGCACTCATGAATAATGATTCGCTCTTTGGTATTCCTTTGCCAAATCTTCACGGATTATTGTTCATGAATAATGATCCACTCTTTGGTATTCCTTTGCCAAATCTTCATGGATTATTATTCCTCTCATCGTGCATGCTATAAATCAACCACATGAACTTCAAGGAAAATGTCTACCTCATCCGCTCGAAGTTATGGGTGTATCCTCCAGACGCCTCTACATGAATACTTTAGGAAGAATACATTGATGTTGAGGCATCATTTGTTTCGTTCATTCAAAGGTGAATGTACATCCGGTTGTATGTTTATTCACATGTTGGGCATTTGACACAAGTTAATTACTTCAGAGTTAACCATTATCACTTATTTGATATTGAAGTTAAAATTCACAAAGGCGAGCTTAAGATGCAAATGCATGGAATTCTTCTTCAGTTTCAAGTTTGGTATATCAAGTTTTCTTTTTATCAGTGGTCACTTCAAATTGTCTACATATTGGTTGATAAAGATAGTCAGAGAGAATTTCTATCGCAGTGGTCCTATGGCTCCCCGGACACTCCAGCTCAGGACCCGCAGACTTCAAGACAGCCCCTATTAGTTCATCCCTTATACCAAATTCTTCTTCTAAACTCCATATGTACCTCCATCCTGAAGATGATTTAAAAGAAATTGTTTGATCCCATGTTTGATGAACATTGTGAGCCAAGTGCTAATGAACTGACAATTCCTACTTCAGGGGCTGCTCATATTCCCTGAATGACGCCAATCCTTCAATCTCAATATCATTAAGTCAAGAAGCTTCACCGGGATCAATTGCCTCATCAACAAATCATCAAACTCGAGGGTACATCATGGAACTATGTCCGTATCAATAATGAAGTTAATCCCTTTGCTACCCCTGAAGATGCTCCATTTGAAAATGTATTTGCTCCTGAATCTTCATCGTAACCATCTTCCTCAGAGACATCGACTCCGCTACTTTAGTCCCTCAACCACTGCTACATGAACACCTCAGTAAATGGACTCACGATCATCCATTGGACAACATCATTGGAAATCCTCTCTGAATCCTGTATCCACACGGAAACAACTTGCAACAGATGCCTTATGGTGCTTCATCAACTCCGTACTCTCTAAGATCGTACCAAAAGATGTTAAAACCGCCATGGATGAAGATCACGGGTTCAATGCCATGCAAGAAGAAATTCATGAGTTTGATCGACTTGATGTATGGGAATTAGTACCTGCTCAGATTGTGCTATGATCATTGCTCTAAAGTGGATCTTCAAAGTGAAACTTGATGAGCATGGTGATGTGTTAAAGAACAAGGCTCGATTAGTTGCTAAAGGATACCGCCAAGAGGAGGGTATAGACTTTGAAGAATCATTTGCTCCAAATTCTAATCGAGGCAATCGTAATATTCTTAGCCAATGCTGCAAGTAAGAACATGGTAGTCTATCGATGGATGTAAAGACGGGCATTTCTGAACGGAGATCTTAAAGAAGTTGTTCACGTCAGCCAACCTCAAGGCTTTGTGAATCCAGCAGCATCCTACTCGCTTATCGTCTCAAGAAAGCTCTTTACGGTTTAAAGCAAGCTCCAAGGGCATGGTTTGATATGCTATCAAAGTTTCTTATGCCTAATCGGCTTCAAAGAAAGGAGCAGTTGATCCAACATTGTTCACCATAAAGTCAGGCAAACATTTAATTCACGTTCAAATATATGTTGATGATATTATCTTTGCCTCGACTGACCCCAATGAATGTGATCGTTTTTCAAAAGAAATGGGTTCCAAATTTCAAATGTCGATGATGGGACAAATGTCATTTTTCTTGGGATTACAAATTTCACAAAGTCCCTGAGGCATTTTCATTAATCAATCTTAATATGCAAATGAAATTTTAAAGAAATTTGTATTTGTATCACGTGACACCGTTGACACTCCCATGATTGAACGCATTTAAACTTGATGAGGACCACTCAGTGGATCATGGTAGACCAAACAAAATATCGTGAGTATGATTGATCCCTCGATGTACCTCACAGCTTACCAGCGCACTTACATCTTGTTCGGCTGTGGTGCATGTGTGCTAGATATTAGGCTAAGCCTACTAAAAAGCACCTTGAAGCGGTTAAACGTGTCTTTCGGTATCTCCAAGGAACCATCAATATGGGACTATGGTACCCGTAGGACACCGGTATGTCACTAAACTCTATGCAGATGCCGATCATGCAGATGTCAAGATACACGTTGAAGTACATCAGGAGGTGCTTAGTTTTGGGTGATAAGCTTGTGAGCTGGTCTTCAAAGAAGCAAATGAGTACTTCTATTTCCTCTACAAAGGATGAATACATGGCCATGTCATCTTGTTGTGCTCAAATCCTTTGGATGAGATCCCAATTATCTGACTATGGCTTGGAATTCAACATAATCTCCGCTGTACCTGTGATAATAGTACTATTGCTCTCTCATGCAACAACGTACAACACTCAAGAGCAAAGCACAGTGACATCCGACATCATTTCATCAGGGAGCAAGTGGAAAACGGTGTGGTGGAACACTATTTTGTTAAGTCTAATACCAGCTAGCGCATCTTCACCAAAGCTCTTCCGAGAGAACGTTTTGAGTTTATTCTTCCTCGACTTGGCTTGAAAAGCCTTCAACCAGAAACACTCAAACGCCTTCATGAGGAAGACGAGGAGTAAAGGTCTTTCCTTCATCTATATCTTTGTATATATTTATCCAAAAGCAAAATACAAAATTATAAAAATCTCTATAAACCAAATAGAAAAAATATAAACTTTAAAAATTCATAAAAATCTGAAAAAAAAAAAAAAAAATCTAAAATCTTCAAAAATATTGTCAATTTGTCATGTTTTTCTCAGTTCGATTATATCTACGGTCTTTATGCTGTCATTCAAAGAATGACACGGGACTTTAGATGTTGTTCGAATTAAAAAAAAAAATAAAAAATAAAAAAAAAAAATAAAATAAAATAAAAAAATCAAAAAATCAAAAAATATTTTTGGGAGAAAGAGAATCAATGGTTTATTGTCATTTTCAGGCAATAACCCGGTTTTAAAAGAAAGAACAGAGCCATGTTTTATCATGATTTCTAAGTCCATGCTCTGATTCTATAAACATTTATTTGCTGAAAACTAAATGCTTTGAAAAATAACTCGGTCTCTATTTTGATAATCATCGACTTATCCGCTGGTGTCAAAATCTCTATCTCTCAATCAACAACCTATGTCATTGATTGAGGGGGAGAATGATTTCAATTAAATTAAAAAGTTATTTGGCATTCAATTGTTTTCAAAAGATAATCATGCATGTTTAACCAATGGAGTTTAAAATCTCAACATCAGTTAAAACGCTTTCATAATCAAGTCACAATTCTCCCTAAAAGCTTTCAAAATCAATTTTCTCGTTTAGTTTAGAATTAGTTTTTTCAAGCTCAATGACACGATCATGGGAGACTTTCAGGGCCACAGATAGTTCATGAAATTTGGAAGCATTAATAGAGCAATTTGAAGCAGTGAAAAGATATCTTGAGCAACACATTCAATAATAAGAGTCTCATTTAAGGTATGCAAGTTCTTCCTCTCAATCTCATTATATTTTAGTGCACGCTCATAATCACTAACTTCAACTACCATTGCATCAAATTCCTTTTCCATTTCTTTAATATCTGATTTTATCCCCTTTTAAGACTCTCAAAATGATCTTTTAGTTGTTTAAAGAAAGGCACGACCTCAGTTAAATAACATTCTTTCATTTGCTCAAAACCCCTTTCCCCTTCAGTTATCCCAGTGGGTGTGATCCTTTTCTTACAAGTTTTCTCAAAATCGGTAAATAGTTGAAGAATAACATATTGACTGATTAAGGTCTTGCTCTTAGTGGCAATAGTTCTAGGAACTAAATGCATTGGTGTATTTGGAGGATACACAGTCGCTTTAGGAATTTCCTACAAGGGGGATTCTTTTCAACAAGATTTTCAGCTTTTGCAAGTCCATATCCTTTTTCCAGAACACTTGTTCAGGGGTCAGGAATGTTTGAGGCTTAAACATGTTCAAGGAAATCCAGTTTTCCTTCTTGTAGTCATGGGGAGTGATAATAATCTTTTTCTCTTTGCATTTCGGGTCATCTAGTTTTTGTTCATCCTTTCCCTAGTGACTTCATCTGATTTCTTATCTTCCTCAGTGCACTCAACGCAACTAGGTTTCCGCCTAGGCTTAAGAATTTCATTACCATCATAAAGCACCTTATGAGCATTTCTAGCCTTTTTAATTACCTCTGGATTCGGTTCCTCAACAAGGGGAATGCTATGCTTATCGCTTAAGACTCGATGTTTAGTGACCATGTGAGCAGTCTGAATGGTGTTTCCTTGTATGTACAACTTGTTCTCAAGTTTGTTTTTCAAAGTTTTCAGATTAGAAAAATCTCTCAAGAGTTTTGATTCCTTTGCATTAAATTCTTGCTTAAGCATTTTCACATTTTCTTGAAGTTCATGTTTTTGTTTAGATGTTTTAGAGAGTTTTTCTTGCAAGGAATTTAATTCTTGTTTCAATACTTCTTCTCTAAACTTACTTTTTCTAATTACTGTACCTACTTGGTTATCCATTTCCTGCTCACGAGTGGTCAACTCAAACTTAGCACGTTGTTCATAAATAGCAACACGTTCTTTATAGGCATTTAGTTCAGAAATGATGGAATCATCAGGGCACATGCAATGTATTCATCAAAAACATAGTCATTGTTGATCGTAGAAGATGCATCACTTGGTACAACTTCACTTTCACTTTGTTTCACGTATTGATCATATGGGACAATATTGATATTACCCATATTTTCAATATTTGATTCAATAGTTTCGGTTGATGGTACTTTGTCATGCATCCTGCACATCAAAGATCATCGATAGTTTTAATACCTCGAGATGAGCTTGTCGGGATGGCCCAAATTTAGTGATGAAGAAGAGACCTTGGGAGAAACCATTGGAGAAATGCTAGCCATAAAGATTGTGTGTGCAGTAGGTCCATCATCCACATCTGAGTCGTATGCATCATCAGTCAATACGACTTGAAAGGCATTCTGATGATTGTGACCTATCTCCTGAATAGGCCGCTCATCCACATCTGCATCATAGGTCTTGGCATTGCCCTCAGCAAGAAACAACAATTCCTTTTCATTCAGAGTAGCACCATTGTCCCGAGCTTGAGCCGCCAGCATCTTTCTCTCAAGTAATCAAGATTCTGTGGGCGCTTTGAGATGTACAGCTTCCTTGCAATATGTCCCTCTCCACCACAGTTATAACATTTGATGAGTTTAGTTTGACCTTGGTTACCATTCCTTCCTCGATTTTGGTTTCCAACATAACCTCTCCCAGCTCCACCTCGTCCCCGATCATACTGTCTTTCCTGAATCGGGTTGCACCACCGATCTTTCCATCTTTACTAGTGGCTTGATTGTGTGGGTTAGATGCGCTCGAGGTTGTTGTTGGTTTGTGGGAGAGTATTCATGTTTTGACTGATGAGAAGAGCTAGTTGATAAATGAAGCTACCCACGGAGTATCAAAGCATCGCCTTGTTTGTACATAGGATCGAATGAGTTTGTGATTACCATTACCCAAGGGTATGACTTGTGATGCTTTGGTTGTTATTCCGATGTTTGAGTAGAAAGTCAGAGAGTCATTAGACGAGCTTGTCTCTCCCTCGTTGGTTTTGAACTGATTGAGAATTAATTTTTCAAACATAGCATGTCTCTCATTCTGAAGGAGGAAGGCATAGAGTTGCTCATAGTTTGTGTTCTTCAATCCTTTAGTGAGCTTCACAGATGTAACAAACTTGTGCCATTCGGGATTCATGTTGTTCACAAATTTTGAGTTCAAATGAATGTTAGGCATAGTCATTTTGATGTTCCTCATGTCATTAACTAACTTATGAAATCTCACATAGTACTCATAGACACTCTCATCCGGTTTCATCTTGAAATGCTCAAATTCGTCATAGAGTTGGGATTATCTGTCTTCCATAGTTAATTCGTAACCCGAGAGAAGCATCTTAACATTGTCCCAAAGTGCCTTAGCATCTGTTATGATTGATCGCTTGTAGATGTCTTTAGGAAGACCTTGAAGAACAATGTTTGAAGCCCTGATATCTGTATCAAATCTCTTTTTATCCTTATCATCAAGCTCATCATACATCTTAGGTTTGTCTATTCCGAAACAGAGTACCATCTGCATTAGTATCAAGTATGTCTCTAGTCGCCTCAACTCGATATGGTCCTTCATCAATGGATTTGAGAATGTTGACACCATTTTCCTTTCCAAGGCAATACAGTCTAATTCGTTGAGCCCAAGAGTCGTAGTCGGCCTGCCAAGCATGGGTGGATCGAGTATCCGAGCCACCGCTTGAACATCTTCGCAAAAAGTGGAGATAATGTGGGAACGTTGGTAGACATGTTAACAGATTATACGGGATTTTATAGCTCTATAATTAAACCGGGAAATGGATTCTTTCACTGGATTTTACTGAATCAAGAGAAAACCGTAAACAATCACTCAAGACTCTAGATGATACAATACTAAATCGCTAGAAGATAATGCACTAAGTCGCTAGAAATTAATGCACTAAGTCGCTAGAAATTAATGCACTAAGTCGCTAACCCTTAATTCGCTACACCCCTAAGTCGCTAGAGTCCCAAGTCGCTAACAGAAAGCAAGTCGCTAAGTAGTAACTCGCTACAGACCAAGTCGCTAATCAAATTTTAAAAGAATTCGCCTACACAAGTCGCTAGAGACACAAGTCGCTAAAGAGCAACTCGCTACCGACCAAGTCGCTACCACAAGTCGCTACCCGTAGTGGAGAATCCACTACTTGTACTTTAACTCGCTAGATCTAACTTGCTAGCTCCAACACTGTAAGTCGCTACAAAATGTGAAGCAAGTCGCTACCAAGAAAATATTCCGTGAGCTAAGTCGCTAGCTTGAAAAAACCATATAAACCTCACTTTTCAATCCAAAACAACCCAACCAAGATGATTCAAGCTTACCAAATGAAAACCTAAACACTTTTGATGATTCTAAACATAAAAGTACAACCAAAATCGAAACTTTAACACTAGAAATCAATCAAATGATGCAAAAACCACAAAACTTTTTCAAACTCAAAAACCACCTAAAAACCACTAGAAATCCAAAGATGTGTAAGATATGATCTAACCTTGGCTCTTGATACCAATTGTAAGATATAACTTTTCACATACACATCATAACATTAACACAAGGTAGCATATAGATGGAATTCTAGAGAGAGAAAGTTAGAGATTTAGGGAACTTAGTGAGAGAAAGTGAAAGATATTATTATGAGCTCCAACTCTCTAGTATTTATAGTCTTACATAAAACGCCA
Source organism: Chrysanthemum makinoi (assembly GCA_910596185.1). NCBI lineage: Eukaryota > Viridiplantae > Streptophyta > Magnoliopsida > Asterales > Asteraceae > Chrysanthemum > Chrysanthemum makinoi. The sequence goes on along the minus strand of OU343225.1, from coordinate 205,762,636 downwards.
CACATCGGGCTGTGGATCAGGCATACAGTGGGTAAAGACCCGTCCGTCCTCCACGGTGTTACTTAACTAAATACTACTTAACTTAAAATAACTACGACTACGAGCTTTCTAACGATTACATATACTTGAGGAGACCGACTCTTTAATACCTGGAATTTCTAATTCCTAACAAATTGTTTAAGAAGACTGCGGCAGTATTTAAAAGGGTAAAAAAAAGATGGAATGTTACTTTCTTATGTCAAGAAACAAGTTCAACTTAAGGCTGAATGGATTATATTGTTATATAGAGGAGTGTTTGGATCATGGTTTAATAGCAAACATGTTGAGCAATAATCTATTTTTGTCAATTGGTTGGAAGCTTCCTAGTGTTTTGAAGTTGTAACTATCTTATTTGGTAATATAATTTCACATTTGTTACCCCAAAAAATCAACATAAAAATGTCTTACTTCTGTTGGTGTCAATGGAGTTGACGTTGACTGCAATTGCCCCCTTTGTCCAGCCAATTGATTATCAAATCCTGGATTACCGCCTCTTTTTCTTGACTTTGGCGTCTCTCATTATCAACTTCACTTTGAAATAACACCACTCTTTCATCAGATGCTTGTCTAATTCAAGGCAGATCATAGTACCTCTTGCAGGTTACTCCACCTCCCACTCCTCTCGCGTATCCTCCCTTTTCCTTACCTAATACAACTGTCATGGCATCAGTGCCATGATCAACCTTCAAGGTTCCATGTTTGATCTTGTCCTCCGTTTCTTTCTGCACACACAATATGGGAAATAGGTTATTTAATTCAAGCTTTATTAACTTCAAGCAGCTTAATCTCATGCAGTATATGAACCAACAGTACTAACTTATAACCAACAGTTGTAACTAATATACTAGCAATATTAACTTCAAGCAGTCTTAATCCCTGAGCAGCGTTAATTTTGTACTAGCAATACTAACTTTCACTAATAGTAGTAACTTTTTTACTAGCAGTAGTAAATACTTGGCACATTTTCTTTGAAGTTCATGAGGAGCACTAAATCCATCTGAGCTGTATTAACACAAACATGAGCAACAGTAATTCAAACAACATCCAGAAGACTTTTAATCCCAACAATGAACATACTAATAAAATTTGCAGTCAAACTTACAATTTTTTCTCCCATTGATCTAATATCAACATCGTGATATTCTCCGCCTTTCTTCACCCTTCCTTTCAACCACAGAGGTACCACGCGGTGGTTCAATTTCTTTACTCTCGATCTTATAAACATCAAATACATACACATGTAAGATAAACCAATATAAATGAAAGTATGATGCTATTAAATGCAAATGTGCAAATGTTTAATGTTACCATTTTATCTATCACATGGGTGTATCCACCTTGTCCCGTTGTATGCTGATAAACAGACTTCGAATGCGCCACTTTAGCTGCAGCTGATTTCACCTTGCAACACAAAATCATAAGACATTTAGATGTAGTTATGCTGATAGTCTACAACTAATATATATGGAAACAGCAAATGTGAAAGATATTTGAACTTGAATAAAAATTACTAATTAGCACCTTGTATTCCTCGGTGGCCATGTAGTTTACAAAATTTACCCAATCTTCGGCTTTTAAAATTGCACTATACTTCGCCAGGACTTCATTTAGTTTTGAAAGGGTATTTTGGTTGGGCAATATGTAGTTTTGTGTCAATTTCCTTCTGAAATTCATTAGAAGTTGACCAAGACGATTCATTATCATCTTTCTGGCTGTCAAGTCAACATCAAAATATCGCTGCAAAGATTAACACAATATTATTAATTAGTTGCACATAATGTAAATGCATAGATAAACTTATTAATACCTTTTACCTACGACAGCTAACCCACTACTATAACACACATGGCATACACTTAAACAAGCACAACCATATCAACAGAACATACACTCACACAAACACAACTTTTATACTAAACAGTCCCATGCACTAATGCACGTATAAGATCAACGATGAGACACATGATCACCACCACATAAGATCACACATAAAGAGCCTCTTTACTCACGTATTTAACAAGTATCTATCCTTCTTTTATTCCTTAGTTTATCCAGGTTCTTATTCATATTCTAGATACCATATAAACGTTCAAATGACCAGATTCACAACCGTATACCACAACATATTCGAATGCTTCCAACACATAAATAAGGTCGACATATATGTATTACGGATTTGAGATTTCATGCTACGTATAGATTTCATGCTATATTAATGGGTTAAAAAAAGTATATGTGTACTGTGATTTCGTCCCACATTTTATCTCTTGCTTCTGAATCAACCTTCTTCCAGGATAGAATCCTGACACCTATATGCTCACGAACCAAATCACCCAAAAAACTCGAAAACAATGCTCTGTGTTTTCCTGATAACCTATTCAGTGCATCGAAGGTTACACTGAGCTTTATTCCATCGGGTTTTCTATATTCCCTGCGAAACTTAGCTAACCTAGTTATGCCCCTCTCAACTACATTCGCATTTGAATGGTTATTTTCAAAGATCCTCACCCTCATCAGAATACACCTCTGATTCATATCCTAAAGTGTTATCATTTTCATGATCAGAATGAACCAAATCATCCGGATTATTGGCTTGAGTTGCCAAGATTCGTCAGAAGTAATGTGTTAAAGAAAATTAATAAACTTAATTGATAAATAATGGTGTAAAAATTTAATTTTTTGTTTTTTTTCTTGAAGCCTGATTTTTTGGAGTAAAAATAGGATTCATGATGGGGCAGTTTTTCAATTAAGGAAACCATAATTTCTAAGTTATTTTACAAAATTTGGCTGAAATTTGGCTCCATATTTGATAATTAAAAATTTTGGCTCCAAAGTGATAATTAAGAATTTAAATATTTCATTTTTGGCTGAAATTTATATATTTATTAAAAAATCAATTTTTTAAAAAATCTGACAATTTTTGAAACCAAAACACCCATGACTGAAATGGTGCTTACCCACAGTCCCAAACGCGCATATAACTTCAAACTCGCTGTATCAAAGACACATATAACTGAAGACACACTAAAATTACCACATGGTGCATACAAATGAACAAACAAAATCTAAAAATGGACTTAAAGTAACTAATTAAGCAACTATAACTAATAAGCAGTCCTAGAGCAACCATTAAGCACACAAATAAGCAAATCCAACCAAGGACTGTTGATACAACAAACAGCCCTCAGACCTTACTTTAAGTCTATAAATAAGCTATTTATAAGCACTTAAATAAGCTCTAACATCCTCAAACAGTCAAAAAATCAAGAAATCATGTAAATGCAATTAACTTAAAGCAAAAACAACAACAAAAACACCCTAAATCTAGTGGTTCAATCCAAAATAATTGTCATGAACAAACGCTCCACATCTAAACTTCATAATCACTCATAAAAAATTGACAACAACCTAAGCAAAGCAATTATGAACCGCATATCCATGGCTCAACATTGAACATGACACATGGGATGCGCCACTGTCATTGGATCAACCTCAAACCTACAATAATACATTCTACCAGTGCAAATATGAACTTAAACACCACAACCAATTCCTAAATGCAAAACAATATTAAAAAAAATGAAACAAACTACCGAACGCATTACTTTTAATAACAAAACAAACATATTTTGCATTCGTATGGATAAACCATTAAAATATCCATACATATTCCATTGTTAATATATCTACAAACCATCCCATTAAGCCAAGACATTAGAAATTAGACATTAGACATAAACATATGACACTAGAGAAAAGAAACCATCCCATTCCATAGCGAGCAACCCTTCAACCATTCATCGCCTGAATTAGTTCTTCCTTGGTCTTGATTTTCTGCTCAGCTTGAGTAATGAGATTATTCAACCCCTGCAGCTTAGTCCTCGCAGCCTCCCTGTCATCCCTAAGATCCATCAAAGTGTCAAAAAGGTATTCCCCATCTCTAAGAGCTTCCATCTCAGCAATTAAAGCATTAAACTGCCCAATCTCATTCTTGGCTGTGGTGGCCTCTTTGCGCATCCGGTTTATAAAGCCACGGAGACTGGAAATTTGCTGAGCCTTGAAGAAACTCGTGTAACCATCAACAGATGTCTCCCCCTAAACTCAATTAGGTCATCAATAACACGCCTAGTCACTTGGTTTGGTCCTGCTGGTGCTGCCATTGATAATGAAATTGGGTACAATAGCATATTATTGAAAGATTTATAAGAAAGGTTGAAGAAGAGTTGTAGGGATAGTGATAGAGGAAGAATGAAACATTGATATATATATATATATATATATATATATATATATATATATATATATATATATATTGTCACACTCGAGGCGGAAACACGAGGTGTAACGGAAGGGAACATAAGCACAAGATAATAGAACATACCAACATTAATATTTAAAAGAAAGAGTACACCATTACAATACTAGTTTAGCCGTCATCGGCAAATATATTACAAAGTTTAGTTCCCAAAATATTGCGTTCTATTACATAATGATTTGTAGTGACAATTGAAAACTTCATTATGCAAGACTTGGTAGAAAAAGCTTACTAACGATCACCTGAAATGCATGAGAGAAAACGGGTCAACTATGAAAATAGTTGGTGAGTAAACACGTTTAACAAAAATAAGAAAACTCGTAAGAAATATTCAATGGTTCGGTCAACGAAAATAGTTCTCAAAGCAAAGGCATTGTGTATCCACTCAGTTCCAAATTCCGCCCATACAAAACTTGCAACCTGTGTGTACACAACCCATTGCACAAAAATATAGTGCGTCAAGTAGTCAAGTATAAGTGGTCATAATAGTTCACAATATAGCACCAACGTATATCATAATCAAGGATGCTCCGAACATGGGAGACTTTGTACTGCTCCAACAAGGGAGACTCCTTTGTCACTCGACCACCTAGGCGAGAATTATTGAGAACACTCCACCATTTAGGCGAGAATTATTGAGAACACTTCACCGACAAGGCGAGAATTATTGTGAACACTCCACCGACAAGGCGAGAATTATTGTGAACACTCCACCGACAAGGCGAGAATTATAGTGATGCTCCGAACATAGGAGACTTTATAGTGATGTCTCGAACATGGGAGACTTTAGGACAAGGTCATAACACGTACGATTCAATAAGTTCAAATAAGTCATAATTTCGTAATTAAGTTCAAGGATTTGATTCGAGTTCACAAGTTCTAGTCAAAAGAGTTCACAAAAGTAAGAATCAATTTAATTCAAGTATGGTTCATGCATTCAGCCCCAAAATATAGTAAAACGGTAAAAAGGGGATGTGATTACTCACTAGCATAAAATGTTCAATAAGTTCATAAAACATAGTTAGTTTAGTTCAAGTATAAATCATGCATTCCACCCCAAAACAATTTAAAGCATTTAAAAAGGGGAGTCTGTGAATACTCACTTGATGAATAGATGCGAAGTCAAAAGTGGGTACACCGAAATATAGCGTGGATCCCGAAACTGACCTATTATAAATGATATGATATGTAATGAGTTGCAATGTAATGTTATGCATGCATTTCGTATGTTATTTATACCATTTGCGAGTTTGAAAATAATACTTTTCGTCGAAAAATACCCTTTTGACGTCTTGACCCTTCAAAAATGACTTTACAAGTTTTTACGTCAAAATGTCATCCTACAATGGTTTTGAAATGATTTATGGTGAAATTATCACTTTTCGTCGTAAAACAATGTCGTCGGAAATTTCATAAAAGTGACAAAAATGGCTCCGAAAAACTAGTCGTAAAACGGTGTACGTCGATCGTTAGAAAACGAACTCGACGGTTTTGGAAAGTTTGTATCAAAATCTAAAAGTTTCAGTTCAGGAGTTTTCGTCATAGAGGTCTCGAACATAAAGATAATAGGGGTTAAATATGGTGATTTTAGTTACCGTAACACTTATCTCGTAAAAATAATATAGTTTTTCTAAAAATAATAGTTACGGCAAGTTTATGAAAACGTGTATATCTTAGTCGTTTCAAATCCGTTTTCTACGTATTATATGTCCTTAGCTTCGTATCAAAGTATACTAATATATTTTTGACAAGTCGAAATAATTTATGAAGCTTAAGGCTCGTTTTTGACTCGTACAAACCAAAAACACTTTGCTGAAATTTCAGAAAAATAAATATTTCGTCGTCCAACTTGAAAAATTCATAACTTCTTCGTTATAACTCCGTTTTTATCCGTTCAAGCGGCCACGGATTCGTTTTAAAGTATATTTTCTAAATATCAAGGCCAAAATTTCGTGCCTACTGTCGGATTTTCCAGAAAATCAAAATAAGGACAGACCACTTTTAATACTTATCGAAAATAGTTTTTCTCGTACTAAACCTATTCCAATCCCTTCAAATCAACTCCAAAGCTAATCTAATCCTACCATACACCTTCTTAGGGTGTCATGGGTTCCTAAACATCATCAAGACCAACATATACCAAGGGGATAATTATAGGATGACCTTATATATATATAACACTAAAAATCATGTAAAAATGGTATAAATCAACATAAGTCTTGCATGTTTGCTACAACTATGAAGAAATAAATATGATATGAAGATGAAATATGTAAAATGATAGAAATATGCTTACAAGTAAACTTGATGAGGTGATTAGAACCAAGGATTAACCTAAACACCCTAGGTTTTTATTTCAAAACCTTATAAGAGTGTAATCTAGATTGTAATTAACACTTGAGCTTGAAAAGTTTTTGATCCCTTGCTACCCTCTTGATGAAGAACCGGTTTTGGAGGATAAACAAGAAGAGAAGAAGACTTTTTACTAACTCTAGAATAAGTGATGTGAATGAAGTGAATGAAAGGATTTGAGTATAAATCTATCCAATGTAGAAAATTGTTACCACCATTTAATGCTACCCCCCCCCCCCCCCATAGGGCCGGTTTTGGGGGGGATATGTTTGTCAACAATATTTTTTTTTTTTTTTTTTTTTTGTACATGAATGATAAAAAGTGTAAGTAAAAATGTACATGTAATAATACTTGTAAGGTTTAATATACATTAGTGTATTTAAGGTAATTTTAGGTAAAAGTAATTTTTAATAGATCAAAGTAGAGTATAATTAGATCATAAAAATTGTAAAAATACATTCCTTGTAAAATTTGAGTGATATAATAATTATCGTGCAGTTTTTAAGAAAAGTGTCGTAATAATACAACTTTAACGATTTATATACCAAATAAATTCAAAACACTAGGTAAAGTCAAAATATAGTTTTTATAACTAAATGTAAGTATAAAAATATATCGGGATCATTTTTGAAAGTAACGGATTAAATATTCAAGATAATAACTCACGCGATAACGTTTATTAAATATAAAAATTACGCGTTAAATGTGAAATGAAATGCCATGAATGAATTAATATGATGCATATTTAATTTAAGAAATGACCGAATTTGAGAATTGTGACATTCTTCCCATGTCAGCGGAATCATGTCCTCATGATTCGATTAACGATACTATGGTCCGAACCTCGACAAGAGTTCTAAAAGTTCATGCTCGTACGAACAGTCTAAATGATCATATCAATGCCCATGCGTACAGGTTCCCCATACAACTAAGTACGTGCCCGTGATTAGATTTGATAGGGTAAACTTACCCAATATCGAACGTAGCTCTCAAAAGACCTTTAGGTTGTCGATTATAATCTAATCTCACAACTCATCAAACAAGAACTGTCATGAGATTAAACTAAACCGACTTGAGTAAACTTGTTTCTTAGCTCGACTTTCGCAACTCATCAAACAAGAACTGTCACTAGATCAAGCTAGGAAACAAGTTGTTAGAAAGGTAGGATTCCACATCCTTGAATGAAGTCTTTTGAAAGATTCGCTCGATATTCGATTTGCTTACACAATCAAATCCAATCAACAAAATATATAACAACTAAGGTCGATATCAATAGGTCTCAAATTAATCAAGGTCGTGAACGTGGTAAAGATTGGAAAGAAGTTATGCACTCAAAATCATGTCGCACCGAAATAAAGTGGTTGTTCGAAAGAATGTACCCGTTACGCGTTGCGGGCTTCCTCGGTGCCCAGATAGAATGCTCGACCACGTGCGGGAGGAATTTCAATGTTCGGTTCTGGTGGACCTTCTATTGCCAATGCCAGGTTTGGACGATTACCTCCTTGATTGGGAGTTCTTTTCAGCTTTGGACAGGTATTGCGAAGGTGATCTAAACTTCCACACTCGTAACATGCTTTTCTCTGTCCTTGATTCCCAGTTCTGTTTGAGCAATTTCGCGTGAAGTGGCCCGTCTGTCCACATTTGTTGCACCTTCGGCAGTCTCCTAAGTGATGATAATTACATCGAGTGCACAAAGGATGTGGACTCAGATATCCTTTGCGCTCCTGGGTGGTCGCCCCATAGTTCTGGGTTATTCGCTGCCTCTTGTTTTGTTGATTCTGGTCTCGGTTTCCCCGGTGATCCTCCTGTCGCTTTCGTCCATTGTCGTTTGCTTTTGTTAGTTCTCCGGACCTGATCACATCATTTGTCAAGCGATACGCCATACTCACAGCGGCTTGCAGAGTGGTTGGTTTCGACGAGGTGACATCCCTCCTAATTTCTGGTATCAATCCCCATATATAGCGGTCAATCAATTTCTCCACAGTGGAAACCATGTGAGGAACCATCCTAGTTAACTCGTGGAACCGGATCGTGTACTTGTCGATCTCTACTCCTACCATCAAGTGGTTCCAAAATTCTTCTTCCAGTTTCTGCACTTCATCTTTTCTGCAGTACTCATCAGTTAGCAGTTTCTTAAATGCTTCCCAAGATAACGCATTTGCAGCCCCTCTTCCTCTGGTCTGTAGTTGGTTGTTCCACCATGTCAATGCTCGACCCTGTAGTAGACCAGCAGAGAACTCAACCTTGTTTCCTTCAGCACATTTCGTGATACTAAGCTTCGACTCAACATTCTCGAACCAGGTTAGCAGTCCAATGGCACCCTCAGTACCATGAAATTCCATTGGCTTACATGTCATGAAAGTTTTGTAGCTGCATCCTTGACCAGTGTTTGAAGTACCTTCTCCGTTGTTGGTTCGCCTAGCATCGAGTTGTGTTATAATTTGGGTGAGTAGATCCGCTATTCCAGCAGCGTTGTTGTCTGGATTGTCATTGTTGTTTGGGTTGCCGTTGTTGTTACCTCCTGAGCGTGTGTTTCTTGCAGCCATGATCCTACAGAGGACCAAAACATCGGGTTGAGCAAACGAAATTCGAACGAAGTCAGATGAGGTGCAGAACGGTGGTAATGTGTTATAGTGATTGAAACATGACAGGAACAGAGACATGCTATGTATAACAAGTCGAAAGATGGAAAAGAGAAGATATGAACGAGGTGCGGTAATGTAGACGTGAACGTAAAAACATGCTATGCATACCCACCCGACCAATGCAACTTCAGGTGACCAGACTCAAAAGACTCGACTAAACATGATTTAAAACTACCACTCTTATCATTGCATGGTTCTTCATAAATTAGACATAGTTGATCAGGCTATGTATAATTTATGAGTAACAATGCAACGATAGGACTAGATGACTCGGATGATGTTCAATGTTTAATAAAATAATATATATAAAAAAAAATTTATTCCGGTTATAGCTGTGATTTTTATTTTTGAAAAATCGGCATTCTCTATAACCTTTGGCTCTGGTACCAATCTGTCACACCCTCGCCGGAGGCGGAAACACGAGGTGTAACGGAAGGGAACATAAGCACAAGATAATAGAACATACCAACATTAATATTTAAAAGAAAGAGTTCACCATTACAATACCAGTTTAGCCGTCATCGGCAAATATATTACAAAGTTTAGTTCCCAAAATATTGCGTTCTATTACATAATGATTTGTAGTGACAATTGAAAACTTCATTATGCAAGACTTGGTAGAAAAAGCTTACTAACGATCACCTGAAATGCATGAGAGAAAAACGGGTCAACTATGAAAATAGTTGGTGAGTAAACACGTTTAACAAAAATAAGAAAACTCGTAAGAAATATTCAAAGCTTTCGGTCAACGAAAATAGTTCTCAAAGCAAAGGCATTGTGTATCCACTCAGTTCCAAATTCCGCCCATACAAAACTTGCAACCTGTGTGTACACAACCCATTGCACAAAAATATAGTGCGTCAAGTAGTCAAGTATAAGTGGTCATAATAGTTCACAATATAGCACCACGTATATCATAATTCAAGGATGCTCCGAACATGGGAGACTTTGCACTGCTCCAACAAGGGAGACTCCTTTGTCACTCGACCACCTAGGCGAGAATTATTGAGAACACTCCACCATTTAGGCGAGAATTATTGAGAACACTCCACCGACAAGGCGAGAATTATTGTGAACACTCCACCGACAAGGCGAGAATTATTGTGAACACTCCACCGACAAGGCGAGAATTATAGTGATGCTCCGAACAAGGGAGACTTTATAGTGATGCTCCGAACATGGGAGACTTTAGGACAAGGTCATAACACGTACGATTCAATAAGTTCAAATAAGTCATAATTTCGTAATTAAGTTCAAGGATTTGATTCGAGTTCACAAGTTCTAGTCAAAAGAGTTCACAAAAGTAAGAATCAATTTAATTCAAGTATGGTTCATGCATTCAGCCCCAAAATATAGTAAAACGGTAAAAAGGGGATGTGATTACTCACTAGCATAAAATGTTCAATAAGTTCATAAAACATAGTTAGTTTAGTTCAAGTATAAATCATGCATTCCACCCCAAAACAATTTAAAGCATTTAAAAAGGGGAGTCTGTGAATACTCACTTGATGAATAGATGTGACGACAAAAGTGGTACAACCGAAATATAGCGGGATCCCGAAACTGACCTATTATAAATGATATGATATGTAATGAGTTGCAATGTAATGTTATGCATGCATTTCGTATGTTATTTATACCATTTGCGAGTTTGAAAATAATACTTTTCGTCGAAAAATACCCTTTTGACGTCTTGACCCTTCAAAAATGACTTTACAAGTTTTTACGTCAAAATGTCATCCTACAATGGTTTTGAAATGATTTATGGTGAAATTATCACTTTTCGTCGTAAAACAATGTCGTCGGAAATTTCATAAAAGTGACAAAAATGGCTCTGAAAAACTAGTCGTAAAACGTGTACGCCGATCGTTAGAAAACGAACTCGACGGTTTTGGAAAGTTTGTATCAAAATCTAAAAGTTTCAGTTCAGGAGTTTTCGTCATAGAGGTCTCGAACATAAAGATAATAGAGGTTAAATATGGTGATTTTAGTTACCGTAACACTTATCTCGTAAAAATAATATAGTTTTTCTAAAAATAATAGTTACGGCAAGTTTATGAAAACGTGTATAGCTTAGTCGTTTCAAATCCGTTTTCATAACGTATTATATGTCCTTAGCTTCGTATCAAAGTATACTAATATATTTTTGACAAGTCGAAATAATTTATGAAGCTTAAGGCTCGTTTTTGACTCGTACAAACCAAAAACACTTTGCTGAAATTTCAGAAAAATAAATATTTCGTCGTCCAACTTGAAAAATTCATAACTTCTTCGTTATAACTCCGTTTTAATCCGTTCAAGCGGCCACGGATTCGTTTTAAAGTATATTTTCTAAATATCAAGGCCAAAATTTCGTGCCTACTGTCGGATTTTCCAGAAAATCAAAATAAGGACAGACCACTTTTAATACTTATCGAAAATAGTTTTTCTCGTACTAAACCTATTCCAATCCCTTCAAATCAACTCCAAAGCTAATCTAATCCTACCATACACCTTCTTAGGGTGTCATGGGTTCCTAAACATCATCAAGACCAACATATACCAAGGGGATAATTATAGGATGACCTTATATATATATAACACTAAAAATCATGTAAAAATGGTATAAATCAACATAAGTCTTGCATGTTTGCTACAACTATGAAGAAATAAATATGATATGAAGATGAAATATGTAAAATGATAGAAATATGCTTACAAGTAAACTTGATGAGGTGATTAGAACCAAGGATTAACCTAAACACCCTAGGTTTTTATTTCAAAACCTTATAAGAGTGTAATCTAGATTGTAATTAACACTTGAGCTTGAAAAGTTTTTGATCCCTTGCTACCCTCTTGATGAAGAACCGGTTTTGGAGGATAAACAAGAAGAGAAGAAGACTTTTTACTAACTCTAGAATAAGTGATGTGAATGAAGTGAATGAAAGGATTTTGAGTATAAATCTATCCAATGTAGAAAATTGTTACCACCATTTATGCTACCCCCATAGGGCCGGTTTTGGGGGGGATATGTTTGTCAACAATATTTTTTTTTTCTTTTATTTGTACATGAATGATAAAAAGTGTAAGTAAAAATGTACATGTAATAATACTTGTAAGGTTTAATATACATTAGTGTATTTAAGGTAATTTTAGGTAAAAGTAATTTTTAATAGATCAAAGTAGAGTATAATTAGATCATAAAAATTGTAAAAATACATTCCTTGTAAGATTTGAGTGATATAATAATTATCGTGCAGTTTTTAAGAAAAGTGTCGTAATAATACAACTTTAACGATTTATATACCAAATAAATTCAAAACACTAGGTAAAGTCAAAATATAGTTTTTATAACTAAATGTAAGTATAAAAATATATCGGGATCATTTTTGAAAGTAACGGATTAAATATTCAAGATAATAACTCACGCGATAACGTTTATTAAATATAAAAATTACGCGTTAAATGTGAAATGAAATGCCATGAATGAATTAATATGATGCATATTTAATTTAAGAAATGACCGGAAAATGAGAATTGTGACATATATATATATATATATATATATATATATATATATATATATATATATATACTAGATTTCAAAGTTCTTCCAATGTATGGCATGACTTATAATTTTTGTTTACATATTTTTCTTTATTGTATGAAGGTTGTTATCACCAGTTATAGAAACCTTCTACCCAATCCTTTTGAAAAACAAAATTACTTGTAATGTTGCTATTAGGAATTTCATCACAGTTTAGAGCATAAATGAGTCAAAAACTATTCAAATAAATTTGATAAAAGAAGTAAATGTCGAGTTTTTCATAGTAACTCAAAGTCTATCTTAATGACTAACACCTCCGAAACCGTAACATTAAAAGTCTATCTTACAGTCATAATTTATAACTGAAGCATCATTGGATTTAAGAAGATTCGAAAAGTTATAGAAAGTGCCAGGGCCAAATTTAATTTACAAAAATCTGTTTGTGAGCCTACCCATGCTAAACCATGAGTTGTTTCGGTTTAGACCCGTTTTGACCCATACTTAATTCAACCCTAATCACCCATCTTGCCTATTGTAATAATACAAACTCAAATGGTTCATTAGAGATATTGCATCACATGGTCTGATTATTAGCCATTTTTGTTTGATATAAAAAATTCTAAAAAATAAAAATAGCAATTTCATTAGCTTTTGAAACTTTTCTCAAAAGGAAAAAAATCAACAAAATCCCTAGCTAGGGCTGCTAGTAGCTCAAAGTTGGTGGTTTTGTCCTAAATAGTGGTTTTCCTCAGTTTAAACCTAGCATTTTAATTCATTTTTAGTTGTTATAAAAAGTTTTAAAAAATAAAAATAACAATTTCAATAGCTTGTTTAACTTCCCTCAAAAGGAAAAAAATCAAAAAAAATGTTTTTATTAGGCTGCTGTAGGTCTAAATTTGTTCAGTCTTCACCATTTGCTTCAAATGGGTCAGAACAATTAGTTTTAACCCAGTATTTTTAGCACAAATTTTTAGCCATTTTAGTTTGATATAAAAAAAATTTTAAAATAAAAATAGCAATTTCATTTGCTTTTGAAGTTTTTCTCAAAAGGAAAAAAATAAAAAAATCCCTAGCTAGGGCTGCTAGTAGCTCAAAGTTGGTGGTTTTGTCCCAAATAGTGGTTTTCCTCAGTTTAAGCCTAGCATTTTAATTCATTTTTAGTTGTTATAAAAAATTTAAAAAAATAAAAATAACAATTTCAATAGCTTGTTTAACTTCCCTCAAAAGGAAAAAAAATCAAAAAAAATGTTTTGATTAGGCTGCTGTAGGTCTAAAGTTGCTCAGTCTTGACCATTTGCTTCAAATGGGTACATTTAGCACAGATTTTTAGCCATTTTAGTTTGATATAAAAAAATTTAAAAAATAAAAATAGCAATTTCATTAGCTTGTGAAGCTTTTCTCAATAGGAAAAAAATCAAAAAAATCCTTAGCTAAGGCTGCTAGTAGCTCAAAGTTGGTGGTTTTGTCTGAAATAGTGGTTTTCCCCAATTAAGCCTAGCATTTTAATTCATTTTTAGTTGTTATAAAAAATTTTAAAAAATAAAAATAACAATTTCAATAGCTTTTTTAACTTCCCTCAAAAGGATAAAAATAAAAAAAAAATGTTTTGATTAGGCTGTTGTAGGTCTAAAGTTGCTCAGTCTTGACCATTTGCTTCAAATGGGTCAGAACAATTAGTCTTAACCCAGTACTTTTAGCACAGTTTTTTAGCCATTTTAGTTTGATATAAAAAAATTTAAAAAATAAAAATAGCAATTTCATTAGCTTGTGAAGCTTTTCTCAAAAGGAAAAAAATCAAAAAAATCCCTAGCTAGGGCTGCTAGTAGCTCAAAGTTGGTGGTTTTGTCCCAAATAGTGGTTTTCCTCAGTTTAAGCCTAGCATTTTAATTCATTTTTAGTTGTTATAAAAAAATTTAAAAATAAAAATAACAATTTCAATAGCTTTTTTAACTTCCCTCAAAAGGAAAAAAATCAAAAAAAATGTTTTGATTAGGCTGCTGTAGGTCTAAAGTTGCTCAATCTTGACTATTTGCTTCAAATGGGTCACAACAATTAGTCTTAACCCAGTACAGATTTTATCCATTTTAGTTTGATATAAAAAAAATTAAAAATAAAAATAGCAATTTCATTAGCTAGTGAAGCTTTTCTCAAAAGGAAAAAAATCAAAAAAAATCCCTAGCTAGGTCTGCTAGTAGCTCAAAGTTGGTGGTTTTGTCCCAAATAGTGGTTTTCCTCAGTTTAAGCCTAGCATTTTAATTCATTTTTAGTTGTTATAAAAAAAATTTAAAAATAAAAATAACAATTTCAATAGCTTTTTTAACTTCCCTCAAAAGGAAAAAAATCAAAAAAAAATGTTTTGATTAGGCTGTTGTAGGTCTAAAGTTGCTCAGTCTTGACCATTTGCTTCAAATGGGTCAGAACAATTAGTTTTAACCCAGTACATATTTATCCATTTTATTTTGATATAAAAAAAATTTAAAAATAAAAATAGCATTTTCATTAGCTAGTGAAGCTTTTCTCAAAAGGAAAAAAATTAAAAAAAAAATCCCTAGCTAGGGCTGCTAGTTATTGAAAGAGATTCTCGAATTTAAATTCTTTAATATCAAATGACCCATTTCAAAGGCACATGCAAACACACCCACTAAGAACGCAAATCGGTATTAATGATTATAATGAGTAGTGACCGAAAGAATGAGAAGCCTCTTACCAGCGTCCAAATTTTCTATTTAGACATCCAATACCATCAGCAACAATCCTAATAGCTTTCCAGGAAACTAAGTGTTTCAATTCTTCATACCTGATGACAGACAACAGTTAAGGATACATAGAACAGAACCCTTCATACAACATATATTAATATATATATTGCTATATAACCATCTAACTAATAACTACAGTAAACATATATCATATCATTCCTTAACAATATAATACAGTATATATGAAAAAAAAATGTATCTCAATGGTAAGAAAGCATCGAACTTGGTAATCTTTGTAACCTTTAAACCATAACATTTAAATCTAAAACAGTTTAAGGAAAAACAGTGAATACGTATATATTCCTGAAAGAGCTGCAATAAGTGGAAGGATGACCACACAATCAAGCATGATGAATACGTATATTCCAGAAAGAGCTGCAATTGATAGTATTATCCTATTGACTACATTGGCGTATCATACGATAATATCATAACGTTACAAATCATAGGAGTTTAGACAGCATATATCTCTTCTAATAATTGTGAATTAAAAATCTATTGCCAACTGATTTACGACTGTTCACTATCGTTAGCAAGGTGATTCACATCAGCTGAATTACTATTTAAGTAACAACTAACAATTTCAAACGCATACTTGAGTGATTTCGAGTCTTCAAAGAGATTGTCCGCGAATGATAAGGTTTTAAAATGTACATTTTTTAGGGGTCATTTAAGCCCTTATTTGATCACTTTTGTATCCGTTATTACTTAATATCGTTCCTTTTCACTTTTTAGGTCTCTTGAAGGCAAATTGCTGTAATGGCACTTATTTGGACGAAAAGGCGCAAATATACGAACCAAAGTCAGAATCGAGACACTCTAGCTGCTGAAAACATAAAGTGACGGCGTCACTGCTTATCTGCGACGCCGTCCGAGGATTTTGTGATGAGACAGAACCCAAAACTCTTATTTTCAAGTGACGACGTCCAGTTGTAAAAGAGTAGGCCGTCGCTACTCAGACGGCTTAGATGCAATCCAGACTGCGTCAGAAGCTGAAGAGGACGGCGTCACAAGCACAAGGTGACGCCGTCGCAAGTCTAACGTGGCCAAGAGGAAACCCTAATGACGGCGACACGACGGCGTCACAAAACATAAGGTGACGCAGTCGCATATGTAATCTTATATATAGAATCCGAATTTTTCAGTATTAGTGTGTAGTCTTTTGGAGTAAAAACCTAGAACCGAACCAAGGCTGTCTTGTACAGTATTTTAGGGTTCCAAACCCTATCTTACATCAAGATAAGTTCTTTACTTCATTAATATAATTATGTCTTTGATTATTTGTGTGTATGCTTGCATGTTCTCCATGTCCGGCTAATTTATTTTTGTGTTTGCTTAGGGAATATGAAACTTAATTATTGATTATTGATTGGTTGTCTCTTATCTTAGTTGATTAATGATCTAGTAATGCGATAGGTCATTCGTTGTGTACTTAATGCTTGATTAAATCTTTGTGAACCTTAGAATATAACTCCTTGAGTAGTTGTAAGCTAAACCATCCAAAGAGTGCCTTAGAGTAAGAGTTTATTATCCCTAGTGGGTTTTGTAGACGAGACCCTTTGGTAAGTTTAAAGAGTTAGGGAACATACGCATACCCTACAACCTTAGACACACAACGCAACTAAGAATAAGGACGTGACAATTCAACCACCAATAGGAGATAATTAAGGAGTAGTAAAACCTAAGTAAACACATCTTTAAACTATCATACGAGCACACAATAATTAGACATAGACTACATACACCTTAGATTAGATAATTAGATAAGTAAAGTAATCGGTAGCAATACGAACCCCCCCCCCCCCCAAATCCAAACCCCGAGATTCGTACCTTTCAATTTCATAAAAAAAACATAAAAAGATAAAAAAATAATCTTCCTCAACCCCAACCTTAGCGTAGTAGCTTCTTACTAGCATTCCTATTCCCCTAGAGAACGATATCAATACCCGTGGCTTACCCTAATTACTACACTACAACGATTAGGTTCACTGCCTAGGGTGTTATAAAACTTGCTCGAAGAAAAAGAAGTTTCCTTGACCCCGAACGACGCGTGTAGCGTTATCAAGTTTTTGGTGCCGCTGCCGGGGAATAGAATAGCTAGTTAGTAGTCCACCTCGTTTAGGTTCCTTTGTTTGATTCCTATCAAGTAAATTTTTCTCATTTTTAGCTTTCTCTTAGTCTATCCCCCTTCTTCGTGACCTTTGTTCGTAAACCCCATCACTTTTCATCATGGAAGGTGATAACCACCCAGCATTCATCAACCCACCACCAATTGACCCGCCAAGAGCCCGTACTCTTGGTGAATACTCGAGACCAAGCCACTTAGGCTATAGGAACACCATTGAGCTTCCCGACCAAGCCCAAACTACGGCCCTACGATCCGACACCATCCGGTTGGTGCAAAATGGATGTGCAAAATGGATGTGCATTCCTCAAAATTTTCGATTCCATTGACCTTGATGCTACTACTCGGGAGATCACGCGCCTGCGTCTCTTCCAATTCTCTCTACGGGACCAAGCTAGTAATTGGCTTGAGCGACTTCCCGCTGGATCCATCTCAAGTTGGAATGATCTCACCTCCCGTTTCCTTGCTCAATTTTTCCCATCGGGGAGAACCACTAAACTTAGGCGAGACATCTTGACGTTTCAACAACTCCAAGGTGAGTCTCTCTACAAAGCATGGACTCGATTTAAGGACCTACTTCGTAGACTTCCCCATCATGGCATTGATCTTTGGCTTCAAATCCAAATCTTCTATGACCATACCGATTTCATCACTCGATGATCCATTGATCGAGCCGCCGGTGGAAGGCTCAGCGACTTTAATGCAGAGAGATCTTGGGATATTATAGGAGAACTTTGATCGAGCTACGAAGATTGGAATGAATCTCCTGAAACTCCGGTTAGCGTAGTTAATGCCATATCAACTCCTTTTGAATCTTCAGACACCCTCGAGGAGAAAATGAGTGCCATTGAGAGAGGGATTGATTATCTTATGGAAAGACAAAGAAGAGTCCCCGTACAAATCCTCGAGAAACTGTCAAATCCGCCAATTCCACCAACAACCCCACACCTTTTCAAGTCCCCAAGTCGTGAGCAAAAATCCGCTCCGCCTACTTCCCAATACCACTTTCACCAAGCTTCAAGGAACAAATGAGGGAGTACATGGTGTCATACGGAGATTAGCCAAATTTGAAGAGGAGGTTTATAGGCAGAGAGAGGAAATGCAAGCGAAAATGACGGAAATGATGAATTTGGTAATAGAATATACCAAAACAAAAGTTCCTGAAAAGGTACTTGTGAGAAGCAACGATTGTCCTCCCACTTCATTTGTTAACGCCGTTTCTGTTATACCCGAGGATGCAAGGGTTGAGATGAGGAAAACTGAGGAAAGCAAGATGGAGGAGTCTGTGCCTAATGATGAGCCTGAGACCATTGAGTACTACCTTAAGCACAAAATTAATAAAAAGACCATTGCAAACCAAGTAAACAACTTTAGGTACAATGAATTTCTTAGGGAAGCCCTTGAAGGAAAAATGACAGAAGAAGAGTATGACGCCTTATCTATGGGACCCCTGTATGAGTTGGTCATAAAAAAAACCATTAACAAAAAAACGAGACACCACAGGGAATTTCGTGATACCATGTAGCATAGGTGATATTGATAATATAAATGCCTTAGCCGATCAGGGGACTGATGTGAACATAATGCCATTATCAATCTATAATAAGTTAACTAAGGAAAAACCAGCCAAGACCGATCTTAGACTTTCCTTAGCTAATCACACCTATGTTTACCCCGTAGGGATCGTGGAGGATGTTCTGATAGAAGTGGCTAATATCGTTTATCCGGTGGATTTCGTAATCATTGATGTCGAAGAAGATAAAAATGTGCCACTCATTCTTGGAACACCATTTTTGGCCACCGCCAAGGCAACTATCAAATGCGGAGAGGGCATCATGGCACTTAAAAGCGGGAAAGGGTACGCTAGGATACCCATCATCCCAAGGTATCCTCTTAAGATCATGGAAATGGTTACGAGTGGAAATCCACAAGCCCCTAGCGATAGTGTTAAGAAGAAAATGAATGATTGGGAAAAAGGGCTTAGGGACTTTATGGTTCAAGGATTGTATGCAACATTGTGGAAACCCGATAAGAAGTTAGGAAATAATCCCACTTCGATACCAAAGGCACAAAGGAACCATAAGGAATTCCTAAAAGGAGAAAAAGTACTTTTATACAAATCACGGATAAGGGCATTACGAGGTAGAAACAAACCAAGATGGTTTGGGCCTTTTACAGTGAAGGAAACCAATCTAAAGGATAAAATTGTCACCATAATAGACGACGTTGGCAAGGAATCTACAGTAAGCATACAACG
Source organism: Chrysanthemum makinoi (assembly GCA_910596185.1). Taxonomy (NCBI): domain Eukaryota; kingdom Viridiplantae; phylum Streptophyta; class Magnoliopsida; order Asterales; family Asteraceae; genus Chrysanthemum; species Chrysanthemum makinoi. Next base: position 205,742,618 of record OU343225.1, on the reverse strand, counting down.
TCTACACACTTTCGACGACGGGAAATCGAAGGAAGGAGATGACGGTAACGAAGTCACTGTAGGGCACGACTACGAGTCTAGCTACAAGACTCTTAAATAAAGAAAAGCGCTTCGTGGGAGGCAACACATGCTTAATTGTTTGCTTGTTAGTGTCATATATCTTTTATTAATTGTTTATGCTCATGTTTAAATTTGTAAAAATGCTTTATTTTGTTTTTAACCTCGTCTTAATTGCATATAAAGGTATTTTACATAAAGGATAAGTGTAGGGAAGATTACACAAGTTTTCAAAAGAAACGTAAACATGAGAATAACAATTCATTAAAAGATATATATGTGTGTTTGTTCGAGTCAAATGCTTGTATCGAGTCATAATGGATGTTTTGCAGAAAATTTTCCAGATTCTAAAGATGTAAATTTTCCAGAATCTTTCCAGAAAATCGCAGACCAGTTTTTGTCAGACTAACCTGACGGCGTCAGGATTGCAACCTGACGGCATCACGTGGAAGGATTAAAACATCGATTACTTTTTTTCTCGTTTCTCGAGCCACTTATAAATTTTTGGAATTTTCCAGGTCTTAATTTTCCGAAATTTCTGTAAACATCCATTCCACAAGAATTATATCCTAGTTTAAATCGAGTCTTATATATATTATTACCGCCGATTTTACGCGAAGGTTTCGTTTGATTTCTTCAAGTGTGCGAGTGTTTAATTTATCAAGAAGAAGAAACAAAAGATTGGAAGGAGCTTTTCACGCACATTCTTCTTGGAAAGGATTTAACCACTACTTCACAACGGATCCTACCGAGCTAATCAGGGGAGTACTAGTTTCTTTCGTTTTTAATTACCTTCATTATCATAACTTTGATACTTTCGGGGAACATTGGGGACAATGTTCAGTTTAAGTGTAGGGAGGGAAAATAAAACGGGAACTTTGAAACTATGCTTATCCTTGATTATTTGCTTTGTCTAAGTGTATTTGTGTAATAAACCATGAGAAAATGTCGGTTAGGGTAATTTTGGCACCAAATTTTTAATTTTTCATGACATATAAGAGTGGGCCATTAGTTTTAACAAAAGCGTCTCGCGGATAGGAAGTTGCATGACTAGCACAAAAACCCTTTACCACTTAAATTCCACCCAAAATGTGAGGATCGCCCTTAGATTAGTAGGAATTAAAAGCATTCATCTTTAATGCTTAGAGTGTGAACCGGTAGTATATTAGATTCTAGAACTTGTTTTGTGATGCATTCCGAGATCGCTAGTAAGACTACACTTGTGTAGTTAGAAATAACTAAATGATAAGAGGCATTAGGATAACCCTTGTTTGATACCCGTAATATAATTACTTCTTCCACATCGGTTGAGTAATTTCCCCCACACCCTTTGCGTTGTACTCATCTTTAATACACGATACCCCTAGTTAACCCCTCAGAGCCTATCCTTTTCGCGGTTCTCGTGATGTTTCGGTTTTTCTGGAATATCAATGAAGAGCATTGTTTACACCCCACCCCCAAATATACACCCAAATCGCCTTAGCCTACCTTGTATGCACTCACTTTTAGTGCATTATTGTTATCACCCTAAACCCTTAGTTCAATTATCTGGTTGCTTGCATAAGTTGATAAGTCGAGTCATATCCTTTGTATACAGTTTTGGGACGATTGGGATTCATGGGAAAAGTTAAAGTTTATGAAATGACAGGAAGGGAATGTTAAATTCAAATTCCCTTTGTTTGCATAATAATGTACCCCAAGTGTTTTGATCCTTTCAATTCGGGTCATATTAGTATTAGAGTAATAAAAACTCAAGTGTAGGGATGTGCCTATAAATCCCTATCATTTTGATGTTACCGTAGAGGATGGTAGAGTAAAAGTGTATGAAAAAAAAATAGAAAAGAAAAAAACAGAGTGTTAAAAAAAAAAAAAAAAAAAAAAAAAAAACGGGCTACCATCCTACATCTATCCTTTAAATTTATGTTTGTTTTTTTCAGTTAGCTAGAGTTTAGAGTGTCGAGTCTTGGCTTAGCAACGCCATTCTTCGTATACTTGAAACATAGAGATTTTTGACTTGCCACCACTAAATAGCCTATCCCACCAAACCCTTTGTTTCCCTGCCGTAAGCCTAACATTACAACCCTTTAAAGACCTCTTTGATAGTCTTTCCTAGGTGCTTACGCCAAAGCGATGGAGGTTTGATCTGGTCTCAAGCCTATGGTAATCTATGTACAAGGACCGGTTAATGAGTGTTATCTTCCATTTCCAATTTGTTATATTTCATATACACCCGAGAGAGATGTGAGAATCCAAACACCCCATGTGAGGTGCTAGTATGTAATTTCCGTGCTTGTTATGACTTTTGCGGGGCTTATATGTATTGTGGACTGTTTTAAACCAATGCTTCATGACCCCTAACTTATAAATTAATTGGCTAAAAGCACATTTGCTTGAGGACAAGCAAATACCAAGTGTAGGGATATTTGATAAGGTTTTAAAATGTACCTTTTTGAGAGGTCATTTAAGCCCTTATTTGATCACTTTTGTATCCGTTATTACTTAATATCGTTCCTTTTCACTTTTTAGGTCTCTTGAAGGCAAATTGCTGTAATGACACTTAATTGGACGAAAAGGCGCGAATATACGAATAAAATGGCCAAAGTCAGAATCGAGACACTCCAGCTGCTGAAAACATAAAGTGACGGCGTCACTACTTATCTGCGACGCCGTCCGAGGATTTTGTGACGAGACAGAACCCAAAACTCTTATTTTCAAGTGACGACGTCCAGTTGTAAAACAGTAGGCCGTCGCTACTCGCACGCCTAGATGCAATCCAGACTGCGTCAGAAGCTGAAGAGGACGGCGCCACAAGCACAAGGTGGCCGCCGCAAGTCTAATGTGGCCAAGACGAAACCCTAACGACGGCGACACGACGCAAGGCCACAAAACATAAGGTGGCGCAGTCGCATATGTAATCTTATATATAGAATCCGAATTTTTCAGTATTAGTGTGTAGTCTTTTGGAGTAAAAACCTAGAACCGAACCAAGGATGTCTTGTACAGTATTTTAGGGTTCCAAACCCTATCTTACATCAAGATAAGTTCTTTACTTCATTAATATAATTATGTCTTTGATTATTTTTGTGTATGCTTGCATGTTCTCCATGTCCGGCTAATTTATTTTTGTGTTTGCTTAGGGAATATGAAACTTAATTATTGATTATTGATTGGTTGTCTCTTATCTTAGTTGATTAATGATCTAGTAATGCGATAGGTCATTCGTTGTGTACTTAATGCTTGATTAAATCTTTGTGAACCTTAGAATATAACTCCTTGAGTAGTTGTAAGCTAAACCATCCAAAGAGTGCCTTAGAGTAAGAGTTTATTATCCCTAGTGGGTTTTGTAGACGAGACCCTTTGGTAAGTTCAAAGAGTTAGGGAACATACGCATACCCTACAACCTTAGACACACAACGCAACTAAGAATAAGGACGTGACAATTCAACCACCAATAGGAGATAATTAAGGAGTAGTAAAACCTAAGTAAACACATCTTTAAACTATCATACGAGCACACAATAATTAGACATAGACTACATACACCTTAGATTAGATAATTAGATAAGTAGAGTAATCGGTAGCAATACCAACCCCCAAATCCAAACCCCGAGATTCGTACCTTTCAATTTCCTAAAAAACATAAAAAGATAAAAAATTAATCTTCCTCAACCCCAACCTTAGCGTAGTAACCTCTTACTAGCATTCCTATTCCCCTAGAGAACGATATCAATACCCGTGGCTTACCCTAATTACTACACTACAACGATTAGGTTCACTGCCTAGGGTGTTATAAAACTTGCTCGAAGAAAAGGAAGTTTCCTTGACCCCGAACGACGCGTGTAGCGTTATCAACGAACATCAATGTTTTCTGTAGCACTGTTTTCTAATGACTACAATTTTTACTGGAGCTTCTCTATATACCCATCTAACTTTTCACGGGAAGGATCATCGATTTGAGATTTTATGTGAAAGTTATTCAGTGTCGAATATGGCTTCAGAAGAAGGTTTTCAAATTCAAATCTGCAGCACTGTTTTCTAACGACCATTACTTTTTCGTGAACCGTTGGATTGGGCTACAATTTTTACTGGAGCTTCTCTATATACCCATCTAACGTTACACCAGAGGGATCGTCGACTTGAGATTTTATGCAAAAGTTGTTAAATGTCGAATATGGCTGCAGAAGAAGGTTTTCAAATTCGAATCTGCAGCACTGTTTTCTAACGACCATAACTTTTTCGTGAACCGTTGGATCGGGCTACAATTTTTACTAGAGCTTCTCTATATACCCATCTAACGTTTCACGGGAGGGGTCGTCGATTTGAGAATTTATGAGAAAGTTATTCAGTGTCGAATATGGCTGCAGAAGAAGGTTTTCAAATTTGAATCTGCAACATTGTTTTCTAACGACCATAACCTTTTCGTGAACCGTTGGATCGGGCTACAATTTTTACTGGAGCTTCTCTATATACCCATCTAACGTTTCACAGGAGGGATCGTTGATTTGATATTTTATGTGAAAGTTATTCAGTCTCGAATATGGCTGCAGAAGAAGGTTTTCAACTTCGAATTTTTAGGGTTTAAAGGTATTATTCTCTGATTTCTTTCTTCGTATGGATTACATCATTATGGAAGTCGTTTATACATTGCTTGGTTAATAAGTTTTAAAAAAGATAATTACTTAATATAATTTTTGTAGATAAATTGGATTTAGTATAGGATTCCAATAAAATTATAGGCATTTATAGATTATAATATGCAACATAATTATCAAAATAACTTGTTTCCTAAGTGGTAAACACACAAGTTATTTATCCAAATAACCAAGGTTCAATCCTTGCAAGGCTCCTTTTTTATAAATAATTTTCAAAAATATTTAATAAAAATCCAAAATTTACAAAAATAATTATTAAAAATCCGAAATTTACAATTAGTGCTTAGGTGGATAAAAATATTGCTTAGTTGGACAACAAATGATTATGTGGCATTAAATTGAATTACATGGCATTGAGGTGGCATTTGTGAAAAATGTCTCCTGTTATATATAATATAATATATATATATATATATATGGGAATATATTAGCTACAATTTTTTGTAGCCAATTGGCTACAATTTTATGTGTATAAATGTGGGTCTCTGGTTCTTTTTGTGGGTCCTGATTATTTTCTGTGGGGCCTTGATTCATTGGTTGTGTATTTTATATGAGGGATTGTAGCTAATTGGCTACAAAAATTGTAGCCAAGCTATCCCCTATATATATATATATATATATATATAGAGGTTGGATCAAATAGAAAGTATGTATAGATAAAAAGGATAAAAAGGGTAGAAAATGTAACATTTAATAATGAGATATTAAGGGTATTATATGTATTTAATCTTTTATGCATTTAATCTTATGCATTAAAAACTTTTAATATTCAATGTCACATTAAAAAAAATTAAAAACTATGGCTCGTTACTTGCTCTCTTTAATACACAATTCATGAATTCAATGATGACACAAATGATTCAGTTTGTTGACATTGGAGGTAAATTAGTGTGTCATAAAAACTTGATTTGTTATTAAAAATGTGTCATTAAAATTAGTGTGTCACTATAAACATTTCAAAAAAATTAAGTGTGTCACTGCATATGGGTCAAAGAAATTGTAATAAATATAGTGTGCAAATACAAATGCATCAAAAGACTAACTGTGTCAAAAAATAAAAAGTTAGTGTGTCACTAAAATGTGTCATAAAACTTAATATGTCACTATAATTGCATCAAAAAATTTAGTGTGTCACTACATAGTTTGTCATTAAAAATGTGTCACAAAACTTAGTGTGTCACAACAAATGCATCAAAAGACTAAGTGTGTCAAAATAAAAGTTAGTGTGTCACTAATAATGTACTATGGAATTAAGTGTGTCATAAAATTTTGTGTGTCACTATAAATGTATTAAAAAAATTTAGTGTCTCGTTAAATATGTGTCAAGAAAAGTTGTGCGCTAACAATAGTGTGTCACTACAAATATACAAAAATTTGTTAATATGTGACTAAAAATATACTAAATTTCAAGTGTCTTAAAAAAAGATAAATTAATAAAGAAAATTATTGGTATAACAATAAAGATAAATTAATGAATCATGGCAAATGAATAGAAAAAACGTTTGAAATTTTTCAAAGACCATAACTTTTTTGTATGTGTCATGCCATTAAATTTATAAAAAGAAGAAAAAAACATTTAATGCTATAAATATCAAAAGACTTTGATACCCTTTTGAGTTTCACAATAACACATTAATGAGCCACTGAAATTAATAAATTTTCATTAATAACCCAATTTGATTTCATCCATCAATTTACTTTGCTTTGATATATCCTATGGCCAAAATTCCTTCTTATACTTTTTCCCACCAATTACTTTTTACAATAACCACACTATATATATATATATATATATATATATATATATATATATATATATATATATATATATATATTTGGTGTAGAATTGGTATGTAAACCATGTGGTGGAGAAACATCGTGTGAACCATCATGACGCTTCAGGTTCTGGCGGCGTAAATGTAGAAACCGAGAACTACTCAAAGAAGGTTCTAGTAACTAATAGTCCGTATGAAACTATAAATACCTAATGTTTAAAAACGGAAAACTAAGTCCTACTTCTTTTAAACTATCACAATAAATTAGGGGTGTTGATCCAATCGGTTATCGAGTTGTTTGGTTTCGTTAAATCGGTTATATTTTTATTCGGGTCAACACGAAAACCGAATTGGACTGAACTATAATTAAACCGAAGTGAACCGAAAACCGAATATGAATTTAGTTCGCTTCTTGGGTTGACCCGAATAACCCGAATTTCACTATCTATTCGGTCTTTTTATTTTTTTTTCCTAACCCTACTATAAACCCAAAATTATTTACATTTTAAGCCATGGCTTCCATAATTAGCAACCTACAAACATAATATTTGACTTTCCCTGGAAAAGCATTTAAAAAAACATTCGTACTAACCATTCTATGAATTCAACTTACCGTTGACCATTAAACACAAAAACGTGTAAAAACAGACGAAAACGTGTAATAACGAAATAAAACGTATGAAAACAAACGAAAACATGTAAAAACGTAGGAAATTGTGTAAAAGTGTAGGAAAATGTATGAAAACGGACGAAAAAGTCTTACAAACATATGAAAATGGCTAAAAACGGATGAAAACGGACAAAAACGGACTAAAGCGGATGAAAACGCGTGTAAGAATGTAAGAAAATGTATGAAACGTAAGAAAATGTACGTTAATATGTAAAACAGATGAAAACGTATGAAAACGGACGAAAACGTCTAAAATAAATGAAAATGGCTAAAAACGGACGAAAATAGACAAAAACTTATACAAACGGACTAAAACATGAAAAACCCAGCGAAAACGTGTAAACACGGACAAAAACGTGTAAACACGAACGAAAACGTGTAAAACCAGATTAAAAGGGTCAAAGACGTACGAAAACGGACAAAAACGTATCAAAACAGACGAAAAAGGACAAAAACGTACGAAAACGGACGGAAACGTGTACAAAACTAAGAAAACGTTTGAAAACGGACGAAAACATATAGAAACGACTAAAACGGACGAAAACGCACAAGGGTCGTGTTACCGTGCCCAACTTATCTAACGCAGCCCTAAAGACAGTTTCACACAGTGTTTTGACTAAGACATATGAGTTACTGATTTTATGGCCTCCTCAAATATCAAAATTAACGTGCCCACCTTTAATAACTTTAATACAGTTCATATAACCTTCACACTATAACTATACACCTACCAAGCCGGTGCAACCCATGCATGACCGGTGATAATGGCTAATTCACATGGTGGGTCATGGGTATTAGGATATCACTGGTCACATTCATTAATGGATATTTGAAATCATATGAGTCACAAGCATTGGGTTATAGTTGCTTAGAGTGTCATGTTACGACATGATTCAATCAATAGTAAATATAATATTATATTATGAAAACCCCGACCAAATGGTCAATTTGCTCTCTACCCGAGAATGAAAATCCCAATTTGGTCAAAGAAAGTCAAAACACAATATTTTCCAGAAATATGAGATATTCCCAGGTCGTTTTAAGTCCCAACGAAGTGTGAATAGAAATTCGCGTTCGGTTCGTGATCGGGTGATTTTGAATGATGAAAGATATTTGGATTTTGTGAATAAATTTATGAAACATAAACTAAAAACAACTAAAAAACCCAAATAAATCAAGTAACAAAAGTCCAAATAACCCAAAATGCAATTAATCCTAAAAATACCAAATTTTGGAAATTTAAGCATAAAAACTAAAATTTATTTTTTAAAAGTCCTAAATACTTAAAAATAATTTAAAAAAAAAAGATTTGTACTTTTCTGAATTTTATTTTATTTATTATGAATAAAAAACCTTTTTAAACTAATTAAATGAAAAAATTTATTAAATCAAAAGAGAAAAAACCTTTTTAAACTAATATGAAAAAACCTTTAGGAATTGTTTCATTAGACTTCATTCAATTTTTAGCATAATTCAATACCACATTCCATCTTTGAGCTATCCTCATTACTTGGAATGTCTTTTTAACTTTTAAGATCATCAATTGCAGTTTGATGTTGTCTTCTATAATCTTCAATAACTTGGACTGTCTTTTTAACATGCCTGCAGGGACTACATTTATAAACATTGCTGCTCGGATAAGTGGGACACATTTATAAACATGGACAAGTCTTGGATGGGAACTAATAGGACCAACAAATCTTATGTTGATAGAGTAGCAACGTTTATTGATTATGCAGTACACAACTTGCAGAAGATGGGGAACATCGACCCACGAGTTAATAAACATGATCTTTTAATGCCATGTCCGTGTACAAATTGTTGAAACCACATATAGCATAAAGTGGAGGAAGTGCAGTTCCATTAATTCAGAAATGGGATTGATCTAAGCTACATAAAGTGGAGTAAACATGGAGAGAAGGATGAGTCATCAATAATTGCCCAAAAACCTGTTAACGCTACAACAGAGTTTGTTGACGACACGGATTTTGCTTCATAGATTCCAACAGATGGCCCAACAACAGTAGAAATGGTTAATGCAACAAAAGATAATTTTAATGAGGATGACCTCGTCAAGTTTCAAGAATTATTATTAGACGCAGAGAAGCCTCTTTATGAAGGATGTCCTGACTTCACAAAGTTTTCCGCAATAGTTAAACTACTCAACTTGAAGGGTAAGTACGGATGTTCTGATAAGATCTTTACTGAATTACTAGGATTGTTAAAGAAGATGCTACCTGTTGGTAACGAAATGGTGGAAAAAACTTATCAAGCCAATTTTTTTTTTGAAATTGATGGGATCAGGATACAAAAAGATATATGTATGTATCAACAACTGCCTTCTTTACTCGAAGGGTGACAAGGATTTGACTGCGTATCGAACTTGTGGGATATCAAGATCGAAGGTGGATAATAAGATACATAAAGTGTACGAAAACATTCCAGGAAAGGTAATGTGGTACTTTCCAATTATACCAAGACTGCAACGACTATTTAAGATAGAAAGTATTTCAGAAGATTTAAGATGGCATGCGACACGGAGGATAACCGATGGTGTGTTACGTCACCTCGCAGATTCAAAGGCATGGCGTACCATAGATGAAAAATTCTTCGAAATTGCTGAAGATCCAAGAAATCTACGGCTTGGAATATCGGCTGATGGGGTTGACGTCAACTTAGGAATTAGGCATCACAGTGTATGGCCAGTTTTAACTGTCATATACAACCTTCCTCCATGGTTGTGTATTGATGAGTGTGTAAATACTCATCATTTTTAGTTAAATCTGAACTGCAAAACGGTTAAAAATGCTCAGAAATGCATCAAAATACTAAAAAATCTCAAAATTGCATTTTATATGTTTTAGATGCAAAATGTTTAAAATCAGATGAAAAATGAGTTAAGTTTGCATAATTGGCGCTTCATCCCCCAAGTTTCAAAAAATTGTCAGAAATAGTCCCTGAGCCCTAATTTCAAAAGAAAAATCACCAAAGGTCCTTTTTAAAATCATAACTTGTCAAAATTAGTCCTTTGGTGAAAAATATCAAAAATTTTGAGAAATTACAAGTTTGGTCCTCCAAGTTAAAAAATTGGCAAAAATGGCCCTTGGAAATTTGGAAATGTCAAGTTTGGTCCTTGTACTATTGGAGCTTGTCACTTTTGGTCCCTTGGAACAACTTTGCAATTTGGCAGCTTTGGTCCCTCAAAATTCAGGAAATACAAATTGGTCCCTATGTTATTAAACCTTTTAAACCCATTTGGACCCTATCACAAACCATTGTGACCCTGCCAAGCCTTTGGACCCCCCTTCAATTGGACCTTTCCCTTTTAATATTACCCCAGGTCAAACTTTGGTCAAATAAACCCCACGCCGCTTTTTTTCCCCGCTCTTCCCCAACATCTAGCCCCTCAACACTCAACACCCATCCCCCTCCTCACTATCACTCCTCCATGTCCCCTTATCCTCAACAACCTTCCAAATAGCATTTAATGCCCCTCCTCCTTTTGCACTCAACCTCCAACTGGCATAAACCCATTTCCCGCCAAAAATCAATCCTATGGCTAAAAACTCTCCAAGCCATCCAATGGTCTCAAAACAATGTGGGATTAGCTCAGAGAGAGAAAAGATGCAGAGTTGGTGTATAAAAGAGGATGAAGAGAGAAGAAAGGGAAGTAGTTAGTTTTAATAATTTTTCTTAATGTCGTTTTTTAAATATATGTCTTAGTTTAATTCAAAATGTTGTAATTTCAGCTTTTATGTATAACAATTAAGTTAAAACATCTTTGTAATGTGCTTTTGATTATCAATTCAAGTTTTCATATAAGTTCCTAGTTTCATGTTTATCATATAACTCACAAATTCCCCTCATTTGCAAGCTTTAAAAAGTTCAATTTCCATCTCAAATAAGTTTATTAAAGCTTATTGATAGCTTTGGTTAAGCTCACAATTCGGGCTTCAAACAATTTGGTTATTGGTCAACATAAGTCAACTGTAAGCTCAAATGGACATTGGAATGGTTTATGGTGTTGCAGAGCATGGATATGGGTTGGAAATGGTTTAGTGTAGTGATCTTTTAGATCCGTCTTACCGGCATGACAGCCGGACACTTCATGAGTATAAATCTCAATTTCGCCATCCATTTTGCATATTGTGCTTGAATGTTTATCTCGTGGTCACCATTAGTTTAAATGTGTTTATTAGTTGTATTTAGGTCATTCAAACTCAGCTTTGATTAATGATATACGATAGTTCAAGAGTTAGTTTTTAATTTGCAATTCAAACATATATAGCGTGTTTGGATTCCTCTATTTAAGCCGCTTTTAAGGTTTGCTCGGTTATAACCTCGTTGTTGCATGCTTGTGTAGCTCTTTATATTCATTCTAGTCATCATTTTGCACCGCACACCTCTTAAGTCAAAATTACACTAATCGCCTTATCACTGATCAGCAAGATTTTATAAAATCAAAGGTTGTTTTGTGCTTAGAATTCTAGATATAGTTCAGTAGTTCATTCATCTTAAAACACTAATCTCAGTCCACAATCTTGAATCAAATCTCAAGTTGGTCAACTTTTCATGAAAGAAAAAGTCAAACCAAAAAACGCTTTGAGCCAAACTAAGATGAATTTTCATTGATTCATTCTTTGGCTCTATCAAGGAAACTTAGGGTTTTATAAGTTCAACCGATCTAGATTTTATTATGATTTTAGTAGATTTTAGTATTTTGTACAAACCTCAAAAAATGCTTGACAGTAGTATTAAATTTCGCGGCATTGACTCACAAGATACACCGAGTTCCAAGATTGTGGTTTGTGCCTTTGCACAAAGCCTCATTTCAACTCATTCTAGGTCTCCCTTTTTGGTTTTTACGTTAACCTAGCCGTGTCTAGTGTAGGTTCCTCATTTTGGTTTTAATCTCAAATTTTTATTTGATAGCTTATTCATAGGGTCGCAAGTAGGCCTCAAACTGCTTAGCACAATTAGCCTAATCTTCCATCTTTGTAACTTGCAATCCAGTGAGGGTGCTAGTTGTTTCTGTTGCATTTTGGTTCTTTTAGCTTATTTCAGCTTCTGCTTTCGCTTTTGGTGCTTGTTTTGTGATCATTTGCTTATTTTAAGTACTTATTTATAAGCACTTGGCATAGCAGATTCTTAATCCTTCACACAACCCCATGTTTTTATATTTTTCCTAGATTCTTACTATTATTTTAGACTTTTCTTGAATTTTTCAGATTTTTCTAAGTCAGTTTGCTATTTTTCTTCATTTTAATTAGTTTTTAAGTCATTTTAATTAGCATTTAATACAATTAATTAAGAAAAGTTTCAAAAAAATAATTTTTCATTTTTCTTAAGTTAAGATAAATATAAAAAGACAAAAAAAATATTTTTCTAGACTATTCTTAGTTAAATTTGTATTTTTTTTAGCAATTTAAGTAGTTTTAAATAGTTTTTAATTCATATAAAATACAAAAATAATCAGAAAAATATTAGAATAGTTTTGAAAATTCTCTTTTGTTATTTTAGATTTTTCTAAGTCATAATTTCATTTTTTTTAGCTTTATTTCCTATTTTCTTGTATTTTAGGCTATTATTAAATAGTTAAAAATAGTTTTTAATTAATAATAATTAGATAAATAGTTTTAAAAATAATTTTCTTTTTCTATAATTTTCTTTTATCATTAGGTTTGTTAAAATGTCATTTTCATATTTTTAGGATTTATATTGTTTAAGTTTCACATTTTCATTTGTACGCTATTTAGCTTTTAATTCCAGCTTTTATAAAGTTTAAAAATCAAAACATCATTTTGGTAAATAAATATACTATTAATTTATTTTTATCTTTTTAATTTCCTTAATTTGCATTTAAGCCTTTGTAATTATAGGCTATTTCAGAAGTTATAATTAATTCAATCCCTTTTTCTCGTTCAAATCTCTCATCACTATCCTATTGATAATTTTCGCATAGCTCACCGGGACATAACGACCCGGGAAACACTATACCTCCGATCTTCATTGCATTCGCTTCTAAACCGCTTTTAAGTTTTCTACGGCCGGCCATTCACAAGTGGCCGGCTTTGTGTGAGAAAACTTGACTGCTCAGAGCCGACAAATTTTGGCGCCGCACGGGGAGTCGTAATTATCTTACGCTTAGCAGATTAGTGATTTGGATATTCACTCCTTGTTCATACCATCTATATGTATTTATATTTTCTTATAAAAATCAAAAACCCAAAAAGATTTTCATTCTTTGTTTTTTACATCATGTTTTTCAAAAATACCAAAAATATTCCTCTTTACCCTCTTACCCTTTTTGATTCTTTATCCCTTTACCCTCTATCCATTTGATTCTAACTTCTTATTCTCATGGAATCGCTATTCCTTGTGTCGGTTGTGGTGAGCCTTTTTTGGTTCACCATGTCGCTGTGTAATGCGGTGTACAAGGTGGTAATGATATTCGAACGAGTTGTTTGTTTTGTGGTTCAAGGAATTCATTTGATTATGATCCTAATCAACTCATTTAACTAATTTCAAACTTTTCCAATTACCCACCACAGCCCCACTTATCTTCATATAACCGCTGAATTTTGTGGAGGTCCTCACCAAGGATTTGAGTGTCAATCCGGAAACACGCTTGTCTATGAACGCCCGTGATGCTCAACTTTGGTTATGACCAATATCCATATGATTCACCAGGCCCGCACTCAACATGTTCAAGCAGTACCGGAGGTCCCTAATTTCAGCTCATTGTCAAATGGGAATCCATTTCCTTGTAACAATCATGACTCTTATGGGTTTGACAAATTCCAACCTCCACACAGCACACTATACGGTTCAAACTCCACCCGAGCCGTTGTCTCAAGAAATCTCCCAAGATTTTGAAACCGCAATGAAAACACTTGAGGATATGATGAGTAACTTTAAGAATCAAGTAAGTGGTGAAACGACTATGGAGAATTGCTACTTGTGAAACGAGAGGCTCGTAAATCTAGGGAAGAATTATTAGTCCTAGAGCATGCCGCCTAAGGCTCCCAATTTCTTAAGGCAGCTATGTATGATGATGACGAGGAGAGTATTCCTTTTAAGAATATTATTTCTCAACCCCTCAGCCCCTGTTATCACACCTCGATATTCCCACTCACTCCTCGAACATGGGGACGAGCATCTTGACATGTTCCTGAAAAGGAATCGGACGAATCATAAAGTCTAGTGATGAGAACCTTGTCCCAATCCGAGAGAGTCACGGGAACTTTCTCATCATATGTGATTCTTCTTCCCTCTTGAGTGTTCAAAAGATCATTTTGAGACTTTCTCCAATTGTAGCGAAGATTGTGCATCATATGGAGACATCAAGTATGTTGAGGCATCGCTCACAACTGAGTGATCATCTTCTTGAGGAGTTCACCGATGAACTCACTCACATCAATCCACTTTCATCAGGAAGTGATGATGGTCTCTTTGATTTCGAAGCCGATCTAGGAGAGATTGAAAGTCTCCTTGATAATGATCGTTCACTCACTTCTTATCCCAACAATTCAATATAGAATATTAATCACTTTGTTCCTGAAGCATTCAAAACAACTCTCACCAATCCTCTATTTGAATTCGACTCTGAATTCACTTTAATTTATGAGAATCCACTCTTTGATACTCAGATTGAGGATAGTGATGAGTCCACAATGGAACAAGAGTTCACAAATTCACATCATGTGAATGATTCTCGTCATGAGGAGTTCGCCGGTGAACTCACTCATATCATGACTCCGCCGAGTATGATCGCTGATGGCAAAATCATGATCGGGGAAAAGTTCTCAATCATGAGAGTTTGTATTTCTATGACAAATTTTCCAACCCTCCCTTCCGAGATGCTTTCCAACCCAAAGAGCTCAACCAACAAAATCCAAACGAGTGCAACTGCACTTGATCCTGAGGAAGAAGATCTTATCATGATCGTCATCATGATTTTCTTTCTTTTCTTCATATATTCTGTCACTTCTCTTGTTCTTCACTCCTTCGGGAATGAAGACATTATCTTTGATCCCGGATTTCCATGTACCATTATATTGAGCGGAATATATCTCATCGGTGTGGAACTTTCACGTGCTTCAAATGTTTGTCCAAACATCTTGAATGAAAGTCCGATGGAGATTGTTTCTTCCACTTTGCTTCCCTATGAACCAATGAATGCGGGGATCGAGTCAAGCTAGCTTAATTCTCCTGAATCAAAAATAGTAGCACACCATATGGGTTTTCACCCATATTTCTGACTTCTTTCTACTTTCTACCACCCTAGTGTGGGGGAGTTGCCCCACATGTTGTGTATATACAAGTTTTTTTTTATATAAAAATAAATAAATAAATAAATAAATAAATAAATAAATTCTTTCAAAATAATGGCCGTAGTATTTCCCTTTTACGTTCTATGTTTCGGCATAACCGCCGGTACTTTGAATATTGAGGGCAATATTCATTTCTAATGTGGGGGGAATTCTCACTAATTTTATCATGTAATTATACCGCCCTATTCCCCCATTTTTGGCCAAAATTTTTTTTGGAGTAAGTGTTTTGCACTTACTCAATTGGTTATCAATCCGCCATGTCTAAAAAACAAAAGGATTGGCTAATCCAGGAGCAAACGGCTCTTGGTAAAGATATCTCAAACCGCTTGACGGCTTGCAATTTGCCCAAAATTGTATGGTATTCAGCCCACCATATCCTAAAAAGTGAAGAGTTGGCTAGCCCGCAAGTTTATGGCTTGTGGTAAAGGGAGTTGGAAAACCATAATTGGTAATCGACTCACCAAAGATAATATTGATAATTCATCTAAGAGTTGGCTAGTCCAGAGCAAACGGCTTCTGGTAAAGACAAATCAAATCCGTTGGAAGCCGGTGGTTTGCTCAAAATCACATGGTTATCGGTGTACCATGGTTCTTACTTGAACGAAAACATTTGGCTACTCCGTAAGTAATGGCTTTTGGTAAAGAGATTCAAACCCATTAAGTTTTCTCAAAAGATTGCTAGGGACTAGCAATAGTTTAGTGTGGGGATTGATGAGTGTGTAAATACTCATCATTTTTAGTTAAATCGAACTAAAAACGGTTAAAATGCTCTAAATGCATCAAAATACTGAAAATATCTCAAAATTGCATTTTATATGTTTTAGTTGCAAAATGTTTAAAATCGATGAAAATGAGCTAAGTTTGCATAATTGGCGCCAAATTCCCCAAGTTTCAAAAATTGTCGAAATAGTCCCCAGCCCTAATTTCAAAAGAAAAATCACCAAAGGTCCTTTTAAAATCATAACTTGTCAAAATTAGTCCTTTGGTGAAAAATATCAAAAATTTTGAGAAATTACAAGTTTGGTCCTCCAAGTTAAAAAATTGGCAAAAATGGCCCTTAGAAATTTGGAAATGTCAAGTTTGGTCCTTGTACTATTGGAGCTTGTCACTTTTGGTCCCTTGGAACAACTTTGCAAATGGCAACCTGGTCCCTGAAATACAAATTGGTCCCTATGTTATTAAACCTTTTAAACCCATTTGGACCCTATCACAAACCATTATGACCCTGCCAAGCCTTTGGACCCCCCTTTAATTGGACCTTTCCCTTTTAATATTACCCCAGGTCAAACTTTGGTCAAATAAACCCCTACGCGCCTTTTTCCTGTCTTCCCCAACATCTAGCCCTGCAACACTCAACACCCATCCCCCTCCTCACTATCACTCCTCCATGTCCCCTTATCCTCAACAACCTTCCAAATAGCATTTAATGCCTCCTTTTGACTCAACCCCAACTGCATAAAACCCATTTCCCCGCCAAAAATCAATCCTATGGAGCAAAACTCTCCAAGCCATCCAATGGTCTCAAACAATGTGGGATTAGCTCAGAGAGAGAAAAAGATGCGAGTTGGTGTATAAAAGAGGATGAAGAGAGAAGAAAGGGAAGTAGTTGGTTTTAATAATTTTTCTTAATGTCGTTTTTTAAATATATGTCTTAGTTTAATTCAAAATGTTGTAATTTCAGCTTTTATGTATCACAATTAAGTTAAAACATCTTTGTAATGTGCTTTTGATTATCAATTCAAGTTTTTATATAAGTTCCTAGTTTCATGTTTACTGTTGTATAACTCGCTTTCAAATTCTCATTTGCAAGCTTTAAAAGTTCAATTTATCTCAAATAAGCTTTATTCAAGCTTATTATAGCTTTGGTTAAGCTCACAATTCAGTTTCAAACAATTTGGTTATTGGTCAACATAAGTCAACTGTAAGCTCAAATGGACATTGGAATGGTTTATGGTGTTGCAGAGCATGGATATGGGTTGGAAATGGTTTAGTGTAGTGATCTTAGGATCTGGTCTTAGCCTGCATGACAGCTGGACACTTGTGAGTATAAATCTCAATTTCAGTTTTCATCCATTTTGCATATTGTGCTTGAATGTTTATCTGTGGTCACCATTAGTTTAAATGTGTTTATTTAGTTGTATTTAGGTCATTCAAACTCAGTTTGATTAATGATATATGATAGTTCAGTAGTTAGTTTTTTTAATTTGCAATTCAGTGATATATAGGTGTGTTTGGATTCGTTACTTAAGCTGTTTTTAAGGTTTGTTCAGTGGTTATAACCTGTTGTTGCATGCTTGTGTAGCTCTTTTATATTCATTCTAGTCATCATTTTGCACCTGCACACCTCTTAAGTCAAAATACTCTAATGTCTTATCACTGATCGTTAAGATTTTATAAAATCAAAAGGTTGTTTTGTGCTTAGAATTCTTAGATATAGTTGCAGTAGTTCAATTCATCTTAAAACACTAATCTCAGTCCACAATCTTGAATCAAATCTCAAGTTGGTCAACTTTTCAGTTTTGTTAAAAAAGTCAAACTGAAAAATCAGTTTTGAGCCAAACTAAGATGAATTTTCATGATTCATTCTGGGTCAATATCAAGGGAAACTTAGGGTTTTATAAGTTCAACTGATCTAGATTCTTATTATGATTTTAGTAGATTTTTAGTAATTTTTTACAAACCTCAAAATGCTTGATCAAAGTAAATGTTCTCCGTACTGACTCAGATACACTGAAGTCTGCATTGTGGTTTTGTGCGGCCCTTGCACAAAGCTCATTTGAACTCATCTAGGTCTCCTTTTTGGTTTACAAGCACCTAGCCAGGTCTAGTGTAGGTTCCCATTTTTGGTTTTTGAATCTCAGCTTATTTGATAGCTTATTCATAGGCTGCAAGTAGGCCTCAAAAATTGTTTTAGCACAATTAGCCTAATCTTCCATATCTTTGTAACTTGCAATCCAGAGGTTATGGCTAGTTGTTTCTTGTTGCATTTTGGTTCTTTTAGCTTATTTCAGCTTCTGTTTCAGTTTGGTGCTTGTTTGTGATCATTTGCTTATTTTAAGTACTTATTTATAAGCACTTGGCATAGCAGATTCTTAATCCTTCACACAACCCCATGTTTTTATATTTTTCCTAGATTCTTAATATTATTATAGACTTATCTTGAATTTTTCAGATTTTTCTAGGTCAATTTGGTATTTTTCTTCATTTTAATTAGTTTTTAAGTCATTTTAATTAGCATTTAATACAATTAATTAAGAAAAGTTTCAAAAAAATAATTTTTCATTTTTCTTAAGTTAAGATAAATATAAAAAGACAAAAAAAATATTTTTCTAGACTATTCTTAGTTAAATTTGTATTTTTTTAGCAATTTAAGTAGTTTTAAATAGTTTTTAATTCATATAAAATACAAAAATAATCAGAAAAATATAAGAATAGTTTTGAAAATTCTCTTTTGTTATTTTAGATTTTTCTAAGTCATAATTTCATTTTTTTAGATTTATTTCCTATTTTCTTGTATTTTAGGCTATTATTAAATAGTTAAAAATAGTTTTTAATTAATAATAATTAGATAAATAGTTTTAAAAATAATTTTCTTTTTCTATAAATTTTCTTTTATCATTAGGTTTGTAAAAATGTCATTTTCATATTTTTAGGATTTATATTGTTTAAGTTTCACATTTTCATTTGTACGTTACGTAGTTTTTAATTCCAGTTTTATAAAAGCTGAAAAATCAAAAACATCATTTTGCAAATAGTGATAGCGTTTATTTAATATTTTTTTATCTTTTTTAATTTCCTTTAATTTGCATTTAAGCCTTTGTAATTATAGGCTATTTCTGTAGTTATAATAATTCAATCCCTTTTTCTGTTCAAATCTCTCGATCACTATCCGTCTGATAATTCTTCAGATAGCTCACGACATAACGACCCGGAAACACTATACTCTCCGATCTTCTGCATTCGCTTTCTAACCGTTTAAGTTTCTTACGGTCGGCCATTCACAAGTGGCCGGTTTGTGTGAGAAAACTTGACTGTTCAGGAGCCGATCATGTATGAAAAGAAAGTTTATCATGCTTTCGGTATTAATATCGGGATACCCGGGAAATGATATCGATGTTTTTTTAGAACCGTTGGTTGATGATCTGCAAACCTTATTCGAGAAAGGGGTTGATACATATGAATTTTATGTTTGTATGGCCTCACTATACCAAAATCAGAGTTTGGGGACAAGCAAATTATTTGGGTCGACTTTGTAGTCCCAAATTGCAATTAGGACCCACACGTTTTCAACAAAAGTAGCAGTCAACCAAAATGTTTTGGCACGACGCAAAAAGGCACGACAATGTCGTGCCTTTTTGTAATTATTTATTTTTTTATAATCTAAAATCTTTTAATAAACAAGTAAAGTAAATAAATACATCCCTACTCTTTTTTTATCTCAACACTTTGGGACGACATTGTCGTCCCAAATCAAATCTTTATTTTTATTTTTATTTATTTAGTTTTTTAACTTTATAAACCAGTTTTTAATTAAATTATTTAATTTTAAAAAATTATTTTTATTTAATTTAAATACTTTTATTTAATATAGAATTAAAATTAAATAGTTTATATTTATAATTAAATACTTTAATTTAAAATTAAATACATTTATAGAATTAAAAAAAAATTACCGCCAATAGTTTCCCGCCATTATTTTTACCGCCAATAGTTTCCCACCATTATTTTTCCCGCCATTATTTTTCCCGCAAAGTTTTCCTTATATATCCCGATGATATGTGCAAAAACACATATCATTTCTTTATCAAATCAGACCCAAAATAACCAAGAAAGAGCCGTTTATTGCTAATATTTGCTGTTTTCTTGAGTTTGTACATGTGCAGGTACGGATATGTCAAAACACGTAAAAGTTAACCAACCGACAAAACCCGAAGAGATAAAGAGTGCTAAAGCTGAGCCGGAAGGTCAGAATTATGCATCTATGAAGATTTCTATGCTGAAAAGTTAATTTCTGAAAGATATGATCAACTTTGAAGAATTGTCAGAATCAGTCCCTGAACTTTCATCAAATGGCAGAATATACCCTTGAAGTTTCAGAATTTACAAATTTAGCCCTTGGTCTATTGAAGATTGGCAAGATTAGCCTTGGATCACATTTTCAGAATTACCCATCTAGTCCCTGGATTTTCAGCTTGTACATCTTTGGTCCTTAAAATACACCTTTGATCCTTATTATGTCCTTAGTCATTTAAACTAATCCAAAGGCCCAAAGTATTACAAAGCCCAAACCATTATATTACCCGGTCCAATCCAATCCCCAAAACCCACGACCCATTTTAATCCTAACCCGTCCACCCTTTTACCCGGTCAAACAATAAAAACGAAATAATATAAAAAAACCTAAAGCGCCAATTTACCCACCCTTTTACTGCTTATCATCTTCACCCCCATTTACCTGTAACTCCAAAGTTACCCCAATCCACAACCTCGTACTAGCATCTTGGGATAGCTTCTAGAAGCTGACATGGCAGAAGACAGCAGATAAGAATGACAGAGTGGCAGATTCAAGCAATCCTATTGGCCAAGACACCTCACCACAATGATCAAAGGCTGAGATTGATTGAGTAGAGACCAAGACAAAATCAATGGACGAAATCAAAGCTTCTGGGAGCTTCACAAACCCAAGCAGCAACCCCTCCTCCTCAGCTATATATAGGACCTCTTGTAGTCACAATTAGGTGGTCTAATTTTTGTGTCTTATTTTGTAGTCTTGTTTTAAAAACTTATTGTCTTACTGTTTTACTGCTTTATAACCCTTGTATTCAGAAGTTTATTAGTAAAAGTTATTTCATTTTATGTTAAAAATTTATGTCTATGCTTATGTTCATGCTTAATGATGGTTGATTAGTTTTTTTTTATATCCTCATAAGCTCATTTAAGCTAACTAATATCTTATTTTTGAGTTTTAAGTTGTATTTACACAAGCACTTTTCAGTTTTATAGTTAAAAGAAAAGCAAAAAAAAAAAAAAAAGTTAGAAGTGCTTATTAGCTTATTTTTCTGTTTTTTTCTGCTCTTTAATGCTTATTATAATCTAAAACTACTTTTCGTTCATTAGTTTAGTTTATATACAATTTTTTCAAGTCTTCACATAAATCTCTTAAAAAAATCAAAAATTCTAGCTTTTTAGACATAGCTTATCTATAGTGCTTACTTTCAGTTCATAATCACTTTTTCAGTAGTATTAAAGCTTATTCAGTAGTTATCTTTTAAAATCCAAGCTTAAAAAGCCTTTCCCTTTGAAAAAACTCCAAACAACCCACATAAAGGGGCGTTTGGAACAGTCCATTTTTCACTCGTTTGGTCATTGTTTGAATTTCAAATTACTTAAATTCAGTATTAGTCATAGTTTAGAAGGTGTTTTAGGTATAATTTTCAAGTTTTAAAGTGTTTGGGTCTAGTTACTAAGTATTGGTCTTAAAAAGTTTTTATAACAGCTTATCGCGAAAATAGTAGTCAAAGTCCTTTTTAACATGTGTTTTTGAGTGCTTTAAGTCACTTTGGTCTGTCTTTAGAGTCTGAGTTAGTGTAAAGAGTGGTCAAAGCTTTTGGGTCACTTTGGGTCAGTTTGGGTTTTCTGTCAAAATCTTGCCAAAACAGCCAAACCATCATTTTCACACAGTATTTTTAGCTATTTTTATGTGTCATAAAAAATTTTAAAAATTAAAAATAGCAACTTTAGTATCTAGTTTCACTATTCCCAAAAGGAAAAAATTCAAAAAAATCGTTTACTAGGTTTGCTAAGTGTTTTAAATCGGTGCTTTGTTGAGTTTTTGTCCAAAATCAGTTTTTGGCTAATTTTCAATCAGCTGTTTAGCCCACTTTTAGTTGTCATGAAAATTTATAAAAATTAAAAATGCCATTTTCAACAGCTTGTTTCACTTCCCTCAAAAGGAAAAAATTCAAAAAAATCTTTTACCTTGTATAAAATAAGCTTGAAAAGCCCCTTTTGCTATCGAGTCGCTGTCCCCAACAGACTTATGTGCTTATTTGTTTTAGTTAGTGCTTATTTGCCTTGTAATGCTTATCTAGGACCCCTTTTTATTAGGTTCCTTTAGACTATATTAGCTTATCCCTTTTAGCTTATTCCCCTAGCTTATTTTCCTTAATATCCTTTAAATAATCCTTTAGCTTATTTCCCCTTTAGCCTTAGCTTATTGCATGTTCCCCTAGCTTAATTCTGCTTCCCTAAGTTTCCTTTAGCTCCCTTTAGCTTAGGTCTTATCCATAATAGCTTATTGCTCCATTTAGCTTATTGTAGATTGCTTATTTGTAGACTATTTGTGCCCAAAGTGCTTATTCAGTCTCTAAGTTGCATTTGATAATTTTCCCAGACTTAGAATAATATTTAGGACTTTTCTGGAGAATTTCATATTTTTCCAACACTGTTTACTATTTTTCTCATTTAAAATTAGTTTTAATACTTTTTTAATTACTTCTTAATAAAAATAAATCAGAAAAGCCCTTAAAAAATATTTTTTCATTTTTCTCAGATTAATAAAAATATAAAAATCCAAAAAATTATTTTTCCCTATTTTCCCTAGTTTGAATAGTAATTTTTACCAATTAAATTAGTTTAAATAGTTTTTAAATCATAGAAATTAGAAATTAATTCATAAAAATACAAATCCAATTCTCAAAAGTCTCTTCAGTTATTTTAGATTTTTAAAAAATAGTTTCTTAATTTTTCCACTTGTTTTCATCATTTTTAGTTATTTAGTTTTATTTTTGAAATTAGAAATTAGGTTTTAATTCAAATAAATAAAAGAAAAATCATAAAAATTAGTTTTAAATCTTAGTTAACTTTTAAATTTCATTTTTAGTGTAAAAGTAATTTTAGATCACATTTAGGACTTAGGTTAGGCATTATAGCATTTTATTTACGTTTTATTTAATACGTTTTAGTTTAATTGGCGTATTTAGGATTCCCCGTAGAATAATTTCCCTTAATTGCTTTCCCATTCCCCGTAGTTTAGATCATTATCAAAAATCCTAAACATCGAGAATTTTAATAACGAACCAATAACGACGTTGCCCATTCACACCTCGTTGGGACACAACTCGGATTTCCTAATCCGTATCACTATCACTCACGGGATTTGATTCACTATCCTTTTCCTTAAAGGGATTTTAAATCATTCCTTGTGTTTATTTTTATATCGATATGTAGTTTTATCCATACACACATACCCCTAAGCCTACACCGAGAATCAAATTTTGCGTCACGGGAGTGTCTCTCGCACAATATCGTTAACGGTTTGACGATTAGTGACTCGAGATCATTCTTCGTGAAGTTATTGTTTTTATAAAAATCAAAAAAGTAAAAAATATTTTCCTTTTTCTTTTGTATATATATATATCATATTAAAAATACAAAACGATTTTCCCTTGTGTTTTTTGAGCTTAAATAGAATACACCAATTATATAACATTCTCAACGGAGGTGTTATCATTAGTAAGTTCCCGAACTAAAGATCAAAAACTTGCCTTTGTGTCGCTTGTGAGTCGATTTATTTCTATTGGATAAACAAACTGTGTGGTGGGTATAAGGACGACCTGACATTAAATTGCGGCTGAAAAGAGGCGGGTTTTTAATAAGCTTCGCGCTGACCTAATAAGCTTCTCCGCTCGCTTGTGCGTTTGTCTTATAGAAGTGATTTATGCACTTGGGATTATTGGTTAAGTTCATTGTTGTTTTCGAATACCGTTCTCTTTAATTGCCTTGGTTTTTGAAAGTGCATGCATCGTTCTAATAACTACGATCGATACGTGAAACCGCATACAATTCCAAGAAGGCGAAATAGACGTGCTCCATTAGTCGAACCGAGATTCGAATCTAATCAGACTCCACCCATCGTCGAAATAGCGGAGGACAACCGATCCATGCTAGAGCAACTACAAGCACCCACCGAGGGTTATGGAGAAGCCATCGTCGTCCCGGCAATCGTTGCCGATAAATTTGAGCTTAAACATGGCTTGATCAACTTGGTTTCGTCGAGCCAATTTTACGGATTTGAGAGGGACGATCCTCACTCTCATATCCGACGGTTTAACAAGCTCACGCCTACGATCAGTACCGTAACGCTCCGGAAGAGGCTATCAAGCTACTACTCTTCCCGTTTTCACTCGAGGGGGCCGCCCGGATTTGGCTCGAAAAACTACCCCCTCGATCGATAACCACATGGGAGAATTTAGTGTCAAAATTCGTGAATGAATTCTTCCCACCGTCTAAAACAACAAACTTAAAAAATGAAATAACAAAATTTACACAAAGATTTGATGAATCATTTAGTGAGGCATGGGACCGATTCAAAGATTTGCTTAGGCAATGTCCCCATCATGGTTTTTCTGAGTTGCACCAACTTGATACGTTTTATAACTGTTTGAATGAGACTGATCAAGACTCTCTCAATGCCGCCGCGGGTGGTAATTTGTTGACTCGATCAACGAGAGATGCCTTGTCCATTATTGAGAACAAATCAAAGTTCGCCTCACGAGCAAACCTGCTGGTCGGTTGCTGCCTGAGTGAGTGTTTCACCATCGTCCTCGTCTTACGAAAATACGTCTAGCACCGATGCTAAGATTGATAAGCTTACGGATATGATACAGGATTTGGTTAAGATTAAGACCGCTAAGATTAATTCTTCTCCACCCGCTCAAGTCAAAGCGGTGGAAACGACTTGTACTACTTATGGTGGCCCGCATGCCTACTACAATTGTACCGCCACCGATGGTAATCCTTTCGAAGCTAATGCCGTAACCGGAGGTAACCAATACCCTCCTCAAGTTGAACCAAATCCTCGTGTTAGTAATCAAATGGGACCTCCGGGATTTTCTCAATCGAACAATCAGACTCGTTTTAATCAGAACCAAGTTCGTGGACCAAATGTTCAAAACCAATTTAAAGCCCCACCAAATCAATACCCGACCCAAGGGGTCAATTACAATCAAGGATATCAAAATCCAAGCTATCAAGCTCCGCCTTTGCCCTCAAATGAATTCGCAACTTACGTTCAACATAACAATGCTACCATCCACACTATGCAAAATCAGATTACAAGTTTGAGAAACGAGTTTCAATCTTCGTTGACTAGACAAAGCAATGAGTTTAGGAATGAGATTCGACTTCAGAACAACAAATTGGATGCTTCGCAAAATAAACTTGAGAACATGTTGAATGCTGTTTTGTGTAAGATAAGTCAACCCTCGAGTTCGGGATCTCTTCCAAGTGATACCATTCCCAACCCAAAGGGTGACTTGAAAGCTATAACCACACGGAGTGGTAAGGCTTATGATGGACCCTCGTTTCCTACTGGTGAGGGAGGAGGAACGAGACACCGAGGTTATTAAAGAAAATGTGCAACCCGCACCCGTCTCATCTCCGGTAGTTCATACCCCGATTCCGGAACCCGATGTTCCGAAGACTACTTTTAAACCTTCACTTCCTTATCCTTCCAGACTTTATGATCAAAAGCTTCGTGATAAAACCGAAAACCAAATGGAGAAATTTGTTGAAATCATTCAATCCTTGAATTTTAACATCAGTTTCACAGACGCTTTACTTCTCATGCCGAAATTTGCCGCCATGATCAAAAATTTAGTGAGTAATAAGGAAAAGTTGGCCGAAATAGCGAAAACACCGTTGAATAAGAATTGCTCGGGGGTGCTCCTCAAGAAACTTCCCGAAAAGTTAGGAGACCCCGACAAATTTCTTATACCTTGTGAGTTTCCGGGAATTGTGAAATGCTCCGCCTTGGTCGATCTTGGCGCGAGTATTAACTTAATGCCTCTTTCGATTTATAACAAGCTTTCTCTCCCGGATCTCACTCCTACTAAGATGACTCTTGAACTCGCGGACCGCTCAACCTCTATTCGAAAGGAATCGCCGAGGATGTCTATGTGAAAGTAGGACCACTTCATTTTCCCCCCAACTTCGTTGTCGTTGACTTTGATGCTGATTCCCGAGTGCCTCTTATTCTCGGGAGACCATTCTTAAGAACGGGCCGTGCGATGATTTATGTTTATGAAGGAGAAATCACTTTACGATCTAACAAGGAAACCGTCTCATTTAATATTAATCATCCTTCGAGATACTCCTCCAACTATGATGATGCTTCTATTAATCGAATCGACGTTCTTGATATTGCAACGGAGGAGTATGCTCAAAAGCTTCTTGATTTTATGGATGGTGATCGCTCCCGAACCGTCAAGTTTTATCACACAAGCTAACCACTTGTGAATGGTCAACCGTAATAAACTTCAAACAGTTTAGAAACAATGCAATTAAGATCTGGAGAGTATAGTGTTTCCCCGGGTCGTTAAGTCCCAACGAGCTGTGCGACTGAATAATCAAACGTATAGTGATCGGGTGAATATGAACGGGAAAAGGTTATGATTTTGAATAATTATACCTAAAGAAAAAGTTTGTAAATTACAGGGGCTTAAATGAAAATTAAAGGAAATTAAAAAAGATAAATTATATTAAATAAACGCTATCACTATTTTTAAAATTCGATTTTCTTGATTTTTCTTTTATAAATTAAAAACTACTTAATGTACAAAAGAAAATGTGAAATTGAAACAGTATTAATCCTAAAAATATAAAAATGAAATTTTTACAAACCTAATGATAAGAGAAAATTTTAAGAAAAAGAAAATTATTTTTATGACTATTTATTTAATTATTATTAATTAAAAACTATTTTTACCTATTTAATAATACCCTAAAATAGAAGAAAATATGAAATAAAGCTAGAAAAGTGAAATTATGACTTAGAAAAATCTAAAATAACTAAAGAGAATTTTCAAAACTAATTTTGTATTTTTCTGATTATTTTTCTATTTTCTATGAATTAAAAACTATTTAAAACTAATTAAATTGGTAAAAATTACAAATTTAACTAAGAAAAATCTGGAAAAATATTTTTTTGGCTTTTTATATTTATCTTAACCTAGGAAAATTGAAAATTTAATTTTTTGAAGTTTTTCTGATTTATTTGCAATAAAAGCTAATTAAAAAGTCCTAAAAACTTATTAAAATCAAGAAAAATAGTAAACAGTGATGGAAAATTATGAAAAATTCAGAAAAAGTCTAAATTAACATTATGAATCTAAGAAAAATATAAAAACAATGGCTTATGTGTGAGAATATGAAGCTGCAGTGAAAAGTGCTTATAAATAAGCACTCAAGATAAGCTAAAGGCCACAAATGAGCACCAAATGGACACAGAAGCTAGAGTATGCTAAAACTACTCAAAAGCAACTAAGTACAACTAGCCTAAACCTCTAAAATGCAAGCTAAACAGATTTGATGAATTAGAAAATCAAGTGCTAAACAGATTTTAGCTACTACTTTGTAGCTTGAAAATAAGCTACTCAAATAAGCTGAAACTCAAAACCAGATGTTGGAACCTAAAGTAGACCTGGCTAGCTACTTAAAAACCAAAATTCAGACCAAGATAAGCTCTAATGAGCTTGTGACAAGCTCTGCACAACACCTGTGCACACTCAGATACACTGAGTCAGGCAAGGGGACTTTGACCCAAATGACAAGCTGATTTGAAGCTTTTAAGGACTTACAAAAATTTTCCAAAAATCACTTTTCAATTGTTGACCAACTGAAGTTTTTAAACCCAAAGTTTTAATGAATTTGGACCAGAAATGAATCCATGAAAAATCAATCAAG
This sequence comes from Chrysanthemum makinoi, assembly GCA_910596185.1. Lineage (NCBI taxonomy): Eukaryota > Viridiplantae > Streptophyta > Magnoliopsida > Asterales > Asteraceae > Chrysanthemum > Chrysanthemum makinoi. The sequence goes on along the minus strand of OU343225.1, from coordinate 205,714,387 downwards.
TTGGGTGAAAAATGAGTTTTTCACTTTTGACTTTTGTAACAGTTTTGATAAATTTGACCAAAATGAGATTTGATTCCAATTTATGAACTGATTGAGATGAATTAAGCTAAAATAAAGCTATATTAAGCTACTCTACTGATATCTAAACACAATTCAAGCTTTTGATCTAAGAAAATTCCAACAGTTATGAAACTAGGACAGATTATATGCAATTTTGACTTTGAGAGAGTGCAGATGCAAAGTGTTGACAAATTTGATTCTAGTTACCTTTATTAAGACTGAGTATGCAGATTTTAAGTACAAACCAAGGCTTAAGATCAAATAAGCTAACTGATCCAAACACACTATCAGAAGCAGTTTTGCTACTACTCTACTTGATCCTTTTATTCTAACATTTAATCCTAATCAATAATTCAACTAACTCCTAAATTATGCTATTTCACCAACAAACACAATCAAATGAACAATGAGCTTAAAAATCAGATTATGACAGATAATGATGTGAAAACTCACTTGTGTCCACAACCACTATGGCTTGCCAAGAATCAAAGATCCACTATCCTACCTTATCTCAACCCCTATTCAACTCAGAATCAACCCATATCCATTTCCATATCAGCAATTCAGAAGCAAGTCATAATTGAGACTGTGAGTTGACTTTTGTTGACCAATTACCAAAGTTGCTTGAAACTGAATTATAGGCTTACCAAAAGCTATCAATAGCTTAAATAAGCTTATTTGAATTTAAAAATAAGCTACTAGAAGCTTGAATGTGAGAGCTTGAAACTGAATTTTTTAACAGTGAACATGAAAATATGAAATGTTGTTATAACCTTGAATTGATACTTGAAAATGGATTATAATGATAAAACAACTTAAGTTGAGTACATAAGAACAGAAGATTACAGCTTTAAACTTAAACTAAAACATTGATATTAAAAACGACATATATGTAAAAATTAAAAACTAAGTACTTCCTTCTCTTGCTTCTCTTTTTATACAAAAGTCTTCCCACTTGACCTCTTAGCAAATCCCACTTGAATCCTGGACCATTGGATGAGTTGAGAAGATATTAGCCATTGATGAGATTTTTGGCCCCAAAATGGTTTTAACAGTGGGGGTTGAGTGGGGGGAAGCATTTAATGCTTTTGTTGTTTGGGTGGAGGGTGGAGGGACATGGAGAGTGGGAGTTGAGCTGGAAGGATGGGTGGATTGAGTGTTGCAGGCAAGCAGGTGAGGGAGAAGGACTTTGGCGGGAGTGGGTGGTTGACTGGGAAGTTTGACTTGGGTGATATTAGTGGACGGGGGGTCAAAAAGGGGGGTTCAATGGTGTGGCAGGGGTCAAGGGTGCAAAGGGTTTGATATTAAAAGCAAGGACCATTTTGCAATTTCTGAAAGTTGGAGGACCAAATCTGCCATTTTCCAAAGTTGTTCCAAGGGACCAAAAATGACAAGTTTCAATAGTACAAGGACCATAACGGACATTTTCAAACTTCCAAGGACTATTTTTGCCAATTTTGAAACTCAAAGGACTAAACTTGTAATTTCTCAAAACTTTTGACATTTTTCACCAAAGGACTAATTATGACAAGTTATGATTTTAAAAGGACCTTTGGTGACTTTTCTTTTAAAATAAGTGCTCAGGGACTATTTTTTTGACAAGGTTTGAAAGTCGGGGGACTGAAACTGCCAATTATGCAAACTTAACTCGATTTTCATCTGATTTTAAACATTTTGCATCTGAAACATATAAAATGCAATTTTGAGATATTTTCAGTATTTTGATGCATTTATGAGCATTTTTAAGTGTTTTGCAGTTCAGATTTGACCCAAAAATGATGAGTATTTACATACTCATCAATCCCCCACACTAAACTATTGCTAGTCCCTAGCAATCTTTTGAGAAAACTTAATGGATTTGAATCTCTTTACCAAAATCCATTACTTCTGGAGTAGCCAAATGTTTCAGTTCAAGTAAGAACCTTGGTACACTGATAACCAAATGATTTTGAGCAAATCACCAGCTTCCAACGGATTTGATTTGTCTTTACCAGAAGCCGTTGCTTCTGGACTAGCCAACTCTTAGATAAAATATCTTTGGTGAGTCGATTACCAATTATGGTTTTCCAACTGCCTTTACCACAAGCCATAAACTTGCGGGCTAGCCAACTCTTCACTAATTAAAGATATGGTGAGCTGAACACCATACAATTTTGGGCAAATTGCAAGCCGTCAACGGATTTGAGATATCTTTACCAAGAGCCGTTTGCTCCTGGATTAGCCAATCCTTTTGTTTATGTTAGGAATTAGAAAATTCCATAGTGAAGTAGCGGTCACCCCAAATATAATCTAGCATAAGTTAGCTCGTAGAAATATCGTTATTTACTATTTTATTAGTTAGTTATTTAGTTTAGAGTAACACCGTGGAGGAAGGACGGGTCTTTACCCACTGTATGCCTGATCCACAGTCCGAAGGAGGACGTTTAGTTTGTAACTATAAATACCCTCTACCTCCCATGGTAGAGGGTTGGACCTTTCATTCATCTTAATCTAACCTTCTAAGTTTTCTTTCACTTTCTCTCGCTAGAAAGGTTCCCACCTCTCTAAACTCTACATAATTCGAACCATATATTGTTATGTGATGTGTTTGTGAAATCCAATATGTTACAATTGGTATCAAGAGCCATGGTTAGATCATCTCTTACATATCTTTGGATTTCTAGTGGTTTTTAGGTGGTTTTTGAGTTTGAGAAAGTTTAGTGGTTTTTGCATCATTTGGTTGATTTCTTGTGTTAAAGTTTGGATTTTGATTGTACTTTTGTGTTTAGGATCATCATAAGTGTTTAGGTTGTGATTTGGAAGGCTTGAATCATCGTGGTTGGGTTGTTTTTGGATTGAAAAGTGTGTTTTGGAAGTTTTTCAAGTTAGCGACTTGGCTCACGGTATAACTTTCTTGCTAGCGATTTGCTTCACAATTTTGTAGCGAGTTACAGCTTTAGACCTAGCGACTTAGAACTAGCGACTTAAAGTACAAGTAGTGGACTCTCCACTACGGGTAGCGACTTGGTGGTAGCGACTTGGTCTGTAGCGAGTTGCTCTTTAGCGACTTGAAGTTTTAGCGACTTGAGTAGCGAATTGCTGCCAAAATTTTGCTAGCGACTTGAGGGTTAGCGAGTTACTACTTAGCGACTTGCATTTGTCTAGCGACTTGGGACTTTAGCGACTTGGGGGTGTAGCGAATTAGGTGTTAGCGACTTGGTGCATTATCTTAGCGACTTGGGTCCTAGCGACTTGGTCTTAGCGACTTGGTTCAAGAATTCTTAGCGACTTGTTGACTTTTTCCGACAAAACTTCAAACGGCTATAACTTTTGATCCAGAACTCCTTTCAGCTTCTACCCATCAAAACGACCGTGAGAACGAGGAGAATGTCACACCGAACTAACTAAATTTCATTCGGGTAAACCTTCGAGGGCTAAATCCACTCTGAACATAAGTTATTGAGGTTTTATGTTTTTAGACCTAAATTTCTCGGGAAAATCGTGCATAAACCAATCCAAATCTCAACCAAACAACATCTCTGCTAATCCTACAAACAATTATATGTCCTAACACACAATTGTCTATCATTTTGACAACCCATCAGTCATCTTAACACGTTCCATTGGTCATTGCTTAACGGTTTGGTCTTGATTTTTGTAAAATCCCGCGAAAGATTCTATTTCTCGGTTTAAATCATAGACTTGTAAAATCCAGTGGATTCATCAACATCATGTCCTACACTCCTGATTCAGTGATTTCGAAGTACTCAAACTGTATGATGCTGTAGACAACCATGAGAATATTAGCTATACTGAACGGTTACAGATGATGGAATCAATCAATGATGATTTGTGTTCTTCATGCTCCGAGTCCAATGGGATAGATTTGCACCTGTTCATGCTACAGAATGCCATGCAAAAGGAAAAAAGCATTGAACCTTATCAACAACTTCACTCTCACCTCATGTTACTTCTACCCACATCAATGGAACGAACATGTATTGCCCTCTTCCGTCTGGAATTATCCACATTAACAGAACTCTGCGTTAAACCTAGAGCAATTGGAGCTACAACTTGGCAAAGAGAAGGTTCATAAGGATAATTCAGCGCTGACTTCAAGTGATCTACAAACTATTTCAGTCATTCATTAGAAGGGAATTCACATCCGATTATGATCAAGACATGACTGAAATGTCCTTCAAGAGACACACTGGAATGGAAATTAGCGTGTTCACGGAGACACTTATCCATCTCATGGATAATGTGGAGAAGTATATTGAGGAAGTTACTCAAAAAGATGAAAAAGTTGATGAGAAAGTAGATGAGAGTCGGGTACAGTTGAGAGATATTTGTGATAAGTCGGGTAATGTATCAGAAAGGTCGGGTGTTGCTGAATGCAGAATATCAGAAACAACTAAGAATGATGTAACCGCTCTTCGTACTCTTAACACACAAGAAGTAGATGCTAAAATCGAAATGGGAATGAATGGCGGCACAATCAAAAAGATTGTAATGTTGAGCTGGGTAATGCACCAGATGTTGGATCTATTGACACTGAATACAGAGGCTCAGAGATAGATAATCTTGACGCAGCAGTTGGTCCAGTGACTCTTGTTACACATGATATGGATGCAGATATCAGACCGATAATAGAACAAGTGTCATGCAATGAGGTACCCTTAACTGTTCAACATAGTGCATCTGCTAAAGTTCTTAAACAAACTGATTATGATGCTGAACATGTCTTTGATAAATGTTCTATAACTCGAGGCTGAGTCCGAGATTAAGTGTTTCAAAACAAAAGATACGGTTGATAAAAAGGCTTTTGATGAACTTTCAAACAAATTCTCAAATCTTGAAAAACATTGCATTTCACTTGAAATTGCGATACAGAGTAAAGAAGAAAGTTTTCAACTTAACAAACCATGTAAAAATCCAGAACTTCCTGAATTCCGTGAAATTTTTGAAATTAACACTTTGAAAGCTCAGCTTCAAGACAAAGACTCAACCATTTACAATCTAAAGAAACATATTTATGTCTTGAATGTGAAAAGTAATTTAGTCATGAATACACAAGACATTGATGCTACTATAACAAGAAATAATGAACTGTCAATTTATGTGGCTAAATTACTAAAGGAAAATGAGTCTTTGAGAAAGCATCACATAGAACTAAGTGACTCTGTCAAAGAAGCTAGAACTAAGTCAATGGAATAAACAAACCCTTTGATAGCAAAGATTGATGAACTCAAAGCTCAACTTCAGGAAAAGAGTTTCGCCATTGTTTCTTTAAAAAATGAGCTCTGAAAAACAACAGGAATAGTGTGAACACTAAGTTTTCAAAACCATCAAACTTGGGGAAACCACTTATTAGACAACCGAATATGCGTTTAGATCTGAACGACCAAAATTTTCAAAAACGCGGTTTGCCTCCCAAGTTGATGCGAAACAAGTTTTGACAAAACCACTCACTTCACCTCACTTGCCTAGGAAAATTGACATGAATGACTTGTATAAGAACTCTTATCTTGAAATGGCTAGAAAGAAGGCACAGAATCGTAAAGATGGAATTTTAGGTGCAAGACCTAGGATGATGAATTTTTCTAGATTTCAAGGCACTGCTAGTAGTTCTAAACTATTACCTAGGAACACTAATCTAAAGACTAGGGATTGTTGTACATCTAAGAGTAGTTTGCTTTTTGATTAAAGCTATTCCCATAGCAGATCACTCTAAGAAATCTAGATCTATTTTTGAATCCAAACAAGCTGTTTGCTCAAAGTGTCTGAAATGTATCTTTAATGCTAATCATGATAAATGTTTCACAAAATCCCTGAAGAAAGTAAATGCTCATGCAATGGTACAACCTGTTAAGTCTAGGATTTACACTAAGTCATCCACAGTGCATATGAAGCAAATGAAACCAAAAGCCTCACCTAGATGGTTACCAACTGCTAAATCTTTGGAAACTAGGAAAAAGGATAAGTCTCTCACTATGCATAAGAAGCCTTACAATCCTAGACCTTGCCATAAGTGGATACCATCTGGTAGAATTTTAAGGATGCTGGACTTAGGTGGATACCTACAGGAAAGATGTTTACCAATGGCATTCTCAATGTTGACCGTGAAACCCCAAAGGGTTTGGATTTGGATACTGATGTCACTAACCATAATATATGCAATCAAGTTTGTAATATTAGTGCAGGTAGTCCTTACTCAGTTGTAGATACTTCGATCCTTCAATACATGGACTAGCTTAAAGTATGGATAACAAAAGGATTGATATCTCATAACTCACGGGTTCATGTTACTCAACATTGATATTCAATCGGCTATGACGTTTGAACACTACAGTTCAAGCCTCGTACTCTAAAGAAAAGAAAAGTGTACGTTTCAGTGCGCTTTATCTTGGAAAGAAGAGAAATCTTCTTATGACGTCTGTTCACATCAGTTCAGGCCTCGTACATCGTCATTATGGCGTCGCAGATAACACTTCAGGCCCCGTTCCTCAAAGAAAAGAAAAGTGTACGCCTCAGTGCGCTTTATCTTCATAAGAAGAGAAATCTTCATGTTTATGACCATTCTCATCGACATTCTTCATCAACATGCTTCATGCTTTTTCCATGTGCTTCAGTCATCAAGTGAATGGAACTACTGATAATTACTCTTATTCCACTTGCTCAATATAATTAAGATGGCGACATCATGTGCTAATTTTTCGGGGGAGAAGTGTAAATATAATACATTTGGATGATAATCACTTGTTAAATCAAGAATGACATCTCCATATGCAATTCTTGAGGGGGAGAAGAAGTGTGAATTTTTTGCATGATTGATTGATATTTGAGAATATATGGTCAAACGGCTCCTAACTCATATAAGAACCGAGATTCTTCTTATCGGATCATCTTCACATGTAGTTTCTTTTAAGAGCCGTTGGTTGACATCTTCACACGGGCTGATATGATTAAATGACAAAGTGCTTCTAGTTGCTGGGCTGATTTCTTTGATGAACATCTTTCTGTTCTTGTTTGATTGGGAGGGATTTTAATTAATGGGATTTGCTATTTACAACTTAACAGGAATGCCTTTGGTGTGAAGAAGATGTTAACTGTCTATTTCCCCATTCTGACAATCTTGAAGAAGGTCGAGTCTATAGTCTAATCTACATTTTCTGCTACATGATTAGAAGACTAAAGACGAATTGCATTTGATGATCTAAAGACTTCTTCTTAATCCGGGCTGAGAAGAACACTTGAAAGTCTTCGTTAGTTTAGGGGAGAGCACTAATTGGGGGAAATTGAAAAGCCAAAATTTAATCCCCAATTAGACGTGTTCATATTCTTTAGCAATGATTCATTGCTTGATTTTTGATGACACTCCTCCAACGCCTAATGCTTCACTTACTTAGGATAACTGGGATTCATTGTTTGGGAATTGTTCTTCAAAGATATGTTTGATGAGTATTTCCAACCGCTAGCGAATGTTGATCATCCAAGAAGTACTTCTCAGACTACTCAAGAAGCCCAATCTCCAGTTATTCCTCAAGGTGTTGATAATGACTATCATAATATTGCAGTTGCACTCATGAATAATGATCCGTTCGTGGTATTCCTTTGCCAAATCTTCACGGATTATTATTCATGAATAATGATCCGCTCTTTGGTATTCCTTCGCCAAATCTTCACGGATTATTGTTCCCCTCATTGTGCATGCTATAAATCAACCACATGAACATTAAGGAAAATGACTACCTCATCCGCTCGAAGACATTATTGGTGAATCTTCCAGATCAGTCACTACATGTATACTTTTAGGAAGAATGCATTGATGTTGAGGCATCATTTGTTCTGGTTCATTCAGTGGGTGAATGTACATCGATTGTATGTTTATTCACGTGTTGGGTATTTGACATAAGTTGATTACTTCAGAGTTAATCATTTATCACTTATTTGAGATTGAAGTTGACTTTCACAAAGGCGTGTTCTTATATGATAACTTGCTCGGGTTTAGAATTGAGTTGAAGACTTGGTTTATCTAGTTACCAGCAGTCGGGCTGGATGGTTGAAGACATGGTTAACTATCACTTCAAGGAGTTACGTTGTTTTACTCAGTGACACACGCTTATGTCGTTGTGGATAATCGCAAGAGGTGTTAATGTCTCATACTTTGGTTGAGTATTGAGTACTTGGAGATTTGCTTGGAGCATAAATTCTCGACACCGTTCTTCCAACATTAGTGCAAGCTTAAGATGCAAATGCGGGGAATTCTACTTCAGTTTTAAGTTTGGTACATTGGGTTTTCTTCATCAGTAGTCACTTCAAATTGTCTACGAATGGGTTGATAAAGATAGTCAGAGAGTGTTTCTTTAGCAGTTGATTCTCACAAAATTCATTTGAGCTAATTTTTTGTTCTTCTCTATTTCAAGAATATTTGGTATGTATAATGTGTTGCTGATTCTGAGGTATCAAGGGGGAAGGAGACATACATCTAAACACACAACGAGTACACGTGATGAACCAAATACTTCTTTTCTGTTGAAGTAATCCCGGGAAACACAAATGTCATAACCATAGAGAAACTCAGTGTTTACTCATAGCCTTTGATGTATTATTCCAACCATTTGGGAGGAAGTGGTCTCTGGATACTTTTGGTATGTGTTAACTCAACCCTCAGTAGAAGGAAATATGAGAAGAATATTTGGTTCGTGAGATGATATTGCTTATCGACATCTTCGATATGAATAATGGTAAAGTGCTTCCGATTATTCCTTCTTGTACACATTATTATGTTGATTCCGATAAGATCCCAACCATCATGGGGAAGAGATATGGGTACATCTGGAACTCACAACATGTTCACCTGATCGGGCTTAATCAGTTATTCTGGAGTTGACATCTGCAGAGATGATCAGTGACTGTTGGGATATGAAAGTGCTGAAGATATCAAAGTACTGAAGATATGAAAGTACTGTAAGCTGAAAAGAACTGGAAGAAGTCAAATAGTCAAAGTACTGCTAAATGACAGAGTCAAAGTACTGCAAGAGGAAGTCAAAGTACTGCTAGAACAAATAAACTGTTATATTTGTTTATGGAAAGTATTGTAGATTACTTGTCGTACAAGGTTATCAATTGTAAACCAACTAGGATATCCTTGAGCCTATAAAAGGACTCCTAGATTGGCATTAGAGGTACGATTTCAGAAAAAGAGTTTTAGAGTTTACGAATTAGAGTTTAGAGAAAAGTTCGATGATCTTAGAGTTGTATTAGAGTATCTGCATAATAAGCAGATTTAGAGTTTGTTATAAAGTTTTTCTTAGCTTTGTTAAGTAAATTCCGCGTATTAATAAAGATGCTCAGTGTTTCTTTGTTAATAACTTAGGATTTATTCGAGGTTATTAAACCTTAACAAGCTAGTTAAGTTAGTTTGATTAAAGTATATCGATCCAACAAGTGGTATCAGAGCTTGTGTGGAAACTCTGACTAGGAAGAAACCCTACAATATCCAAGATGTCGACTGAAGTTGTTCCACACCCCTCAATCACCTCACAGAATCCAATTATCAAAAAGGGAGAATATGATCTCTGGTGCATGAAGATGAGGCAGTATATTGCCATTACAGACCATGCTCTATGGAATGTAATTGTGAATGGGAATGAAGTTCCTCAAGAACCCATTCAAGTTGCTGGACAACCTCTAGCACCAAAGGCAAGTTTTACCAGCAGAACCCTAAGGAATCAAGAGAAGGCTCTTAACATTCTCTTGTCTGCCATTCCAGATGGTCATCTTCTTAAATTTCATGATGCTAAAGATGCTAAACAGCTTTGGGCTGCTCTCAAGACCAGATTTGGAGGGAATGAAGCCTCTAAGAAGATGCACAGAAACTTGCTAAAACAACAGTTTGAAACTTTCACAGTTGGAGAAAGAGAGAGTCTTGATGCTGCATATGATAGGTTCCAGAATCTTCTTAACATGTTGGAATTATACAAGGCAGAAGTATCAGTTGAGGATGCTAATTTGAAGTTTCTACGGAGTTTGCCATCTACATGGCATGTAATTGCTACTATGATCGAGAGGACAACAGGGTTGGATGTTATGGACTTTGATGATCTTTATCATCAACTGAAGGTGTATGAACATGAGATGAGTGGTCAACCCAATTCCAAATCTCACAGTATTGCTTTTCTATCATCTGAAAAGAAGAGCAGTACTTCCAAAAGTACTGCTTCTCCTCAAAGTATTGTTTCTCAAAGTACTGCTGTTTACAATCCCCCATCATATACTCAGCAAGCCCCACCATCTACCACTTTGAACTCAGATGAAGTTGTGTGCTCTTTCTTTGCACAACAAGCAAGCTTACCTGTTACTTATGAAGAGGATCTAGCACAGATTGAAGAAGATGCACTTGAAGAAATTGATATCCGGTGGCAAGTTGCTATGATTACTGCAAGGATCAAAAAGTACATGAAAAAGACAGGCAAAGCTATTGATTTCAAACCCAAACAAGGAATAACTTTTGACAAATCTCAAATTGAATGCTTCAATTATCAAAAGACTGGTCACTTTGCAAGGGAATGCAGATTTGCTAAGTATCAAGCAAACAGAACATCTGAGAAGCCAAAACTTGAGCTCAAAGAAATACCAATAACTGAGACAAAGGCCTTGGTAGCTCAAGAAAAGTTATCAGAAGTGGACTGGAGTGAAGAGTTCGATGATGAACCAGTGACTTACTGTATGATAGCAGTGGACGATGCAGTTAAAGACACAGTGGAAGCATTGGACTGGAGCACTGCTTTTGATGAAGAATATGAACATGCTGCTTTGGAATCTGATGATGGCTTTGGAAGATTTGATTGGAGCAGAGAAAGTGAAGATGATCCTGCTCTTCTTGCTATGGTGGCTACTTCACCAACTCAGTCTCCTATCTCTGAGGTATGCTCAAACTGTTATGATTTTTTTATCAAAAATTGCTAACAGTTATGTGATTGAAAGAGATAATTGTATTAGGGCTAGGTCTGAGGTAGCAGGTTACCAAATCACTTTAGAGTCTATAGAAGCTAAAATCATAACCCATGAAAATAATGAAATGGCTTGGGCTGAAAAATATGAAACAAGGATTACCAGTTAAAACTTAGTGAATGGAAACTAAACTGTAAAATTGCTGAAATTGAGAAATTAACTAAGGAAAGAGATGATTTGTTAGCTAAGTTTGCTGCTTGGAAAGAGTCTGGTTTGTCCCAAGTTGCTTATGTTGAAAAACAAAGAAGAGCTTACATTAGAACAGGCTTAGGATTTGGAATGGACTTTAGTAATGTAGATGAAAACCAATCTAGTAATCAGGATGATGGTGTTTTTGAGGACATAATCACTAGTGATGATGAGCTCATTAACTATGTAGATTCATCTAGTAATGAGGGCTCAGTAAGTGAACCACCTCCTAAATATAAGAAAGACAATGGTTATCATGCTGTCCCACATCCCATTAGTCATCAAACCATAAGGCCCTGATGTTTCTCGTTATGGAGTAGACAGTCTAGAGTTTAGAAGAAGCTTGTTGCTCAATCTAGGTCTGAGAAACCCAAAGAAACTGTTGAACACAATGTTCAAAATCCAGCAGTACCTTTAAAACAAAGTACTGCTCAACAAGCAGTACCTTCTGTGAAACCTTTTCAAAACAGTACTGCTAAACCTTTTTGGGATAATTTTAGTCAAAACAGATTTTATCAGTCGTCAAGAAGGCCAAATAATTTTGTGCATAGACACAAAAGAAATCACTTTGGACATATGGGTCAAAAACTGTGTTTTGTGTGTTATAGTCCTACTCACTTAATCAAAGATTGTGACAAACACTCAGAATATCTAAGCAAGTTTCCAAGGAATATGTCTACCAACCAGAGACCTAGAGAGCACAAACCAGTTTGGACTAATTCAAATAGGATTAATCACAGAAACTTCACATCAGATCATAGATACCCACATCAGAGAAGATCTTCAGTATCTCACAGTACTTTCCAAAGTACTGCTCAGAGACAAGGTACTGATAACACTGCTTGGAATAGGAATCCTAGGAGATCTCAATATCAACCTAGAATGTCTCACAATTCATATAGGGGATCTAGATCACAGGAACCACCTGTTAAAACTGAATGGGTAAAAAGGGGAAGTACTGGTAAGGAATACACAGTACGTTCAACAAAAAGTGAATCAGCTGTTTTTGTGACACAAGAAAATGCTAATAAACTGGTGAAAGAGATTTATGTTGAAAAACCAGAATGTTTTGAAAATCCACATGCTAAAACTCAAAAGATAATTTTGGATCACCATTTGAAAGATAGTGGAAATTACATACTCAAGGAATTTGAGTTTGTAACTCCACAAGGGGACACAAGTCAGTAATGGCTTGGGTTCCTAAAAGTTTCTAACTCTTTTCTTTGTGTGCAGGGCAACCAGAAGAGGAGCTTAAAGATCATCTTATTGTGGATAGTGGTTGCTCTGGAAGTATGACAGGTGATAAAGAGATCCTGTTTGATTTTAGAAATATTAGTGGAGGAAAAGTTGCATTTGGGAATGATCCCAATGGAGGAAGGATTACTGGGAAAGGAACAATTAAAGCTGGAAGAATTGACTTTGAGAATGTCAGATATGTGAAGGAGCTAAAGTTTAACTTGTTGTCAGTTTCTCAAATCTGTGATAAAAAGCATCCTGTGCTATTCACTGACACAGAATGTCTTATTCTTTCATCTGACTTCAAACCTGTTGATGATGACTTGGTAGTACTTAGAGTACCAAGGACAAATGATGTGTATAGTTTAGACATGAAGAGTCTAAATTCCTATGGAAGAGCCACATGTTTGGTGGCTAAAGCAACATCTGAAGAGGCACATCAATGGCATAGAAGATTGGGCCATGTGAATTTCAAGAACATCAACAAACTGGTCAAAGGCAATTTAGTTAGAGGTTTACCTTCAAAGACTTACAAGAATGATCAATCATGTTTGGCATGCAAGAAGGGTAAACAACACAAAGCTTCCTGCAAGAAGCTTGATGAAAGAAATATTAGGGAACCATTGGAGCTATTACACATGGATTTATTTGGACCTGTCTCTGTGGCAAGTTTAAATAAGAAGAAGTACTGTTTGGTTGTTATTGATGATTGTAGTAGATTCAGTTGGGTTTTCTTTTTGGGCTTTAAAGATGATACCTTTGATGCTATTCAGACTCTCATAATAGCACTTGAAAACCAATTAAGACTCAAGGTTAGAGGTATTAGATGTGACAACGGCACTGAATTCAAGAACAAGCTTATGGATGACTTTTGTGCTAATAAAGGCATCAAGAGGGAGTTTAGTATTGCTAGAACACCACAGCAAAATGGTGTTGCAGAGAGGAAGAATCGGACCTTGATTGAAGCTGCAAGGACTATGTTAGCAGATTCCCATCTCCCTATTCAATTTTGGGCAGAAGCTGTAAGTACTGCATGCTATGTACTCAACAGGGTCTTTGTCACCAAACCACAAATGAAGACACCCTATGAATTGCTGATGGGCAATAAACCCAACATTCGTTTTATGAAGCCTTTTGGATGTCCTCTTACTATTTTGAATACCATTGATAATCTGGGGAAGTTTGATGGCAAGTCTGAAGAAGGTTATTTATTGGGATATTGCACTAACAGTAAAGGCTTTAGAGTATACAACAGAGTTACTAAGAGGATTCAAGATTGTCTTCATGTTGAGTTCTTAGAAGATCAAGACAATGAGAAAGGAAAAGGTCCTGATTGGATGTTTGATCTTGAGATTTTATCTCCTTCAATGAACTATGTACCTGTTAGAGAAGAAAATCAACATTTGCACACTGATGAAGATATTCAATATGTTGTTCATGATGTTCATATTAGACCTGATGCAGTTCCTGCTAAAGTTCCTGAGAGTCCAAAACAAAGTACTGATGTTCCTAAGCAAAGTACTGATTCTCCAAAACACATATGTTGCACCACAATCCTCATATCTGCGAGGATCAATCTATTCAAGAGGAACTCAATCAGATGCTTCTTCAAGATGTATTAGCACATTCTTACACTGATGAACAAAGGAGTGTTTATGAAGAGGCAAAGAAGAAGCACCAGTCTGCTGAGTACTCTCACAGTACTTTGGACAGTACTTTCGATCAAAGTACTGCTGCATCTGTTGACAATACTTTAGATGATTTGGATGAACCTACCATGCCTGGGTTAGAAGATACTGATGATGAGCTTGAAGATGAAGGTATTTTCACAAATTTCAATGAAGGTGCTGATTATACTAACTTGGATGATACATATGCAGTTCCACGGTCACCAATCTTACGAATTCATAAGACTCATCCAGCTGATCAAATCATTGGTCCTTCTACATCTGGAGTTATGACAAGACACAAAGCTAAGGGTTTTCAAAACCTCACAATGCTTTACTTAGCTTTGTGTATAAACAAAACAGGCTAAATCATAAGGACCATCAAACCTGCTTATTTACTTGTTTCATCTCTCAAGAGGAACCCAAGAATATTGCTCAAGCTTTGACTAAAGAAAGCTGGGTTGAAGCTATGCAGGAAGAACTTCTACAATTTAAACTTCAAGAGGTTTGGGTTTTATGTGATCTTCCAGATGGGAAGAGAGTTATTGGAACAAGGTGGGTTTTTAGAGTTAAAAGGGATGAAAGAGGCAATGTTATCAAAAACAAGGCAAGATTAGTTGCTCAGGGTTATAGACAGGAAGAAGGGGTAGATTATGATGAGGTATTTGCTCCTGTGGCAAGGATTGAAGCAATTAGAATCTTTCTTGCTTTTGCTTCTTATATGGGTTTTCAGGTATATCAGATGGATTTCAAGAGTGCCTTTCTTTATGGTACTATTACAGAAGAGGTGTATGTGAAACAACCTCCAGGTTTTGAAGATCCTAAGCATCCAAACAAAGTCTATAAGGTGGTTAAGGCTTTATATGGTCTTCATCAGGCACCTAGAGCTTGGTATGAGAGGCTCTCTACATTCTTATTACAACATGGATACAGGAGGGGAGCTATAGACAAGACTTTGTTTATCAAGAGAGACAAGAAGGATATCATGTTAGTTCAAGTTTATGTGGATGATATCATCTTTGGGGCTACCAAACAGTCTATGGTTAAGGAGTTTGAGCAGTTGATGCAGAAGGAGTTTCAAATGAGTTCAATGGGAGAGTTAACATTCTTTTTAGGACTTCAGGTTAAGCAATCCAAGGAAGGAATTTTCATTAGCCAAAACAAGTATGTTGCAGATATACTTAAGAAGTTTATTTTGATGATATGAAGGCTGTTACTACACCTATTAAATCTATCAATTCATTGGGCAAAGATGAAGATGGACAAGCTGTTGAAGTCAAGTTATACAGATCAATGATTGGCTCTCTTATGTATCTTACTGCATCAAGGCCCGATATCATGTTTGCAGTTTGTCTATGTGCAAGATATCAAGTCTCACCAAAGATCTCTCACATGAATGTAGTAAAGAGAATTTTCTTTATTTGAAACAACAACCTAAGTTGGGGTTGTGGTATCCTAAAGAGTCACCTTTTCACTTAGAAGCTTTTTCAGATAGTGACTATGCAGGTGATAACTATGATAGAAGATCCACCACTGGTGGATGCCAATATCTTGGAAGAAGGTTAGTCTCCTGGCAATGCAAGAAGCAGACAATTGCAGCAACATCATCTACTGAAGCTGAATATGTAGCTGCTGCAAGTTGTTGTGGTCAAGTTTTATGGATGCAGAATCAACTCTTGGATTATGGGTTCAATTTTAAGAATACTCCTATCAATATTGATAATGAGAGTACTATTTGCATTGTGAAGAATTCTGTGTATCATTCCAAGACAAAGCATATTCAGATTAGGCATCACTTTATCAGAGATTGCTATGAGCATAGGCTTATTAATGTGGTTAAAGTTCACACAGATGACAATGTAGCTGATTTACTCACTAAAGGTTTTGATGTGTCACGATTCAATCACTTGGTCGTGAGCATTGGAATGATTAACTACTAAGCTATGTTTAAGGGGAGGACTATAAGGTGTTAGGTATAGTCCTGTGTATTGCTTGAGGGGAGGATGTTTGTGTATTACTTAGTTTATATGAAGGTTTTTGGCAAAGTACTGTATTTCCTGAAAGTACTGCTTGGGAAAGTACTGCTTATGTGGAAAGTACTGTTTGTCGTATTAAAGTACTGTTCCAACGGTAATATTGGAGGGTAATTAAAGCCAACGGTTATTTTATTTTGGGCAGTGATTTTTCAAAATCCTACCTATAAATAACAACTTTCCGATTTTCCCTCTCACATTATTCATTACCTCTTTTCCATACTTATCTTCCAATTACCATCTCTTTATTATTCGATATAATCTTTCTATTGTGATTACTTTTTTAACAATGGTGAATCGTTTAATGTTTCGAAGCACAATATGGTGGCTAATTTGGATAAGACTGAGGCGAATGTGGCTTTCTATGATATCATTGATTATCTAGTTGGGTCGCCTATTAGTTATGCTCTTTTAGTTGAGCCAGATGTTATTGAACCATGGATTCAAGAATTTTGGGCTAATGCTAGAGAGAATATGGAGGAGGATGAATATTATATTAGATCCTCAGTTGCTGGAAAGACTATCAAGATTACAGAGGTCTCCATTCGTGATGATTTATTATTTGGAGATGAAGAAGGGGCTATTAGATTTGCCAAGCAACTGATTTGGGATACTTTTCGTACTTTAGGCTATGAAGGTTCTTTGACTGAACAAACTTTTAAGAAGGCATTATTCTGTCCTCAATGGAAGTTTTTGATTCATGTTTTGCTCCATTGCATAAGTTCTAAAAGCACTTCTTGGGAGCAATTTGGGTCCAATATTGCGTCTGCAGTGGTTGGCTTAGCTACAGACAGAGTGTTTAACTTTTCACGACTTATTTTGGATGGAATGCTCTCTCATATATCATCTGGGGCAACTTGGTTGATGTATCCAAGGTTTATACAGGTTTTCTTGAACAAGCAATTGGCCGATGTTCCAAAACCTGCTGCTTTACTACCTGTTATTGTGCAACAACCTAAAATCTATACTTTCATGGCTAGGAGAAGTAACTTGTTCAGAGGTGGAGATATTCCTTTAACAACATCCATGATGGAAATTGTACAAGCTGTTCGTGATGCAGCTGCACAGCATGAAGAAACTGAAGGTACTGATACTGATCATGGTACTGCTTCACAAGGTACTGCATCTGCAAGTACTGCTTCTCGTGAAGGTACTGTTTTGTTACAAGGTGATGTTTCTTCAGGTCCTGAGGTTCAAGCAGAAATTGAGAAAACGCCTACTTCATCTTCTGAAAGTTCTATTCCTGTTTCAGAGGGGCATTCACAACCTCAAGGTGATGCTCATTCTATACCTCGTGAAGATTTGACGTTAGATAACTATGCTTTGACAAGGGAGCTAGCTAGGTTAAACAAGACTGTTGCGCGTCAAGCTAAAACAATTAGGAAGTTGAAGCGTAACTATTTCTGGTTGAGAAATTTTGTTAAACCATATATTCACGGTTTCAACTTATGGGTTAAGGAGGAAAATCAACGTCGTAAAGCTCTTCGAAAGGCATTAAAAAGAAAGAAGGTTTCTCAACCATCTTCTGTCAACTTGGGGAGGAATTTAGAAAAGGAAAATTTGAAAGAAGATGTTATGAAGAAGAAAGAGTCTGAAGAAAATATTACAAAGAAGAAAGAACTTGTAAGTATTGGTTCAGATTCTGAGGAACAAGAAGAAGAAGTACAAGTTCAAAGTACTGGTGTTCAAGGTACTGAACATCAAAGTACTGATTTTCATGATACATCAAGGGAAGAAGTAATAACACCAATAACTCCAAGGGTATTAAATTTTGATGAAGAAGCTGGTCCTTCTACATTTGTTAGAGAAGAAGAGGAGGAAGCTACTTACATACCTATTCATTCAGCTAGTGATGATGAATTAATTGCTACATTATTTAATTTGTCACAACCAAGAGGAGTTACTATTAGAGAAGCACAAGAAGAAGAACAACCAAGAACTGATCAACCTGCAATTGATCCAAAAGACAAAGGAAAAGGTGTTCTGGTTGAGACTAAGAAAAAGAAGCTCACTTTGGCAGAACTTAGAGCATTTGAAGTGGCTAGGAATGAAGCTGCTGCTAGAAAAGTTCAAGAAGAATTAGATGCTAAAGACAGAGAAGAACAGCAAGCTCAAGAAGCTAAAGACAGAGAAGCAGCTCAAAAGGTGCAAGATGAGTTAGATGCTGAAACTACTGAACCTTTACAGTCTCCAACACCTGTTAGATTCATGTCAAGAAGACCTAATTTAGCTAAAGAAAGGAATGCAATGATGGCATATTTAAAAGGCAGAGGATTTAAAGGATTGCAAAAGCTAAATTATGTGGATATGAAAAGATTATATGATGCTGAGAGAGAGGCTTATAAGAAAGATGTTGCAGGCATTAAAGACTTTAGAGAAGAAACTTATTGGACTGAAGCTGAAAGGAAGAAAAGCTTAAAGAGGAAAAGAACGACTGATGTTACAGATGTTCAATTTTCAAAGAAAGAGAAGGTTGAATTAAGATCTGAGACTAGTGATGAATTGAAGAATTATCTCATAGTGGTAGATTTTGATTATACCAAGGAAGATGATGATTTAAAGATGAACAGATCAAAGATCAGTACTTTTAAAGACAGAGAAGAACAGCAAGCTCAAGAAGCTAAAGACAGAGAAGCAGCTCAAAAGGTGCAAGATGAGTTAGATGCTGAAACTACTGAACCTTTACAGTCTCCAACACCTGTTAGATTCATGTCAAGAAGACCTAATTTAGCTAAAGAAAGGAATGCAATGATGGCATATTTAAAAGGCAGAGGATTTAAAGGATTGCAAAAGCTAAATTATGTGGATATGAAAAGATTATATGATGCTGAGAGAGAGGCTTATAAGAAAGATGTTGCAGGCATTAAAGACTTTAGAGAAGAAACTTATTGGACTGAAGCTGAAAGGAAGAAAAGCTTAAAGAGGAAAAGAAAAACTGATGTTACAGATGTTCAATTTTCAAAGAAAGAGAAGGTTGAATTAAGATCTGAGACTAGTGATGAATTGAAGAATTATCTCAGAGTGGTAGATTTTGATTATACCAAGGAAGATGATGATTTAAAGATGAACAGATCAAAGATCAGTACTTTTAAAGTTGTGAAAACCAAGAATGAAGAGTACATGGTTTTTCATAAGGAAGATAAAAGTTTTAAAGTTTTAAAAAGGTTATGGGATTTGTTGCATGTTATTGATAGAGTAGATCTATTCTACTTATATCAAGTTATAAAGGCGTATTTTGAAGATCATCCATTAGAAGGTATTGGATTGGTTTTACATGGGGATCTTGTAACTATGAGGGAAACTGATGAAGAAAAGCATGATGATATTTGGAAGGATCAAGAAAACTGGGAAATAGTTTGCTGGAGATTCTTTGACGAATCTAGAGTTCATGTCCTGGAGCTAGAAAATGGAACAATGATTCACATGTTTGCAGAAAGAAGATATCCTCTTACAGTTGATCTAATAAGAAGAATGCTTGAACATGGTTTGGAAGTAGAAGAGGCTGATGAAAAACGTGCATGGTGATTAATTTGTTTATAGACTGGACTACCATTGCTGAAAATGATCTTTAAAGGTATGAATTTTATTTGAATAAATGCTTTTGATATATCAGTACTTTTATTCAAAGTACTGCTGATCAGACAGTACTTTCATCAAAGTACTGTTTGATGAACTAATCCAGTTAAATGACTTTAGAAGAAACCTTTTGCTTAATAATAAATATTTTTGAAATAAAGGTTGAATAAATGGGTTTTGTGATGATAACATCAATAGGTTATCAATCCACCATGGTTACAAAAGGATTGACTAATCCATGAGCAAACGGCTCTGGTAAAGATATATCAAATCCGTTTTAGTTGTCAACTTGCTAATAAGTTGGATGGTCATCAACTCACCATATCAGGAAATGTGAAGAGTTGGCTAGCCCACAAGAAATGGCTTGTGGTAAAGGCAGTGGAAAAACCATTATTGGTAATTCGTTCACCATTAGATAAAAGAACTAACTAGTCCAGAAGGGTACAGCTTTTGGTAAAGACTAAACAAATCTGTTGATAGCTGGTGATTTGCTAAAAATCATATGGTTATCAATGTACCATGGTCTTACACTCTAAAACATTTGGCTACTCAAAGATAATGGCTTTGGTAAAGAGTTCTAAATCCATTGAATTTTCAATGATTCACTTTGAAAGTGATGAGAATAGTATGCAACTTAAATTGAATCACTGTACAAATTGTCATATGTTGCGTGTGCTGAAAAGATGGAGATTACTGGATGCTGCTGTGAAGAAAACAATTCTAAAGAGATACTTTGACAAAGCACAGATTCTATAGAGATATAATCAAAGATGAAGAACAATCCGTTTTAAAGATGAAGCTGTTAAAGATATATTCACAAAGGAACTTGAAGTCAAGCAAGTAGAATTCAAGTTAGAGGAGGATTGTTGGGATATGAAAGTGCTGAAGATATCAAAGTACTGAAGATATGAAAGTACTGTAAGCTGAAAAGAACTGGAAGAAGTCAAATAGTCAAAGTACTGCTAAATGACAGAGTCAAAGTACTGCAAGAGGAAGTCAAAGTACTGCTAGAACAAATAAACTGTTATATTTGTTTATGGAAAGTATTGTAGATTACTTGTCGTACAAGGTTATCAATTGTAAACCAACTAGGATATCCTTGAGCCTATAAAAGGACTCCTAGATTGGCATTAGAGGTACGATTTCAGAAAAAGAGTTTTAGAGTTTACGAATTAGAGTTTAGAGAAAAGTTCGATTATCTTAGAGTTGTATTAGAGTATCTGCATAATAAGCAGATTTAGAGTTTGTTAATAAAGTTTTTCTTCTTAGCTTTGTTAAGTAAATTCCGCGTACTTAATAAAGATTGTTCAGTGTTTCTTTGTCAATAACTTAGGATTTATCCGAGGTTATTAAACCTTAACAAGCTAGTTAAGTTAGTTTGATTAAAGTATATCGATCCAACAGTGACTCAACATGTTACTTGAATGTCATCATCTCTACTCTTGTTGGGTACATGTGTACATCATGGGCTGATTGGTTATATGTAAGATAATTGGAATGCATTTGAAAAAATGAAGATGTTGATGTATTGTTCCCCTGAATAGACAACTGGTCAATCTCGAAGAGTAATGTGTACATCGGAGACGCACAACAGGTTCATGTGATCGAAATTCATCAGTTATTCCGGATTTGATAACCACTGATACGATCTATGTTTCAACTTGTTACTTTGGTGTTCTCGTGTTCTTCGGGGTGCAGAGCTTCATTCAATGAGACTGTTTTCATTCATTTCTACTTCTTGTAAAATGGTCTTTATACTCAGTTTGTCGGTTGAGGGAAGCTACCTAAGATTCACTTGTTGAAGGCTCAAGTTCTTTCGACGATTCAAGAGCCTCGAATGCTTTGGTGGTGAAAGTTTAAGAGATGATGACTTCTATCTTCTACGAAGTGCTGAACGATTTCCTTATTGCGGTACTTGTATCATCATCCTCTTAAACTATTTCTCTATATCTGTAAATATTTATCAAAAACCAAATAGAAAAATATAAAATCAACAAAAGCCCATAAAAATCAGAAAATTGAAAAATACCAAAAAATATTGTTTTTCTCAAGACATGTCTTCTAGTATCGATAACATCTACGATCTTAGAAATGTCATTCAATAATGGCACGGGACTTTAGATGAAGTTCGAGCAGAAGGTGTAAATATTCCTTTCTAAACATGTCTCAAAAAATGGCTTACAGTTATTTCTGACTGTAACCCGCACTTCAAAAAAATGGCTTGCAGTTACTTCAGACTGTGACCCGAGCTTAAACCATGGTTTGCTATTATTTCAGATAGCAACCCGCTCTTCATGAAAGGAAAGTGTTGCGCTAAACCAATTTTCAAACATTTCGTGCACTTATCCTAAAAACAAAAATGAGGAAAGTATGTCGAAGGACTGCTGTTCCTACACAAATGTTTTTCCGTCTAAAATTCTTCAGAAAAATATTTCTTGTTTTAAAAAATGGTGGTAAATAAGTTGCTTAAAATCAATCAGATTCAGAGTTTTTATAAAATTTGGAAACTCAATCAATGACTTCAGCACTTTTAAATTCTTTTATAAAATGAGTTATTGGTTGAGGGGGAGAATGTTTTCAAATCTATATCTTCTAACGAGCTTTCTTAATTATCCTAATATGCTTAATTAAAAATGATGTTAACCTATGTTGAAGGACTAGGTGCCTAGGATATGATTGCTAGGTTTAGATGATTAGAGTTCGATGAATACATTATTCCCATACATTTAAATGATCTGATTGATATGTTTCATTGACTTTTATTAGTCGATTGTTGTTTGGGTGATGTCGACCACCATATATCTGTATGTGTGTTCACTAACGTATGCAGGTATCTTGGTATAAGAATGTTCCCGATCCGGATCTCACATAATATGATGTTTGGATGCCGAAAGGAAAGGGTAACTATATCTTGGGTTGACAAATGAAGAAACGGAGCTTAATTGGACTTCTGTGGAGAGTTGGCATATATGCAACGTAAGAGGTCTCACTGCATCAGCAGATGGTTTTCTTCTAATTGATTGAAGAAACGGAGCTTAATTTGACCTCAGTTGGCATTCAAAATGCAACGAAAGAAGAAGTCTCACTGCATCAGCAGACGGTTTTTCTTCCAAGCCCTACAGCAACAACCAAAAGCTTCTCAACCACCTAACATATCTTTGTGCAGGATAATCGTGATGATACCATTTTTCTAAAACTTTGAAAAATTGTTTTTGAAAATGGAAAAATATTGTTTTGAAAATAAATTGAACTAAATTTTGAAAATCACCGGACTTCATTTTATCAAAATTTAAGTCACTCAATTATCGACTTCGGTCATCGATTGAGGGGGAGAGTGATTTAATTTAAAATATTTTCAAACAATATATCTTCAAAAGAGTCCGTTTGTACGAAATTATGTGGTGATCTAAAGATTTAATGTTATGTCATGGTATGATTTTTCTTTGAATCAAGGTCTTTCAAAATGAAATTTTTCTGTTCTTGTTTGATTGTGAAATTGTTTTATTTTACTTAAAGATCTCATAAAACAAATCATACATGACACTAACAATCTTTAATGTCTAAATCTTGTTCCTATCTATCATCTTTCGAATTAAATCTTGCCACGTCTTTCCCTAAAATTTTCTAAATAATTTAAATCTTTTGGGATTACAAATCTCAAATGGTTTGAAATTTTTGATCGCGGGAGAGATCGTGATTTAAATCTCAAGTCTGTTTTAATGGAATTGGTTTTAGTCCTTCAAAGGCACTCTGCCTCCATGTGCCAAACGATTTCAAATACACAATGCACATGTTGAGGAGGAGGATTTATCCAAAAACAGATGAGTATTTAAACAAGGCCACATTTTCTCCCATGTTTTCTAAACCTAATTAAATCACTTGGGATCCAAAATCTCAAAGGGTTTGATATTTTGATCGGGGGAGAATTTGTGATTTAATAATGAAATTTGATAAAAGGTGATCGTTTTTTATTTAATTGTGCAGGCTGCTCTCTCATATGTGCTAAACGCTTTCGAATCTCGAAGCACATATTGAGGGGGAGCAAAACTATCGAGGTACAAAAAGTTTTTTTAAAGAGACTTATAAAGTACCATGATTGAGTTTTCAAATGGTTTTCTTAATGGCTTTTGTGATTCGTGGATGTGCTTCAAAAGAACTCTTGCCTCTATGTGTTAAAATGATTTCTCTTATCCTATGCACATATTGAGGGGGAGAATTTTACCAAGAAAATCAAATGGCTTTTTCGTAGGAAATTGTGATCAAGAAATTATTTCAAAGAACTCTTGCCTCCATGTGCCAAACAATTTCAATATCATATGCACATGTTGAGGGGGAGCATTTCTAAATGATCAAAACTATTAAGGTACAAAATGCTTTGATTTTATATCACAAGTACCTTGATTGTTTTTCCAAATAATTTTTCAATTGGTTTCAAGGAAGAATGAACTGTACCAAAAGACCGACCATTTTACTTTATGTATGGAGTTATAAGGATGGTTAGGTTAGGTATTTGTTCCCACGATCCCGCCAGAGCCGGAGGGATCTACCCAGGGACAATCCACTAGATAGTGTAGAGTCCTTAGGTATATTGAAAAAAAGGAGAAAAGTGAGAAATGGGAAGAGTGCCGAGAGCAGAGCTAGTACTGGAATAAACCCAACAAGGTTCTAGTTATGAAGTCTCGGTAAGCACTGAAGGGGTTGAAGAATGAAAAAGAATTGAATGTGAAAAGGGGTGAAAAGAAATAGCCCTCTATTTATTCAACCTTAGGCGAGAACCGGGTTCAATACATATGCTACTGGTGGTTACTAAGGTAACACTGGTATTGAAGACAAGATGTCATGGACCCAGTGACGCACTGCACTAAACTTCCCAAGCTACTCAAGTTCCTCTTAAAAGGGCTTGTTTCATTTCTCACGGGGAACCGACATTATCTATCGACTTTCTCTTAGAGATTGTTGATATTGAAGAAGGAGACCCTCTCCCTAGTCTCCGGCATAGGAACCAAATGTGCACGATTGAGTCTAGAGCCAAGAGATCATCCACAATATCTCATTAGGACACTAAATTCTTGAAGACTTGCTGTTTCTCATAATGTGGAAAGTAAGAATATATTAAGAGTCCTACGCATTATCCTTGTGGTATAGCCAGAACATCTGAGTGGTATGTAAAAGTATTCACGGTGAAGATGGAAATCCTTCTAGAGCCAACATCAAACAAGCTCTTGGTGGGTGACATGTGAGATCTTCTCGTAAGATCAAACTTGTGACAACTGGATAGAAACAATGGGGCGATTCAGTCTTGAATCAATCTTGGTCCAGGAATGGAATTGACGAATAATTTTGGAAAAACCGTTCGATGTGCAAACCTTCTTTTCTCTAGCATGTCGAATGTGTATTCATTTCAAATTCAAAAAGTATCTCTGATTGAAAAATACTTTTAGAAAAACCGTTCGATGTGCGAATCTCTTCTTTTCGCTAGCACGTCGAATGTGTACTCATTCTCTAATACAAAAAGTATTTTGATTGAAAATTGATCTTTCTCATAAAACCTTCGTCGTATTGCAAAAATCTTTCTTCAAGCAATACACGATTGTTTTCAAATCATTTTTCATCAATCAGTGAATCTCAATTCGCTGGTTCACTCACTCCGTGTTGTCTTCTTTGAGACGTTCCGGTTTGAGAACAGCTAGAGCAGCTTCGAAACCTTGTCAAGGAGATTCTTTGGAATTCTACCTGATCACAGGCAGTACTTGTACTGATCAACGGGGAACCGTGGGCCGTGTACCTCAATTCAACGAAAGTGATCAAAGACACTTTCGTATGTTTTATTGCTAACTGTTGTTTGCTGGTACATTTGGACTGTTGCAGCTGATCAGAATTGATAAGTCAATCCAAAGTCGCATGCTCACAGCATCCACACTTAAATTGAAGAAATCATGACCTGTGCATATCTACAGAACCTGGCTCAGATATTTTTATACTATGTTCCTGATGCGCTGCTGCAAATATCTTGAACCAGTAAAAGCTTCCGCTACTCTGATGGTAAGATGTCATGATTCAAAAATGTGAGCATGTCGGTCCAAAAGTCACAACTTCACATGATGGCAACACAATAAAGGGTGATCCAAAGATTTATTGTGGCTGATGATCTCAAAGAAAGCTCAAAGATCATCAAAGATGTGGATCAGTTCAAAGACCTCCACTGAAAGTACAAACCACTCGGACTATGAAGAGTCACTGCTAAAGCACAAAGATGCAGAAGTTGAAGAATTCAAGTCTACGAGCTCAAGACTGAAGATAAAATAGAATGCTAGGATTCAAAATGTAAATCATGGGGTGACCTCCCTTAGGGGGAGATTGTTAGGAATTAGAAAATTCCATAGTGAAGTAGCGGTCACCCCAAATATAATCTAGCATAAGTTAGCTCGTAGAAATATCGTTATTTATTGTTTTATTAGTTAGTTATTTAGTTTAGAGTAACACCGTGGAGGAAGGACGGGTCTTTACCCACTGTATGCCTGATCCACAGTCCGAAGGAGGACGTTTAGTTTGTAACTATAAATACCCTCTACCTCCCATGGTAGAGGGTTGGACCTTTCATTCATCTTAATCTAACCTTCTAAATTTTCTTTCACTTTCTCTCTCTAGAAAGGTTCCCACTTTCTCTAAACTCTACATAATTCGAACCATATATTGTTATGTGATGTGTTTGTGAAATCCAATATGTTGCAGTTTATTAGACATGGCGGACTGATAACCGTAAGTAAGTGCAAAACACTTACTCCAAAAAAAAAATTTTGGCCAAAATTAGAGGAATTGGGTGGTATAATTACATGATAAAATTCGTGAGAATTCCCCCCCACACTAGAAATGAATATTGCCCTCAATATTCAAAGTACCGGCGGTTATGCCGAAACATAGAACGTAAAAGGGAAATACTACGGCCATTATTTGAATGATTTTTTTTTTTTTTTTTTTTTTTGAAACTTTATATACAACAGCGGGGGGCAACTCCCCCACACTAGGGTGGTAGAAAGTAGAAAGAAGTCAGAAATATGGGTGAAAACCCATATGGCATGCTACTGTTTTTGATTCCTGAGTCGCTAGCTTGACTCGATCCCCGCATTCATTGGTTCATGGGAAAGTTTGTAGATCCGGGACAACCACAGGAGGAATGTCCTCTCCAAAATAGTGCTTCAATCGATGACCATTCACTTTAAAATTTGGACCATCGGGTTGAGATAACTCAATGGTTCCATAAGGAAGCGGGATTTTAGTTTTCCCGAGAAAATCTTCAATCTTGAGTTGAAAAGAAGGACTCGATCACCGACGTTGAAAACGCGGTTCTTGATTTTGGAGTCATGAATCTTCTTTGTCTTTTCTTTGTAGATCAAAGATTTCTCGTATGCTTGATCACGGAGTTCATTTAATTCATTCATTTGAATTTTCCGGTGATCACCAGCGCACTGAATATCGAAGTTGGCATGTTTCAAGGCCCAATATGCCTTGTGCTCAAGCTCAATCGGCAGATGACATGCCTTCCCGTACACTAGCTTGTATGGAGTACACCCGATGGGTGTTTTATAAGCTGTACGGAATGCCCAGAGTGCGTCATCTAGCTTATCCGACCAAGAGGCATGGTTTTCGCCTACTGTCCTTTCCAGAATTCTTTTAATCCCTCGGTTGGAAACTTCCACTTGCCCACTTGTTTTGGGGTGGTACGCAGTAGAGAGACGGTGAGTTACACCATACTTTTGCATGACTCTATCAAACTGGTCATTGCAGAAATGCGTACCACGATCACTGATTATAGCTCGTGGAGTTCCAAACCTAGCAAAAAGAGATTTTAAGAATTTCACAACAACTCGGGCATCGTTGGTAGGCAAAGCCTTAGCTTCGACCCATTTTGACAAATAGTCAACGGCCACGAGTATGTATTTGTTTCCTCGAGATGAAGGAAATGGTCCCATAAAGTCAATGCCCCAGATGTCAAAAATCTCACACACTTGAATGGCGTTTTGCGGCATTTCATTTCTTTGTGAGATATTTCCGTGACGTTGACAAGCGTCACAGGTTTTGACAAATTCATGGGCATCCTTGTAAATTGTGGGCCAATAAAATCCGGAATCAAACACCTTCTTGGCGGTGTAGTTGGGGCTATGATGTCCCCAGTAGGTCCGAATGGCAAGCCTTGAGAATGTCATTGGCTTCCTGACCATACACACATCGCCTGATGACTTGATCCGCGTAAATTTTGAATAAGTAGGGGGTCGTCCCGAAGTAATGTTTACATCTTTAAAGAATTTGTTTTTCTGTTGGGACGACATCCCTTTCACCACAAAGTTACCCGCATGGTAATTTGTAAAGTCAGCAAACCATGGGGTAGAAGAGT
Organism: Chrysanthemum makinoi; assembly: GCA_910596185.1. NCBI lineage: Eukaryota > Viridiplantae > Streptophyta > Magnoliopsida > Asterales > Asteraceae > Chrysanthemum > Chrysanthemum makinoi. The sequence goes on along the minus strand of OU343225.1, from coordinate 205,686,239 downwards.
CTCCACGAAAAGAAACCACATTGAGTGTTTCGAGAGTAAATGTTTCGTTTATTTCCTTTTTCTCGAACACATCCTGGTGAGAGTTTTCTAGACGGGACAGATGATCAGCAGCCAGGTTCTCAGCTCCTTTTTTATCACGTATAATGATATCAAATTCTTGTAGGAGGAGAACCCAACGGAGCAATCTTGGCTTTGCATCTTGTTTTGCAAAGAGATATTTGAGAGCCGAGTGATCCGTATACACCACGCATTTGGTCAAGATAAGGTATGGCCGAAACTTCTCAAACGCATACACCACAGCTAATAATTCTTTTTCTGTAGTGGTGTTATGGGTTTGAGCTTCACCATAGTTTTACTCGCGTAGTGGATAGGCTGAAAATGCTTGGTTTTTCGTTGCCCCAAGACTGCACCGATAGCAAAATCACTTGCATCGCACATGAGTTCAAAGGGTAAATCCCAGTCGGGGGCAACTAGAATTGGTGCTTCCGTAAGCTTTTTCTTTAATGTTTCAAAAGCTTCGATGCACTCAGGTGAGAAGATAAAAGGAGCATCTTTTTCAAGAAGATGGGTCATAGGCCGAGCGATTTTAGAAAAATCTTGTATGAATCTACGATAAAACCCGGCATGACCTAGAAAACTCCTAATACCTTTGCCGGTAGTAGGATGAGGCAATTTAGCAATAACATCAACTTTTTCTCTATCAACCTCAATCCCGTTTTTGGAAATCTTATGGCCAAGGACTATGCCTTCTTTGACCATAAAGTGGCTCTTCTCCCAATTTAGACAAAGATTTGTGTCTTCACACCGTTTTAGCATTTTTTCTAAATGGGAGAGACATGTGTGAAATGAGTCCCCAATGACCTCCATTGTTTCCCCGATCATGTCGTGGAAAATTGCCATCATACATCGTTGGAACATGCCAGGAGCGTTACAAAGGCCAAAAGGCATACGTCTGTAGGCAAAAGTTCCGTATGGGCAGGTGAATGTGGTCTTTTCTTGATCCAGCGGATCAATGGGGATCTGAAAATAACCCGAGAAACCATCAAGGAAACAATAGTACTCATTCCCTGCTAATCTCTCAAGCATTTGGTCCATGAAGGGTAGAGGAAAATGGTCTTTACGGGTGGCTTCGTTTAACTTGCGATAGTCAATACACACACGCCATCCCGTAACCAATCGAGTTGGAATTAACTCGTTTTCTTCATTTGTGACAACATTTATGCCACCCTTTTTTGGAACACAGTGGATGGGACTGACCAAAGGACTATCAGAGATCGGGTAAATTAATCCTGCATCAAGAAGTTTGAGAACCTCTTGTTTAATAACATCATGGATTTTTGGATTCACCCTTCTCTGATGTTGGACCGCTGGTTTGAAGCCATCCTCCATCAAGATTTTGTGAGTACAAAACTCAGGGTTGATACCCTTAATGTCGGAGAGTTTCCAAGCAATTGCTTGCTTGTGTGACTTCAAGACCTTTATGAGAGCAGTCTTCTCCTCCTCAGTTAAGTCTTTAGTAATTATGACGGGTAATTTATCATCACCCTCCAAGAATGCATACTCGAGATGAGGAGGTAGGTCCTTAATTTCAACCTCGGGAAATTCTTCAGTAGATGTTTGTACTGATTTGATTTCCTCAATCGTGATCTCTTTTGAAGGGAGTGAAGGTAATGGATCTTCATTTAACAATTGCTCAAGATAAAGGATATCCCCCTCCGAATCATAAACACCATCAATTCCTGGCGGAATCGATTCATCATTAGCAAGAAACTCATCGATCTCTTCTAGGAAGAAGTCACCTCCCTCAAACGGAGTGAGAGAGGGGGAAGAGTCGGCAATAATTGGTTGAGAAGATGTGGTGGAATCCCCACTCACAGAATAATGAAAATAACCAAGAAACTCTTGAGAGTACTCCTCTGAAGCAATATCAATTACATCGACTCGATTAACTGATTCAGTATCATAATTTGAGGAGTACCTCAAAGTTTGATCAAGGTTAAAGGTGACAGCTTCATTACCCACACGTAATGTGATTTCTTGCTTAAATACATCAATGAGAGCACGGCCCGTTCTCAGGAATCCTCGTCCAACAATGACGGGAACCCGATGATCGGCATCGAAATCAACAACCACAAAGTCAGCTGGAAAATGGAACTTTCCTACTTTCACGAATACATCCTCGGCGATGCCAAGAGGACGCGATATAGAACGATCTGCAAGCTCAAGAGTCATGCAGGTAGGAATAAGTTCCTGAAGAGAAAGTTTCTTCCATACTGAATAAGGCATCAGATTGATGCTTGCACCAAGATCGGCAAGGGCAAAGCATTCAATCATCCCTGGAAAAACACAAGGAAGAAGAAATTTTCCAGGATCTCCAAGCTTCTCGGGAAGCTTCTTTAACAGAACTGCTGAGCAGTTCTCGTTCAAAGGAGTTTTAGCCATTTCAAATAGTTTTTCCTTATTGCTTAACATGTGTTTGAGAGTTGATGCAAACTTGGGCATCAGCATGATAGCATCCGCAAAGCTTATGTCAAAATGTAGTTCTTGGAAATTTTGAAAATATTTTTCCATTTGATGACTGGCTTTTTCGCGGAGCTTTTGCTCATTTAAACGTGATGGGTAAGGAATAGAAGTTTTGGATTTGGGGTTGTCAACTGGAGGTTCAAAAACAACTCCAGGTTTGGTTTTGGGTTTTGGGACAACTTGAGGATGGACATGTGCTGTACTTTGTGAGCTAGTAGGTTGCACTTGGTCCTTGGTCGCCTCAGGTTCACTTTCCACTACCTTTGGGAGAGAAGAAGAAGAGGTAGTAGGAATAGCGGGTCCATCATATGAAGCACCACTTCTGGTTGTGATCGCCTTTGCATCGCCCCTCGGATTAGCGATCGTGTTGCTAGGTAAAGTACCTGAGCCCAAGGGTCGATCATTTAAAGACTTCTTAATGTCCGAAATCTGGCTAACCAACAACCTGTTCATTTCCTCTTGGGATTTCATGAATTGCTTCAATAACTCATCAGATGATGGTCCAGTTGGAACAATGGCTTGATTTTGTGTAGGAAAATTCTGGCCTATATTGTTTGGATTAGGGCCTTGATTTTGGAAATTTCCTTGATTATTGCCATGAAAATACCCTAGGTTGAAATTTCCCTGACCTGGGTTTCTATTAAAATTTCCTTGGTGTTGGAAGTTTTGACTTTGATTTTGAAAACCGTTATTTTGACTAAAATTACCTTGGTTTTGAAAACCTTGGTTCGTTCTATTCTGATTTTGATTACGGTTTTGGTTTTGGTTGAAACCGGGTGGTCCAGGGTAGTGGTTAGGACGGTGGTTCGGGTCTATAGGAGCACGGTATTGGTTGCCTCCTGAATTGGAATTCCCGCCCACAGCGTTTGCTTCAAAAGGGTTACCCTCGGTGGCCATACAGTTGTAGTAGGCATGGGGGCCACCGCAAGTAACACAGACTTCCACTTTCTTAACTTCAGCAGGAGGTGAAGTTTGTGGAAAAGAAACTTTCTTTTGGTTGGAGAGAACCAAAGCTTGAATTGCTTCCGTGAGTTTGTCAATCTTAGCATCGGTGCTAGATTGACTCACGGGTGATGAAGAAGAAGGACCAACACTGACTTGGGAAACAACCGGTTTGCTTCGTGCAGTGCGGACTTTAGACTTGTTTTCAATTATCGTTAAAGCTTCTTTTACAGTTTTGCTCAAGAAATTTTCTCCAGCGGAGGAATTGAGAGAATCTTGATCAGATTGACTCACTCCATTATAGAAAGTATCGAGTTGCATCAACTCGGAGAAACCATGGTGAGGACATTTGCGGAGCAACTCCTTAAAACGATCCCACGATTCACTGAAGGATTCATCAAACTTTTGTGTGAATTTGATGATTTCGGTTTTAAGACTCGTGGTTTTAGAAGGTGGATAAAACTCGTTCACAAATTTCTTTACCAGGTCTTCCCATGTTTCGATTGATTGAGGGGGTTATTTTTCAAGCCAAATTCGGGCTTGTCCCTCAAGGGAAAATGGGAACAGAAGAAGCTTGACAGCATCTGTAGGGAAATTCTTGTATTTGATGGTAGATGCAATCTTGTTAAACCATCGAATATGAGCATGAGGATCATCCCTCTCAAAACCATAGAATTGACTTGAGGTTACAAGATTCAGTAACCCGGTTTTGAGTTCAAAATTTTCAGCCACAATGGCTGGGATAACAATAGCATCTCCATACCCGTCGATGGGTGCCTGGAGAAGCTCACACATAGGACGTTCTTCCGCCATGATAACGGAAGTAGTGCGAGCAGTCCGGATCTCAGATCCGACGGATGGGGCAGAACGTCTACGGACACGCCTTCTTGGAATTTTGAGAAGCTCACGAAATGGGCTCACAGACCTAGAAGAGCGAGTGCGCATACACTAGAGTTAACTCTAAGGAATCTCAGAGTTAAGGAAGGGAATTATGAAAATGGGGAAAGAAGAATCTTTTGGGTTTTATGGTTTTGAAAAGTAGATATAACAACAAATCCAATTAAAACAATATCGAGGCAAAACGACAGTGAACCTAAACCAATAATCACAAGATGAATGGCTTCTTTGAAAAAGGTACACCACACACAAGGACACAAAGGCAAGTTTTAATCTTTGGTTCGGGAACTTATTATGGTCGTACCCTCAGTTAGGTAGTACAACTTGCTTGGTTTGCGGTGGTAATTTTTATGTTGTTATTATTAAACAAAGAAAAAGACAAATCTTTTTGTATTTTTATCTTATATATATATATAGAAACAAGAGAAAAATATTTTTTGTGTTTTATATATTTTAAGATGTTTTTGGGTTTTTGGATTTTTTATAAGAAAATATATATAGATATAGATATATGGTATGAACAAGGAGTGAATATTCAAATCAATCTATCTCTGCTAAGTAAGATAATTAGCACAGCTCCCGGCGCGGCCAAAATTGATTCTCCCGAACCGTCAAGTTTTATCACACAAGCTAACCACTTGTGAATGGTCAACCGTAATAAACTTCAAACAATTCAGAAACAATGCAATTAAGATCTGGAGAGTATAGTGTTTCCCCGGGTCGTTAAGTCCCAATGAGCTGTGCGACTGAATAATCAAACGTATGGTGATGGAATATGAACGGAAAAGGTTATGATTTTGAATAATTATACCTAAAGAAAAAGTTTGTAAATTACAGGGGCTTAAATGCAAATTAAAGAAAATTAAAAAAGATAAATTATATTAAATAAACGCTATCACTATTTTTAAAATTCGATTTTCTTGATTTTTCTTTTATAAATTAAAAACTACTTAACGTACAAAAGAAAATGTGAAATTGAAACAGTATTAATCCTAAAAATATAAAAATAAAATTTTTACAAACCTAATGATAAGATAAAATTTTAAGAAAAAGAAAATTATTTTTATGACTATTTATTTAATTATTATTAATTAAAAACTATTTTTACCTATTTAATAATACCCTAAAATAGAAGAAAATATGAAATAAAGCTAGAAAAGTGAAATTATGACTTAGAAAAATCTAAAATAACTAAAGAGAATTTTCAAAACTAATTTTGTATTTTTTGATTATTTTTATTTTCTAGGAATTAAAACTATTTAAAACTAATTAAATTGCTAAAAATTACAAATTTAACTAAGAAAATCTGGAAAAATATTTTTTTGACTTTTTATATTTATCTTAACCTAGGAAAAATGAAAATTTAATTTTTGAAGTTTTTGATTTATTTGCAATAAAAAGCTAATTAAAAGTCCTAAAAACTTATTAAAATCAAGAAAAATAGTAAACAGTGATGGAAAATTATGAAAAATTCAGGAAAAGTCTAAATTAACATTATGAATCTAAGAAAAATATAAAAACAATGGCTTATGTGTGAGAATATGAAGCTGCAGTGAAAAGTGCTTATAAATAAGCACTCAAGATAAGCTAAAGGCCACAAATGAGCACCAAATGGACACAGAAGCTAGAGTATGCTAAAACTACTCAAAAGCAACTAAGTACAACTAGCCTAAACCTCTAAAATGCAAGCTAAACAGATTTGATGAATTAGAAAATCAAGTGCTAAACATATTTTAGCTACTACTTTGTAGCTTGAAAATAAGCTACTCAAATAAGCTGAAACTCAAAACCAGATGTTGGAACCTAAAGTAGACCTGGCTAGCTACTTAAAAACCAAAATTCGGACCAAGATAAGCTCAAATGAGCTTGTGACAAGCTCTGCACAACACCTGTGCACACTCAGTATACACTGAGTCATTGCACAGAGGTTCTGACAAATGACAAGCTGATTTGAAGCTTTTAAGGACTTAAAAAATTTTCCAAAATCACTTTTCAATTCTTGACCAACTGAAGTTTTTAAACCCAAAGTTTTAATGAATTTGGACCAGAAATGAATCCATGAAAAATCAATCAAGTTGGGTGAAAAATGAGTTTTTCCCTTTTGACTTTTGTAACAGTTTTGATAACTTTGACCAAAATGAGATTTGATTCCAATTTATGAACTGATTGAGATGAATTAAGCTAAAATAATGCTATATTAAGCTACTCTAATGATATCTAAACACAATTCAAGCTTTTGATCTAAGAAAATTCCAACAGTTATGAAACTAGGACAGATTATATGCAATTTTGACTTTGAGAGAGTGCAGATGCAAAGTGTTGAAAAATTTGATTCTAGTTACCTTTATTAAGACTGAGTATGCAGATTTTAAGTACAAACCAAGGCTTAAGATCAAATAAACTAACTGAAACAAACTATATCAGAGCGGTTTTGCTACTACTACTTGATCCTTTATTCTAACATTTAATCCTAATCATTAATTCAACTAACTCCTAAATTAAGCTATTTCACCAACAAACACAATCAAATGAACAATGAGCTTAAAAATCATTATGACAGAATAATGTGAAAACTCACTTGTGTCCACAGCCACTATGGCTTGCCAAGAATCAAAGATCCACTATCCTACCTTATCTCAACCCATATTCAACTCAGAATCAACCCATATCCATTTCCATATCGAATTCAAGCAAGTCATAATTGAGGCTGAGTTGACTTTTGTTGACCAATTACCAAAGTTGCTTGAAACTGAATTATAGGCTTACCAAAAGCTATCAATAGCTTAAATAAGCTTATTTGAATTTAAAAATAAGCTACTAGAAGCTTGAATGTGAGCTTGCTGGATTTTTTAACATGAACATGAAAAGAAAAAATGTTTATAACCTTGAATTGATACTTGAAAATGGATTATAACGATAAAACAACTTAAGTTGAGTACATAAAACGAAGATTACAGACTTTAAACTTAAACTAAAACATTGATATTAAAAACACATATAATGATTAAAACTAAGTCTGCTTCTCTAGCTTCTCTTTTTATACAAAAGTCTTCCCACTTGACCTCTTAGCAAATCCCACTTGAATCCTGGACCATTGGATGAGTTGAGAAGATATTAGCCATTGATGAGATTTTTGGCCAAAATGGTTTTTAAATTTGGGGTTGAGTGCAAAGGGGGAAGCATTTAATGCTTTTGTTGTTTGGTGGATGTGGAGGGACATGGAGTGGGAGTTGTTTGGAAGGATGGGTGGATTGAGTGTTGCAGGCAAGCAGGTGAGGGAGAAGGACTTTGGCGGGAGTGGGTGGTTGACTGGGAAGTTTGACTTGGGTGATATTAGTGGACGGGGGGTCAAAAAGGGGGGTTCAATGGTTTGGCAGGGGTCAAGGGTGCAAAGGGTTTGATATTAAAAGCAAGGACCATTTTGTAATTTCTGAAAGTTGGAGGACCAAATCTGCCATTTTCCAAAGTTGTTCCAAGGGACCAAAAATGACAAGTTTCAATAGTACAAGGACCATAATGGACATTTTCAAACTTCCAAGGACTATTTTTGCCAATTTTGAAACTCAAAGGACTAAACTTGTAATTTCTCAAAACTTTTGACATTTTTCACCAAAGGACTAATTATGACAAGTTATGATTTTAAAAGGACCTTTGGTGACTTTTCTTTTGAAATAAGTGCTCAGGACTATTTTTGACAAGATTTGAAAGTCGGGGGACTGAAACTGCCAATTATGCAAACTTAGCTCGATTTTCATCTGATTTTAAACATTTTGCATCTGAAACATATAAAATGCAATTTTGAGATATTTTCAGTATTTTGATGCATTTCTGAGCATTTTAAGTGTTTTGCAGTTCAGATTTGACCCAAAAATGATGAGTATTTACATACTCATCAGATGGCAATCCCACCATTCCTTCTGAAAATGTTGAACCATCTTCTGAACCAATTATTGCCGATTCTTCCTCCTCTCTTACTCCGTTCGAGGGAGGTGATTTCGTTTTAGAAGAGATCGATGAATTTCTTGCTTATGATGAATCAATTCCACCGGGAATTGATGATGATATTTATAATTCGGAGGGAGATATCCTTTATCTTAAGCAATTGTTGAATGAAGATCCATTACCGTCACTCCCTCCGAAAGAGATTACGATTGAAGAAATCAAATCCGTAAAAATGTCTAACGAAAAACCTCCGGAGCCCGAGCTCAAAGATTTACCTCCTCATCTTGAATACGCTTTTCTTGAAGAACCAAACAAGGTTCCCATCATCATTGCTAAATACTTGAAAGATGAGGAGAAAACCGCACTTTTGGATATTCTTCGAAAACATAAGAGTGCCATCGCTTGGCAAATTTCCGATATCAAAGGCATAAACCCTCGTTTTTGTACTCACAAGATTTTAATGGAAGACGATTGCAAACCCGTTATTCAACAACAACGTAGGGTTAATCCAAATATTCATGAAGTTATCAAAAAGGAAGTTCTTAAACTCCTCGACGCGGAATCATTTATCCAATCTCCGATAGCTCATGGGTTAGCCCTATCCATTATGTCCCGAAGAAGGGAGGGATGACCGTCGTTGCTAATGAAGATAATGAATTTATTTCCACACGCCTCATCACCGGATGGAGGGTGTGTATTGATTACCGAAAGTTGAATGATGCTACTCGTAAATACCATTTCCCGCTACCTTTTATGGATCGGATGCTCGAACGCTTAGGAATGAATTCTATTGCTTCCTCGATGGTTTTTCTGGTTATTTTCAAATTCCGATTAATCCGCATGATCAAGAGAAAACGACTTTTACTTGCCCTTATGGAACGTTTGCTTACCGACGAATGCCATTTGGCTTATGCAATGCTCCCAGTACGTTCCAAAGGTGCATGATGGCTAATTTTCACGACATGATCGAGAAGTCTATGGAAGTTTTTATGGACGATTTCTCGGTTTATGGAGATTCTTTCACTTCTTGCCTCTCTCATCTAGACCACATGCTTAAACGGTGTGAAGAAACCAATTTGGTCTTGAATTGGGAGAAGTGCCATTTCATGGTTCGAGAGGGCATTGTCCTCGGCCATAAAATTTTAAAACGGGATTGAGGTCGACCGAGCTAAAGTCGACGTTATAGCTAAACTCCCTCATCCAACGACCGTCAAAGGTATTCGAATTTTTAGGTCACGCTGGGTTTCTATCGCTGTTTCATTCAAGATTTCTCTAAGATAACCCGCCCTCTGACCCATCTCCTTGAAAGGATGCTCGTTTATCTTCACCGATGAATGCGTTGAAGCATTTAATTTTCTTAAAAAGAAATTAACTGAAGCTCCGATCTTAGTTGCCCCGACTGGGATTTGCCCTTTGAGCTTATGTGTGATGCAAGTGATTACACAATTGGGGCAGTCTTGGGGCAACGAAAATCGAAACATTTTCAACCCATACACTATGCGAGTAAGACATTGTTTGAGGCCCAACACAATTATCGACTACAGAAAGGAAAGGTATGGCCGTTGTTTATGCTTTCGAGGATTTGACCCTACCTTGTCTTGTCGAAGACCATAGTGTATACCGACCATTCTGCCCTTAAGTATCTTTTGGCAAAGCCAGATGCTAAGCCACGATTACTTCGGTGGGTTCTCCTCCTTCAAGAGTTTGATGTTACTATTCTTGACAAAATAGGAGCGGAGAACCTTCTTTGCCCACCTTTCCTAGACTTGAGAATCCCCATCAAAGTGTGCACGAGAAAAAGGAGATCACGGAAACATTTCCTCTTGAGACACTTGGGATGGTTTCTAAGACAGACCCGAACACCCCATGGTTTGCCGACTTTGCAAATTACCATGCGGGCAATTTCATCGTGAAAGGGATGTCGTCCCAACAAAAGAAAAAGTTTTTCAAAGATGTTAAGCATTATTTCTGGGACGACCCTTACTTGTTTAGGATTTGTGCGGATCAAGTAATCCAGCGGTGTGTTCATGGCCAAGAGGCCCTTGAAATTCTTCATGCTTGCCATAACGGACCTACTGGTGGCCATCATGGTGCAAGCTACACCACTAAAAAGGTTTTTGACTCCGGATTTTATTGGCCTACCATATATCGAGACACTCATGATTTAGTTAAGTCTTGTGATTCTTGCCAACGTCAAGGGAAAATTTCGCAAAAGGATGAAATGCCACAAAATGCTATTCAAGTTTGTGAGATTTTTGACGTGTGGGGCATCGATTTTATGGGGCCATTTCCATCATCTAAGGGTAATAAGTATATCCTCGTGGCCGTCGACTACTTGTCCAAATAGGTTGAAGCGAAGGCTACCACAATGACGCCAGTAGTTGTTAAGTTTTGAAGAATTTGTTTTCCGATTCGAGCACCTCGTGCTATCATCAGTGATCGCGGTACCCATTTCTGTAATGAACAAATCGCTAAAGTTATGGGCTAATAGGTTACCCATCGTCTTTCTACCATTATCATCCGCAAAACGGCGGACAAGTTGATTTCGAATCGTGGTTTGAAAAGGATTTTAGAAAGAACTGTAGGAGAAAATCGAGCTTCATGGGCCGATAAGTTAGATGATGCATTATGGGCTTTTCGCACCGCATACAAGACACCCATTAGGTGCACCCCATTTAAGTTGGTGTATGGAAAAGCTTGTCACTTGCCCATCGAGCTTGAGCATAAGGCATACTGGGCCTTGAAACATGCAAACTTTGATCTTAAGACCCTTGGTGATCACGGAAAGTTCAATTGAATGAATTAAATGAGCTTAGGGATCAGGCTTACGAGAATTCTTTGATTTTCAAAAAGAAGACTAAGAGGATTCATGATGCTAAAATCAAAAACCGCGTTTTCAACATTGGTGATCAAGTTCTCCTCTTCAACTCTCGCTTGAAGATATTCTCGGGCAAACTCAAAACCCGTTGGTCCAGACCATTCACCGTTGCTCAAGTTTTCCCGTATGGAACGGTAGAGCTTTCTCAGGCCGATGGCCCAAATTTCAAGGTGAATGGTCATCGTGTGAAACATTATTTTGGGAGGACATCTCTATGGATGTCCCGGATCTCCAAACTTTCCCTAAGGACAACTGAATTCGGGGATCGAGTCAAGCTAGCTTCGGTGACCAAAACGATAGCGCTTCATGGGAGGCACCCCATGCTTATCTCTATCTTCTTTCTATTTTCTAATAAGTGACATGAAGAGGTTAGCCTCTTCGATTTCTCGTGTTTGGTTTTTTGTGATGTTGTGTTTAGGATGTTCCCGATATGAAGACTCTCGTGCTTGAAGTTTGTCTTTTCTCCACTCGAGTTTCATGTTCGTTGCTTAAGGAAATCCGATATCCGAAATCTTATCGACTAAAGTTTATCTTTGAGCATACTTAATAAACGGATTTTAGATTTTCGTTGATACCCTTTCCTTTAAACATTGAGGACAATGTTTCGTTTTAGTCTGGGGTAGGGTAATCTTCGATTTGATTTGACCGCACTTGCTTGTTTTTTTTGTCGTGATCTCTCGCAACCCCGTTTTTCCTTAAAAAATGAAAAATTGTGCAAAAATTGTGAAAAATTTAAAATTTTTGAAGCTTTTGTTAAGTCTTTTTGATTGAAAAGTTTGCTAGTATCTTAGACAAGAAGCTATAAAATGCGAATTCTAGCTCACAAGGCCAAGAATTTGCAAGTTTCCCTGAGTGACTTTAAATATGCATGACCGAATTTCATTAGACGAAGCATTAGCTAAGTTAATATAGGTTTTGACACCTTGTTGACTTTCCGCTGGTGAGGAGGAATGGAATTCTGACTTGACCGGGCGTGTTGAGCCCTAGCTTGTTCCCTTAACCATAGATAAATTAAAAATTATCGGCTAAGCATCCGCGGATCTCATTATTTGGGATTTTAAATTTGCGGAGATCGAGAAATGATAGAGTTACTTATGAGCCCTAGCGTGTTGGTTCTCTTTAGAGCCCATCGAAGGTACTTATGGCTTTTTGTTCCACAAAATTGTAGTTAGTTCTTTATCTTCTTAAACGAATCTTTGTTTTAAAAATTGGGTACACATCAAGGACTCGTAATGAATAAGTAACAAATAAAGTTATGATCTGCGGTTCGAGATCGGGCCCTTGGATCCTTATTTCAAGAGTAAGCGTTTAGGTCTTGGCTACCCTCTTATACCGGCCCTTGGACCTCTAGCCGGGATTGGGTGAGGTTCTTGGTCTAACCCACTGGGGGCCTCATTTCATGAAGCCTAGAGTCTTGGAATTCTCCGTCGTAACGGCCCTTGGATCCTTTATTCTGAAAAAGTGTAAGGTCTTGGAATTACCTCGTGAAGCTCCGTAGTTCATAGCTCATAAAAGTAAAAGTATAAGTGTAAAAAAAAAAAATTCAAAAATATAAGTGAATAAAAATTCCTTGATGTGGACCTCATTGTTGAGCCAATGGTTCTTGAGAGAAGATGGATAACTAATTAGCGACTTAGCTTTGTATCTTTATCGGAATAAAACTTATCGAAACGAGAAATTTGAAGAAATTCATTTCTCACAAAAATAAAAAAATCTAGAGGAAAATAGGAAAATGGGAGCAAAAGGTAATTACACAAGTAACTTCCATGAGTAGTGTTAGCATCTAGAATCATATTTAACAATGATTTCGATTTTACGCTTAGTTTGGGGACTTGTGAAAAATCAGGGACGATGTATTCTATCCGTATGGTCACTTCACGCTGTGTTGTGTTTCCTACTCCGTGATCCTAAAATGTTGTTTGAAAAATGTTGGAGTTATTGATCGACATGAAAGTTCAACAAACCGTCACTTATAATCGGAACGTGCTTAATCGTAATATCCATATGTGAATAAAAGGTAAACGGGGCGTTTTTAGAATTAGGGGTCTTGATGAGTGTCTAAATACTCATCATTTTGTTCCCATTTAAACTACAAAAACTGTCAAAAACACTTTGAAAAGTCATAAAATACTACAAATATCATTGAAATGTGTTTTTATGTATTTCAAGTGTAAAAGAATTGAAAACTGATGAAAAACAACAAAGTTTATATAATTTACAGTTTCAGTCCCTAAACTTTCATAAATTGGCAAAACTAGTCCCTGGTAATTCAAAACTTGTAAAATATCATTAAAGGTCCTTGGGGATTCACAAGTTGTTAGAAATAGTCCTTTGAAATTAAAATTGCAAAATTACAACTTTGGTCCCTCAACTTTGAAAAATGTCAAAAATAGTCCTCGGTTATTTAAAATGGAAAATTAATAAATATAACCCTTGTACTATTCATAAATGGCATATTCGGTCCTTGTGATAACTTTGGAAAAAGTGCGGGTTTAACCCTCAACTTTGCATTACAAAAGAATGGTCCTTGTGTTATTAATAAACAAAACCAAACGGACCCTTTTTGTTATTAACAATCCCAACCCAGTGGCCCAATGCACACAAGCGCAAGCCCAAGTAACTTGACCCTTGGACCTTGACCCTTGAGCTTTTTAAACCAGTTCAAAACCCATTTGAACCCCCCCCATTGAACCCCCACCTATTATTAATGGTCAACATACAGTCAAACCCTCCTTCCCGCTTACACTGTTCACCTTCCACCCACACACTGTAAAACCAAAACCACCTTCCACCTCCATGGTTTCACCACCACTGTCCACCCCGGTACATCTACCCTCCCTTCCACCTCCACAAATACCCAAAACTCTTTAATTGCAAAAACCTACTCGTACTGCTCAAATGACTTTTGGCGCCAAAAAGTAGAATCAAAAGCTGAGATTGATTTGAAGTCATCCAAGGGTGTAGAATGGATCAGAGGAAGATAAGAGATAAATCCCACCTTAGTTGTAGTATAAATAGCACATTTTGTAGCCATTAAAGGCAAGTAGTTACAAGTAGTTAAAATTAGCATAATCGTATTTCAGTTTCAGTAATCATAGTTTGTAATCTCAAGTTTCAGTAATCAATCCTAGTTAATTCAAATCTGTTTGTCATTAATCTTTGTCCAATTTCCAGTAGCTAATGATAATTCCAAGTTTTTAAATTTCCATGTTGTACCGAGAATTCAAACCAAGTTAAGTAGTTATTGAAATAGCTTCTTAGTTGTTTCTATAAGCTTACATAAGCTTTCTATAGCTTTTGATAAGTTTATTTCAGTTATAACCTGTTCTAAATTCAAGAAATGGAAAAAGTCAAAGAAAGTCAACTATGGAGCCATTAAGCTGCTATGGGGTGATTAAGAGATTAGGTTGATAAGTGATGGTGAGCTTGTTTCAAACTAGTTTAGGGGTATTGGATGTTTACTAGTTCTCAGTTAGTCATAGCTTAGCTTGGACTTTTGTAAGTTTTCTTTTAAATCTCAGTTTCAGTATAGTAGTGTAGATAAATTACTTGCAGTTTATTTGTGTAGATTATAGCTTATATCATTCATTGTGTTGCTTCTATGAGTAGTTAGTAGTTTGTATGGCATGATTTGCTCAACTGCATACTAATCTGATATTAATTTTCATAACTGTGATAATTTGGTTTTGGGAGTTTATAGTTGATGTTGCTGTTATAATCATTTCTCAATGCTCTATTTTGATCTATTGAATCTGTGTTGAGTTGGTTATGGCTCACATTTAGAATTTAGCTTGTTAAAACTCATTCTAGTCACATTAAGGACTGTTTGGTTTATAAGATTTAACTTGTAGGATCGAAAAGCTTAGTGATTTATGTGGTTCGGGGGGTCGGGGAAGCTCAAAGAATAAGAAAGACATGGTTATTGTATTAGATAGAAAAGGGGAAGATGTGTGTGTTTCTAGAGAGAAAAAGAAGAAACCACACACACTTCTTTACAAAATGTGAACTTCCTACCCTCCTAGTTGGGAATAGGAGGGGTATTTATCTGACAAGTCTAACTTAGCACAATTGACTAAACTAGTCCTTGTGAATGAGTAAAAGAAGAAACTAATGCAATTCCCGTAATGACTTCACTTTAGCGAGGCTAACAATCTCTCCCCAAGTGATGTCATACGGGAGTTGCTTACAATGTTCCCTACAAGCAAAATTAAATACAAAAGATAAGCGCAACAGCTCAAGAGTGTCTTCAGGTCATCAAACTTCATGAATCTTCTCACTCCATTTCTTACTTGAAGAACAATGCGAGCAAATCTAATTAGGGATTAAATATGAACTTTTTGCTCTCCCCTAATTAGTGCTCTCCCCAATGACAACCGATGAATTTCCAGTGAAGAAGTCTTTTGATAATTAAATTAGAACCGTCTTTAGTCTTCTAACACGCAGCGAAAAATGTAGAAAAGACTTGTCGACTCGACCTTCTTCAAGATTGTTGGGGGAATAAGATATCAACATCTTCATCTCACCAAATGCATTCCAGTTATCTTTCATATATCAAATCAGCCCATAATGTACACATTTCTCTCCCCTGAAGGTTACGATTTATCGGAATCAGCATATAATTGTGTGCATGAAGCATTAACTGGAAGCATTCTATCATAAATCAAATCAGCCCGTGAGAAGATGTCGATGAACAATACCATTTGAAATTGTCTAACTCATCTCAACCCCCTAGTAACAAAATTCAATGCTGTCGTAACCACATGTGAGATAACCCAATATGACGAACTTGAGGATGAAGTAAAATCTTCCGGAATAGTTACTTAAGCTTGTACTATCCTTGTGAAAAAGAACGGTGTACCCAATGTACAAAACCTCTTGGCATATCCTCAACTACGTGAGACACCGAAGTGATAGCTACTTTGTGGGTTAAGAGAGAAAGAATCACAAAAGTAACTAGATAGCAAGTCTTCATCACACTCAACATATTTGCCCAGACAAGTCATCTTCGCGGAAGGGAAGAAAGAAAGAAGACGAAATAAGTACACGCGCCCGTCAAACTTCACTTCACACCCAAATAAATAATAATGAGTCATCTCCGTGGTCACACTTCAAATTCATCGAAACCTTTAGCCGTGAACGTGTATCCTCCGTGAAAATATACCATACCAAAAATATCACATGGTTTAAAATTTCTTAAGACTACAAGTCTTAAGTTTCGGATTATAACACCCATGAGTGTCCATCAAATTCGTGAACCATCATATAACCAGTCCACGCCTACCTCTTTTGTTTCAGCCCATAAACGAAGATAACTAAACAGCCTGATAGAGTATCAAACCCATGAAGCCCAAATCCAATATCCACAAAGAATCTAACCGGTTATAAAACCACACCATTTAACCTAAACCTAAAAATTTACTCTACCCCTCAAATATTCGCCTACCACAAATACTTTCTCCCACCTAAACTCTTTCACTCAACTCGATCATACACAAATGTCTAATCTCATCACTTAATACATCTCATTATCAAAGACTAATCTCGAAAATATCAAAGACAGTATACGAACACCCCTTTCCTTGTTATGTGGTATGTGCTAAAACACATACCTTTTCATTATCAAAACTGACCCAAAACAAACAAGAAAGAGCCGTTTATTGCTAATATTTGTGGTTTTCTTGAGTTTGTGCTTGTAGGTCGGATATGTAAAAACACACAAAAGGATTAAATCAGACGTAAAATAAGGAGATCAAGAGAGTTTGAGCTGAGCCGGAAGGTCGGGATTGTGCATTTTGGAAGATTTTATTCTCTGAGGGTGATTTTTGAAAGTTTTAATCAAGTTTGAAGAAATGTCAAGATCAGTCCCTGAACTTTGAGCTTTTGGCAAGAGTGATCCCTCAAGTTTCAGAATTCAACCCTTGGATTATTTGAAGTATGACAAGAAAGGCCCTTGATAGAGATTTTCAGATTTACATTTGTGGTCCCTGGATTTTCAGATTATACAAGTTTGGTCCTTGATAGTTAAATGGTTACAAATTAAATCCTAAATCCAATCCATAACCCTCGGCCCAATCTAATAATATTACCCGGTTCAAGCCCAAACCAATACCCCGCCCAACATATCTCACCCGAATACCTAGCCAACCCGGTTTGTTTACCCGGTCTTTAACCCGAGTCAACGCCTTTTACCCCGGTCAAAATATCAAAGTAATATATAAAATTACCCCGCGCCAAATCCACCCCCAAACCTACTAGTGCATGAACCCTAAGTTACCCCTTGGTCAATTGGTCAAATTAACAGCGATTAAGGGTACTTTTGTACTTTCCCTGACACCACCTGACACATGGGGAATGACAGGTCATCAATCCGCGTGCAACTTCTCAAATACTGCTCTGTGATTGGTCGAAGTTACGTGGATGATCTAATCCAAGGGTTCAGAAGTGATGGGATACGTGGATGATTGATCAAGGGCTCAGATTACACTCAAAGAAGCACACATTTGGATTTCTAGGTCCTTCCTTAGACCTTAAGCTCAGCTATAAATAGGACCTCGTTTCGTTCACATTGTATCTCTCTTTCTTTTCAATTTTCAGTAGCAATAGATAGTTGTAATTTCATTTTAATGATTTAAGTATTTTGTAATTCCTTTTTTGTACTCCAATTTCTTATATTAATAAAATTTAGCTTTTAATTTTCAAGTAATTGTTTAAGTGTTTGTATTCTACATCTGCTTATTCTCTTTGTTTATTGCTTATTTCAGCAATATAAACCTGTTTCTAGCTGATTTCTTCATAAACTCAAAAATACAAAAAAATCAGATAAAATCATTGAAAAATAAAAATCATATCAATCTGTTTTATGGATTGAATCATACTTAGCTACTGTTTCATAGAGGTTCATTTAAGCTTTTGATAGCTTATAGTGAGCTTAATTTCAATCAAATCTCAATTCACTTCAAAAATAAAAAATGTC
Source organism: Chrysanthemum makinoi (assembly GCA_910596185.1). NCBI lineage: Eukaryota > Viridiplantae > Streptophyta > Magnoliopsida > Asterales > Asteraceae > Chrysanthemum > Chrysanthemum makinoi. The sequence goes on along the minus strand of OU343225.1, from coordinate 205,668,084 downwards.
AACAATAGTCAACTGTTTGTGGAAATGAAGTTCTGCTGGTGTTTGATTGGATTGGGATGATGCAGAAGCTGGATTTGGGTTGAATCTGAGCTGGAATTGGAGTAGGTTAAGGGTTTAATAGGATAGAGGTTCACTGTTTCATTGTTTGTAAGCCATAGTGGCTAGGACAATTTGTAAGTTCTTAAATCTGTTATATACTTTTCATTCTCTGAATCTGTGTTTGCATCTGAGTAGATTTTATATCTGTAGTAAGTGATCTTTGTCAGTTTAGTATAATCTAATCATAATCTGTTTTTAGTTCACAATAGCAGTTAGTTAACTAGTGTTTGGATTTGATTGTAAATCTGTGGTGAAGGTTGGTTAATCAGATCTAAGTAGTGGATACATGCTTATGTAGGTTATTGATAGTGATCTCAAGTCTTTGTTATAGCAGTATTCATCAAATAGTCAAAATCATCTTAGATCAGTTCAAATTCGAGTATCTGTTGGAATTTTGAATAATCAAAAGCTGGATTTAGGTTCTTATATCATTGGAATTGCTTAATATAACTTTGTTTAAGCTTATAATATCATAATCAGTTTACAAGTTGGAATCAAAACTTAAATTAGTCAACATATAATCTGTTTTCAAAAAGTCAACAGTTGAGATAAATAGTTTTTCATCAAACTTTGTGAATCAATCACTGATTCATCTCTGAGTTTAAGTGTGTGAAACTTTGGGAATTACATTTTCAATTGGTCTAGTGTTGATAACTGCTTTTTGTCAAATCTTATCAAGTCCTTTAAATCTTCAAATAAGCTGTTCAGATCAGCTGCACTTCCCCTGTTCACACTCAGCAGAACTGAGTGTGAATCAGGCTAACTTGCAGACTTTGCATTGGACTCATTTCAGTAAGTTAGAGTCTAAAAATTGGCTTAGTTGTAGCTTGCTAGGTGGTCTTGAGGACTGCATTTCTAGTTTTCACATTAGATCTTCTAATAAGCCTGTGCATAAGCTCAAACCGAGGTTAAACTGCAGTTGCTAGACTAGTTAGTTTGCTTAATTCATTAAGCAGTGCTTGTATCTTGTTAGCATTAGGTATAGTTAGTTGATATTAGCTTATTCTAGCATAACTTAGCTTCAGTTACTGTTTGGATGCTTATTTCATTGTTTAGCTTATTTTCATTAGCTTATTTGGAATCAGTTTGTACTACAGCTTTCATATCTTACACATAAGCTATAGATTTTATATTTTTCATAGATTTAGATTAAGATTTTAAAATTTTCCTGAGTTTTTCATAATTTTCGGTCACTGTTTGGTATTTTTCTCTATTTAAAATAGTTTTTAATCAATTTTAAATAGCTTTATTGCAAATAATTAAGAAAAAGTTCCAAAAAATAAGTTTTCAATTTTCTCAGTTTAAGAAAAATATAAAAAGCATAAAAAATATTTTTCCCTATTTTTCCCCTTTTATTTGGTATTTTTCACAATTTAAATTAGATTTAAATAGTTGTAAATTAGTAGAAATTAGAAAATTAATTAGAAAAAATAAAAAAATAAGTTTTGAAAATTCTCTTAGGATATTTTAGATTTTATAAAAATAGTTTCATATTTTTCTCTTTGATTTTTATAATTTTTAGTATTTAAATTTAGTTTTAATAGTTAAAAATTAGTTTTTAATTTTAATTAATCCAGAAAAATCCAAAAAAAATAGTTTTAATTCTTAAATAGTTTTCTAATATCATTTTTAGAGTAAAAGTAATTTTAGGCATTTTTAGGATATAATATAGACGTAGTTGCATTTTAATTACGTTTTGTTAATTACGTTTTAGTTAATTTTCGTATTTAGGATTTCCCGTAGTTTAGATTCCCTTAATAACTTTCCCTATTCCCGTAGTTTTAATAAATCAAATTCAACAAGTCAAAACATCGAGCATTAAATCCAAACCAATAACGACGTTGGCAATTCACGCCTCGTTGGGAAACGATTCGGGTTAACTAATCCGTATCAACATCATCACCGGATTTGTTTTATTCTTTTTCCTAAAGGAATTTTGAATCTATCTTCGTGATTATTTTTTATATTGATATTGAGGTTTTATCCGTCACACATACATTTTATAGCCTTCATTATCAGCAAATCAGTGTCTGAACTGTTTTAAGTTTCTTACGGTTAGTCATTCACAAGTGGCTAGCTTGTGTGAGATAACTTGACGGTTTTTTCACCGAAATCAAATTTTGGCGCCGCTGCCGGGGAGGTTGTGTCACGACAATATCGTTTGAGGTTTGACGGTTAGTGACTCGAGATCCTTCATTCGTGAAGTTACTATTTTTCTATAAAAATAAAAAAAAAAGTAAAAAAAATCCTTTTTCTTTTATATATATATCATTAAAAATACAAAAAGATTTTTCTCTTTTGTTTTTGAGCTAAAATAGAATACATCAATTATATAACATTCTCAACGGAGGTGTTATCATTAATAAGTTACCAAACTAAAGATCAAAAGCCTTGTGTGTGAGTCGATTTATTTCTATTTGATAAACAAAGGTGGGTATAAGGACGGCCTAACATTATTAAATTCGCTGAAAAAGCGGGTTTTAATAAGCTTCGCGCGACCTAAAAAGCTTCTCCGCTCGCTTGTCGTTTGTCTTATAGGTGATTTATTCACTTGGGATTATTGGTTAAGTTCATTTTGTTTTCGAATACCGTATCATTTTAATTGCCTTGGTTTTATGTGCATGCGCTTTTCGATCTCGATCTAGACGACTTCAGAAGCAGGAGAAGACGCGAGTTACGTAATAGGCGCTCCCCGGACCCACCAAACCCGGTCCTAATCCTCCTCCGATAATCAAAAGTAGCTCCCGGCTCCGAACGATGAGGAGTTATGTCAACCCACAATATGCGGGAGGGGAGGACCCATTGCACCGACTAATTTTCAAGCTACCGATTTTAGCTTGAAACACCATATGATAGAACAAGTAAAGAACAGTTGTCAATTTCATGGTTTACCAGATGTCGATGCAAACAAACATCTTGATAAATTTTTGACCGTCACTCAGAGTATGAAATGAATGGGGTCTCGATGAAGCCTTCATCTATATATCTTCCCATACTCTTTGTCTCATCATGCCACGTCTTGGTTTGATCGACTCCCGAAGAATTCGATTCATACCTTCGAGGAAATGGTTTCGAAGTTTATGGCAAAGTACTTTCCACCGATGCGATGACCAAAATTGAGGAACGATATCAGTAATTTTCGGCAATATCCCGACGAATCTTTGTTTGAAGCTTGGGAACGATATAAGCTTGCTTGATCGATGTCGAATCATAACATGTTGCTTGTCACTCAAATGATACGTTTTATAATGGTTTAACGTGAGACACGTGAAACAATCAATGCTGGGCTTTCATGAAAAGACGTCCTAAGGAATGTTACGATCTTATTGAGAACATGACTGCTCATTACAATTATGGGATTCTACCACCACGAAAGGGGTGCATCATCTCGATCAAATACGTTTCTTCTCCGAAATAGCCATGAACAAAAGATCGACGATATCTTACGGATTACTTAGATGAATAATCAAATCAAGAACCAACAAGTGAAAGCGGTACACCTGATTTGTGAGACTTGTGGAGGTCCACATTCTTACTCAGAGTGCCCGGTACTCGGTGGCTACGCACATGAGAATGTTTATGCTTTGCTACAGAAACTACAATCAACCGCAAGGAGATCGAAATCTTCTTAGCTACCGTTCAAACAATATCTCGGACCTCGGTTTCAATCAACCTCAACAACAAAACCATATACAAAACCGTTTCAATGGTAACCATCATGTTAATCGAGAAAAGCAAATTTTAATCATGGAAATCAACACTACCAAGCTCCTCCACCTCAAGTTTACCAACAAGCACCTCCTCAAATCGCCCGAACAACGATTTTCTAACTTACATGAAGAACTTTGATTACACCATTAAAAGTTTGCAAAATCAAATTAACGGCATGAGGACGGACTTCAAAAAAGAGATGGAAGCTACAAGCAACAAACAGATGACTGAAATAAGGAATATGATGGCTAGTTTTTTTCAAGCCAATCAGCGTCCTCAACCCTCGGGTTCGGTTCTCTTCAAGTAATACGATTCCAAACGAGAGGTGACATGAAAGCAATCACTAACCGAAGTGGTGTAGCTTACGATGGACCCACGGTTCCTACCACTAACACTTCTTCTCTGTCTCATGTGGTAGACGTGAGACGGAATGACAAAGGACCGGTGCTTCCCTCGATATGGGAGTCTGAGAATGTCCAACCCACGGTTGTCCAAGATTTGGTAGAAAATGCTCCGTGAATGTGAAGAAAGCTAATCCGAAACCGTCTATCCCATATCTGTCTCGTCTTAAAGATCAAACTCTTTGAGAAAAGTCGAATCATCAGATGGAAACGTTTTTCCAAATCTTCAAAGACTTGAATGTGAGATCAGGTTTTGGGATGCCCTTCTGATGCCCAAACCTTCTCTACGATTAAGGGATTGCTTACGTGATATGTGTCTAAAAACACATATATTTTATATTGTTTAAACCCACTAAAACAACCTAAAACACATTAATAACCTTATAAATGTTACAAATATCATGAAAATGTGTTTTTATGTGAACCAGGTACAAAAAGAGTGAAAGCAGATTCGATTTTGATGATAATACGATGGTTTTAGTCGAAGCCTATTCTAAATCTGGAATCAATGGTTTCCTGCTGAAGTTATAGAGCGATGATGGTTTTCTGCGAAGGCATACGTTTCAGATACTTCTACTAAAATAATATGGTTCTAAATAATATCGGTCAATACCAGTCAAACCAAACTTCCTGTTTTCCCTCTCCCTTACATACCCCACCAAAACCATGCCACCCTTCCACCTCCCTGGTATTCCACCTCCACTTGCTTACCCACCCTCACCACCTTTTCCTGCACACCTATTCCAGCCCACAACTTTACCTTCCCCTGTACCATCACATACCCTACTTTTGCTATCAACTCCACCACTTGACCTCTAAACCTACCAAACATGTCCCATCCACCTCTACATGTAAACAAGAATTGCGGCCAGTACCTCGATCTACTAGTATCACTTTTGGCGCCAAAAGTCACTTAACGGGATGAGTTCGCTTATCCAATGGACATGAATTAAAGTAGGATTTGATTGGAATGCTAGTGGGAACTCAAGAGGTTATAAAATCGAGGAGAAGGAAAGAGTGAAAAACACTTCGGCTAATCTAGCCTTAGTCATGTAGTGTAAATACCTTTGGATTAGCCATTGGTCAAGTAGTGTAATTTTTAATGCTTTCTTTAAATTACTTGTCATTTACAGTTTTAATGTTGTAGTCTTTCTTAAATTAGTGTAATGAAACTTTATTTTCAGTTTAATTTCAAGTCACTTTTAAATTTCATGTTTTGCTTAAATTCATTTAAATTTCAGTCATTTTAAATTCTTGTTATGTAATTGTTTTATGAACTCAATTAGCTCACATAAGCTCCTGACAAAAGCTTTCAAGCTTTTAGAGACCTTAAAACAAGTTTAGTTTTTAAATTGAAAACAATGAAAAAACCAAAAATAATGAAGTGATCTTGGTGAAATTGTATGGAGCAAGGTTAATTGTGGATTGCCTTTGGTTTAGAAGCTTTGTGGAAAGCCTTAGGATGTGTTCTGTGACCATGATTCTCAGTTCCAACTTGGATTCACTTGTAAGCTCATGTTTACCATTTTTGCATTTTAGCTTTTTTCTTTTATCTGCTGTAATTTTCATATTTCGTGTTTCTTTGCTTTGTTTGTTTATGATGTTATAGCTTAATATTAGGTTGTTATGTTTTGGATTTGATTGTGGTTTGATATTGCACTTTGAGTTAATATGATCTTTGATGTTCATAGGCTTAGACTTGGTTGACATCTTGTTTATGCTGAAAAAGGTCTATTTTGACACAATATGACCTCTGGATTTTATATGATGGGTTTATGCAGTCATTTGTTATGAAAACTTCAATTTTGTTCCATTAAAGGATTGTTTGGATTTAATAATGAAACTGTGAAAATGGTTGTGAATGGTGTTGTTCTTGTTTGATTTACACTATATGTAACCTATTTGACTCAGTGAAATCCTAACCAAAGGGTGTAGCATGGTAGAAAGTCAATTTGACACTTGACAATCTCATTATGAGCACTTTGAGGTTGTTAGATCCTAGAATCTTGCATACTTGTTTAAATGTTGTTTATCTTTGTTAATTTTATGTTCTTATAGTTTATATTAAGTTATTTAATCAGTAGTTTAAATTTTAAATTCGGTTTAGTCAACTTTTCAGTTCTTCTGAATTATTTTGATCTGTGATTCTGTTTTTAGTTTTCTTTTTTTCGATTTAATTGTTTATTTTCTTATGTCTTTGTCACTTAGTTTTATGTTTAGTGCTTTTAGTGTTTTAATGTTATGTTTCTTGTCTTCATTAGTATATTTTTATTGATTTTAGTTTTCAGTTTTCATGTTTAATTTGATTCTGCTAATCTGCTTTGAATCGCTGAATTTGATTCTCACGATTCAGTATCTTTGGATTCTGGAAGTACTTGTTTCTTATACTATGTGTATGTTTGTTTTTCAGTTTGTAGCTTAAATTAGATAGCTTTCCTCCCCCTTTATTTTAGTCAGCTAACCTCCTTCCACTGAAGCAAACAGTGGAGGTTGAGTGATTCTCTTTAGCTTAGGAAAAGTTCCTCATTGAACCTTGAGCTTGTGATCTTTATCATACTCACTGTTTTAGTGATCGTTGAGCTCTCATGAGTTAATTTGAGAATTTTATAGGAGCTTGTTGTTTGCCCACTCATAACAGTTTACTGAGTAATTAGTGAACTTACACCATTACCAACACTCTAAAAGCTCCTTAGTGGTGCTTGTTGATACTTGTTTATACTTGTTCATATTATTTGTGTATATCTTATTTTATCTTCTGTTTCCTGTATAAAGTTATTCTTTAAGCATTTATTTCTAGCACACATCGTTGTATTACGTTTACACACACCTCGTTGGGAAGAACGACCAGGTTTGCATTTCTTCGCAATACTTTGGAAACACACTATACTACATTTGATTAGACGCCCCTCAAAAAGGCGGCTGTCAAATTGGCGCACGAGGGAGGTGTCTGCGCGTAACGTGCATTACTTGTGTTTTGTTGAAATATCTATCCTTGCCTTACTATTCATAATTCGTAGTGGTGACCCCACTCCAATTTCTCGTCCAGTCATTTCCCCATGAACCATTTAATTCAGGGTCGAGTCAAGCTAGCGACTCGGTAAACAAAACAGCTAAACATGGGTTTTCACCCGTGTTCTACCCTAGTGGGGGGTTGCCCCACATGTTTGTGTTAACCCTAGAAAAATTATATGGTTTTCGGTCTTTCTTTCATGTCTTTCTTTCAGTTGACCTTACCACTTGATTTAAATATATGAATGGCGTATTTTTATTTGTATTGTATAACACAAACTTCAAAGTTGTAAAAAAAAAACGGGACTATAATGGGACTTTCTAAATAAATGGCCGTAATATTTCCCTTTTACGTTCTCGGCCCGCCGGTACTTTGAATATTGAGGGCAATATTCATTTCTAAGTGTGGGGGGGATTTTCACGAATTTTATCATTATCTACCCTAATTCCCCGTTTTTGGCCAAAAATTTTTTTTTTTGGGAGTAAGTGTTCTACACTTACTCATTTGGTTATCATCGCCATTGTCTAATAAACTAAAGTTGGCTAATCCAGAGCAAACGGCTCTTGGTAAAGATTTCTCAAATCCGTTTATATGGCTTGCAATTTGCCCAAAATTGTATGGTGTTCAACTCACCATATCCTAATAAGTAAAGAGTTGGCTAGCCCGCAAGATTATGGCTTGTGGTAAAGGCAGTGGAAAACCATAATTGGTATTCAGCTCACCAAAGATAATATTGATAATTTATCTAAGAGTTGGCTAGTCCGGAAGCAAACGGCTTTTAAACCACAGGTAAAGACAAAATCAAATCCGTTCTGACTTATGATTTGCTCAAAATCATTTGGTTATCATTGTACCAAGGTTCTTACTTGAACTGAAACATTTGGCTACTCCAGAAGTGATGGCTTTTGGTAAAGAGTTCTTTAAAATCCATTAAAACTTCATAAATATTGCTAGGGACTAGCAATAGTTTAGTGTGGGGGATTTGATATGTGTCTAAAAACACATATATTTTATATTGTTTAAACCCACTAAAACAACCTAAAACACATTAATAACCTTATAAATGTTAAAAATATCATGAAAATGTGTTTTTATGTGAACCAGGTACAAAAAGAGTAAACAGTTCGATTCTGATGATATCTTACGATGGTTTCTGCCGAAGCCTATTCTAATTTGAATCAATGGTTTTCGCCTAAGTTATAGAATGCGATGATGGTTTCTCGCGAAGATAACGTTTCAGCAGATACTTCTACTAAAATAATATCTGGTTCTTAAATAATATCTCGGTCAATACCGGTCAAACCAAACTTCCTGTTTTCCCTATCCCTCACATACCCCACCAAAACCATACCACCCTTCCACCCCCACGGTATTCCACCTCCACTGCTTACCCACTCTCACCACCTTTTCCTGCACACCTATTCCACCCACAACTTTACCTTCCCTACGTACCATCACATACCTACTTTTGCTATCAACTCCACCACTTGACCTCTAAACCTACCAAACATGTCCCCTCCACCTCTACATGTAAATAAGAAGCATTAATTGCAGCAGAACTGCCTCGATCTACTAGTATCACTTTTGGCCAAAAGTCACTTAAACGGCTGGGATGAGTTCTGCTTATCCAATGGACATGAATTAAAGTGGGATTTGATTGAAATGCTAGTGGGAACTCAGAAGGTTATAAATAAGGCAAGAGAGAAAGGGACCTTTTGGCTAATCTAGCCTTAGTCATGTAGTTAAATACCTTTGGATTAGCCATTGGTTTCAAGTAGTGTAATTTTAATGCTTTCTTTAAATTACTTGTCATTTACAGTTTTAATGTTGTAGTCTTTCTTAAATTAGTGTAATGAAACTTTATTTTCAGTTTAATTTCAAGTCACTTTTAAATTTCATGTTTTGCTTAAATTCATTTAAATTTCAGTCATTTTAAATTCTTGTTATGTAGTTGTTTTATGAACTCAATTAGCTCACATAAGCTCCTGACAAAAGCTTTCAAGCTTTTAGAGACCTTAAAACAAGTTTAGTCTTTAAATTCAGAAAACAATGAAAACCAAAAATAATGAAGTGATCTTGGTGAAATTGTATGGAGCAAGGTTAATTGTGGATTGCCTTTGGTTTAGAAGCTTTGTGGAAAGCCTTAGGATGTGTTCTGTGACCATGATTCTCAGTTTCAACTTGGATTCACTTGTAAGCTCATGTTTACCATTTTTTCATTTTACTGTTTCAGCCTTTTATCTGCTGTAATTTTCATATTTCTGTGTTTCTTTGCTGTTTGTTTATGATGTTATAGCTTAATATTAGGTTGTTATGTTTTGGATTTGATTGTGGTTTGATATTGCACTTGACTGTTAATATGCCAGTCTTTGATGTTCATAGGCTTAGACTTGGTTGACATCTTGTTTATGCTGAAAAAGGTCTATTTTGACACAATATGACCTCTGGATTTTATATGATGGGTTTATGCAGTCATTTGTTATGAAAACTTCAATTTTGTTCCATTAAAAGATTGTTTGGATTTAATAATGAAACTGTGAAAATAGTTGTGAATGGTGTTGTTCTTGTTTGATTTACACTATATGTAACCTATTTGACTCAGTGAAATCCTAACCAAAGGGTGTAGCATGGTAGAAAGTCAATTTGACACTTGACAATCTCATTATGAGCACTTTGAGGTTGTTAGATCCTAGAATCTTGCATACTTGTTTAAATGTTGTTTATCTTTGTTAATTTTATGTTCTTATAGTTTATATTAAGTTATTTAATCAGTAGTTTAAATTTTAAATTCGGTTTAGTCAACTTTTCAGTTCTTCTGAATTATTTTGATTCTACGATTCTTTTAAGTTTTCTTTTTTCGATTTAATTGTTTATTTTCTTATGTCTCTGTTACTTAGTTTTATGTTTAGTGCTTTTTAGTGTTTTAATGTTATGTTTCTTGTCTTCATTAGTATATTTTTATTGATTTTTAGTTTTCATGTTTAAGTGCTTTATTTGATTCTCCGATTCAAGTATCTTTGGATTCTCTAAGTACTTGTTTCTTTATTATGTGTATGTTTGTTTTTTTCAGTTTGTAGCTTAAATTAGATAGCTTTTTCCCCCCTTATTTTATTCAGCTAACCTCCTTCCACTGAAGCAAACAGTGGAGGTTGAGTGATTCTCTTTAGCTTAGGAAAAGTTCCTCATTGAACCTTGAGCTTGTGATCTTTATCATACTCATGCTTTTAGTGATTGTTGAGCTCTCATGAGTTAATTTGAGAAGTTTACAGGAGCTTGTTGTTTGCCCACTTCATACCGTTTCTCGAGTAATTAGTGAACTTACACCATTACCAACAGCTCTAAAAAGCTCCTTAGTGGTGCTTGTTTATACTTGTTTATACTTGTACGTATATTATTTTATCTTTTGTTTCCTCAGAAGTTTTTCTTTAAGCTTATTTCAAGACACATCGTTGTATTACAGTTTACACACCTCGTTGGGAAGAACGACCAGGTTTGCGTTCTTCTGCAATACTTTGGAAAACACACTATACTACATTTGATTAGACGCCCTCAAAAGGCGGGCTCATTAAAATTGCCGTGCCGGGAGGTGTGCGCGGAACGTACTTGTGTTTTGTTGAAATATCTATCCTTGCCTTACTATTCATAATTTGCTGAGTGGTGACCCCACTCCAATTTCGTCCAGTCATTCCCCATGAACCATTTATTGGGTCGAGTCGCTAGCGACGGTAATCAAAACAAGAGCTAAACATGGGTTTTCACCGTGTGTTCTACCCTTGTGGGGCTGCCCCACATGTGTGTATATATATAAAATTTCAAAAAAAAAAATAAATAAAAAATAAAATAACTTCCCTCCGTCCCAAAATTATAGTCCTCTTTGGTCTTTTTCGGTCTTTCTTTCATAACTTTGACCTTACGTAATTTTGTTTGTGTTATATAACACTTGATGCAAAATATATGAATGGATTGAGTTTTAAATGTATTTTTTATTTGTATAATTTTCATCTACTATTGTATAACACAAACAAAAATATTTAAGGTCAAAGTTGTAAAAGCTTGACCGAAAAAGTCAAACGGGGACTATAATTTTGGGACGGAGGTAGTATATATTTTTCTAAATAAATGGCCGTAATATTTCCCTTTTACGTTCTTTGTTTCGGCATAACCGCCGGTACTTTGAATATTGAGGGCAATATTCATTTCTAAGTGTGGGGGGAATTCTCACGAATTTCATATATTATCTACCCAATTCCCCCGTTTTTGGCCAAAATTTTTTTTTGGAGTAAGTGTTTTACACTTACTCATCTGGTTATCAGTCCGCCATGTTTGATAAACTAAAGGATTGGCTAATCCAAGAGCAAACGGCTCTTGGTAAAGATTTCTCAAATCCGTTTATATGGCTTGCAATTTGCCCAAAATTGTATGGTTCCTCAACTCCCCATCATCCTCAAAAGATAATGAGTTGGCTAGCCCGCAAGGTTCTGGCTTGTGGTAAAGGCAAAGGAAAATCCATAATTGGTATTCACTCACCAAAGATAATCCCGTAATTTATCTAAGAGTTGGCTAGTCCGTAGGTACGGCTTCCGTAAAGACAAAATCAAACTTATATGGTTTATGATTTGCCAATAAATCATTTGGTTATCTTTGTACCAAGGTTCTTACTTGAACTGAAACAATTGGCTACTCCAGAAGTGATGGCTTTTGGTAAAGAGTTCTTTAAAATCCATTAAAACTTCATAAATATTGCTAGGGACTAGCAATAGTGGGGGATTTGATATGTGTCTAAAAACACATATATTTTATATTGTTTAAACCCACTAAAACAACCTAAAACACATTAATAACCTTATAAATGTTACAAATATCATGAAAATGTGTTTTTATGTGAACCAGGTACAAAAAGAGTGAAAACCGATTCTTCACTGATATCGATGGTTTCACAGCCTATTTTATTCTCCTGAATCAATGGTTTCGCCTAAGTAAAAAATGTTGATGGTTTCTCGCCAAGACTAACGTTTCAGCAGATACTTCCACTAAATAATATCTGGTTCTTAAATAATATCCGGGTCAATACCAGTCAAACCAAACCTCCTGTTTTCCCTCTCCCTCACATACCCCACCAAAACCATACCACCCTTCCACCTCCCTGGTATTCCACCTCCAATTGCTTACCCACTCTCACCACCTTTTCCCCGCACACCTATACCAGCCCACAACTTTACCTTCCTCTATACCATCACATACCTTGCTTTTGCTATCAACTCCACCACTTGACCTCTAAACCTACCAAACATGTCTCCTCCACCTCTACATGTAAAAAAAAAGCATTAATTATTGCGTGAACGCCTAATCTACTAGTAGCACTTTTGGCCAAAAGTCACTTAAACGGCGGATGAGTTCGCTTATCCAATGGACATGAATTAAAGTGGGATTTGATTGAAATGCTGGTGGGAACTCAAATGACTATAAATATCGAGGAGAGGCAAAGAGAAAGGGACCTTTTGGATTAGCCTAGGTCAAGTAGTTAAATAACCTTGGAATAGCCAATGGTTTCGTAGTGTAATTTTAAATGCTTTCTTTAAATTACTTGTCATTTACAGTTTTAATGTTGTAGTCTTTCTTAAATTAGTGTAATGAAACTTTATTTTCAGTTTAATTTCAAGTCACTTTTAAATTTCATGTTTTGCTTAAATTCATTTAAATTTCAGTCATTTTAAATTCTTGTTATGTAGTTGTTTTATGAACTCAATTAGCTCACATAAGCTCCTGACAAAAGCTTTCAAGCTTTTAGAGACCTTAAAACAAGTTTAGTTTTTAAAATCAGAAAAACAATGAAAACCAAAAATAATGAAGTGATCTTGGCTGTATGGAGCAAGGTTAATTGTGGATTGCCTTTGGTTTAGAAGCTTTGTGGAAAGCCTTAGGATGTGTTCTGTGACCATGATTCTCAGTTTCAACTTGGATTCACTTGTAAGCTCATGTTTATCATTTTTGCATTTTACTGTTTCAGCCTTTTATCTGCTGTAATTTTCATATTTCGTGTTTTTGCTTTGCTGTTTATGATGTTATAGCTTAATATTAGGTTGTTATGTTTTGGATTTGATTGTGGTTTGATATTGCACTTGACTGTTAATATGCCAGTCTTTGATGTTCATAGGCTTAGACTTGGTTGACATCTTGTTTATGCTAAAAAGGTCTATTTTGACACAATATGACCTCTGGATTTTATATGATGGGTTTATGCAGTCATTTGTTATGAAAACTTCAATTTTGTTCCATTAAAAGATTGTTTGGATTTAATAATGAAACTGTGAAAATGGTTGTGAATGGTGTTGTTCTTGTTTGATTTACACTATATGTAACCTATTTGACTCAGTGAAATCCTAACCAAAGGGTGTAGCATGGTAGAAAGTCAATTTGACACTTGACAATCTCATTATGAGCACTTTGAGGTTGTTAGATCCTAGAATCTTGCATACTTGTTTAAATGTTGTTTATCTTTGTTAATTTTATGTTCTTATAGTTTATATTAAGTTATTTAATCAGTAGTTTAAATTTTAAATTCGGTTTAGTCAACTTTTCAGTTCTTCTGAATTATTTTGATTCTGCTGATTCTCGTTTTTAGTTTTCCGTTTTCGATTTAATTGTTTATTTTCTTATGTCTTTGTTACTTAGTTTTATGTTTAGTGCTTTTAGTGTTTTAATGTTATGTTTCTTGTCTTCATTAGTATATTTTTATTGATTTTTAGTTTTCATGTTTAAGTGCTTTATTTGATTCTCGCGATTCAGTATCTTTGATTCTAATAAGTACTTGTTTCTTTATTATGTGTATGTTTGTTTTTTTTTCGTTTAGCTTAAATTAGATAGCTTTTTTCCCCTTATTTTATTCAGCTAACCTCCTTCCACTGAAGCAAACAGTGGAGGTTGAGTGATTCTCTTTAGCTTAGGAAAAGTTCCTCATTGAACCTTGAGCTTGTGATCTTTATCATACTCACTGTTTTAGTGATTGTTGAGCTCTCATGAGTTAATTTGAGAAGTTTATAAGAGCTTGTTGTTTGCCCACTCAATAACAGCCTGAGTAATTAGTGAACTTACACCATTACCAATGCTCTAAAAGCTCCTTAGTGGTGCTTGTTTATACTTGTTTATACTTTTACGTATATTATTTTATCTTTTGTTTCGTGATAAAGTTTTTCTTAAGCTTATTTCAAAGACACACAGTCGTTGTATTACAGTTTACACACCTCGTTGGGAAAACGACCCAGTTTGCAGTTCTTCTGCAATACTTTGGAAAACACACTATACTACATTTGATTAGACGCCCCTCAAAAAGGCGGCCTGTCAGAGACCCTCTCCCTAGTCTCCGTCATAGGAAACCAAATATGCACGATTGAGTCTAGAGCCAAGAGATCATCCACAATATCTCATTAGAACACAAAATTAATGAAGACTTGTCATTTCACACAATGTGGAAAGTGAGTATATATTAAGAGTCCTACGCATTATCCTTGTGGTATTGCCAGAACATCTGAGTGATGTATTATCACATTCACAATGAAGATGGAAAACCTTCTAGAGCCAACATCTAACAAGCTCTTGGTGGGTGGCATGTGAGATCTATCCAATAGATCAATCATGTGATAAACGAAAACGATTGAGCGATTCACATTATGAATCAATCTTGGTTCAGAAATGGATTGGCGGATACCGTTGAAAAACCGGTCGTTGTGCTAAAAATTATTTTCTATAGCACATCGACCGTGTTACATTTTCAAAATCAAAAGGTATTTATGATTGATAATTGATTTTTCTTATAAAACCTTCGTTGTATTGCAAAAATTATTTCAAGTTAAATACACGATTGTTTTCAAATCATTTTAATCAATCAAGAAATCTCAATTTGTCGGTTCACTCACCCGTTGTCTTCTTTGAGATGTTCCGGTTTGAGAACGGCTAGAAAGCTACGAAACCTCGCCAAGGAGATTCTTTAGAATTTTACCGATCACATGCAGACTTGTATCGATCAACGGGAACCGTGGGCCGCACCTCAATTCAACGGAAGTAATCAAAGACACTTTCGCGGCGCATTAAGCTAACCGTTGTCTCAGCAGGAACACCCGACGGTAAAATGATCGTGAATTGAAGTCAATCCATAGCCGCATGCTCACACATCACGTTCACTTCTTAAGAAATCATGATAAGTACACATCTTCATCAACGACTCTGATATTTTCACTCCATGCTTCTGCTACGCCGCTGCAATTATCATGAATCAACAAAAGCTTTCGCAACTCTGATAAAAAGATATCATGATCCAGAATGTGAGCATGTCGGTCCAGAAGTCACAACTTCATATGTTGGCCATCCTACATCGGATGAGAGACTATGTGTTGCGATGATCTCAATGAAAGCTCCCGATCACTTATCAAAAGAATCACTCAAAGCCAAAGAATCACTACTATAATACGATGTTAAAGTTTGAGAAGCTACAAAATCTACGAGCTAGAGCATTAAAGACTATATATTGAATGCTAGGACTTTCAATGTAATTATTGGGGTAACCTCCTTTAGGAGGAGATTGTTAGGATTTAGAAAATCCATGTAGAAGTGTCGGTTACCCCAACATCTGCTTAGCATATTACGTCGTAGACATCACAAAGATATTAGTTAGATTACTAGTAGTATAAGTAACACCGTGGAAGAATGACCCCACTGTATGCCTGATCCACACCCAAGGATGCGAGTCATTTATAAATAGCTCTCCCCAAGGGAGAGGGTTGAATGTTCACTTACTAATCTAACCTTTCATTTGGATTTCATCTCTCTAGAACATCTCTTTCTCTCTCTAAACTCTATGCTATACGCCCCTTAACTTGTGTTTGATTATGTGTTTGTGAAAACCAATATTTAACAATTGGTATCAAGAGCCATGGTTTGATCACTCATCTTTCATGTTCTTGGATTTCTAGTGGTTTTCATAAGGTTTTTTAGGTTTGATGAGTTTAGAGTAGGCTTCATCATTTGGATCATTTCTTGTGTTAAAATTTGAATTTTGATAGTACTTTTGTGTTTAGAATCATTATAAGTGTTTAAGTTTTGGTTTGGAAGGCTTGAATCATCGTGGTTGGATTGTTTTTGGATTGAAAAGTGGTGTTTTTGAAAGTTTCATGTATGCGATTTGTGTCTCGAATAGGATTTCTTCTATACGATTTGTCTTGAAAACTATGCGATTTGTCTCTTTAATGAACGCTTGTTGAAGCGATATTGTCATATTTCGTGAAGCGATTTGACTAGTATGCGGTTTGTCTATTGTGACAAAACGACAAGAAAGGACAAAGTAGTGGAAGTAGTGGGTGTACTAGTGTACTATGCGATTTGACAACTTGTGCGTTTTGTGTACTATGCGGTTTGACTGTTAAGTGTTTTGTCAACTTAAGCGATTTGTCTCTTAAGCGATTTGTTAAGTAAGCGGTTTGACACTTGCGGGGTTTGTCCGAGTGATTTGAGTAGTTTATTTGTTCTGCGATTTGTCAAAAGAGGATTGTTAGAAGCGGTTTGTGCTTAATAGTCTGATATTTTATTGAAAATTAAGACTTCACATCGATATTAACACAATGTCTTACACCATGATCCTGTAATATCTAATGTGATCAAATTATATGATACTGTGGACAACAAAGAAAGTATTAGTTACTCTGAAATATTAATCATGATTGATTCAACCAATGATGATTTGAGATCTTCATACTCTGAGTCCAATGAGAAAGAATTGCACTAATACATACAGAATGCCATGCAAAGGAATGATGCATTGAGACCTATCAGCAACTTTACTCTCACCTCATGTTACTTCTACCCATAAGAATGGAACGAACATGTAATGCCCTCTTCCATCAGGACTTATCCACATTAACAGGAACTTTGCTGTTAAACTTAGAGCAATTAGAGCTACAACTTGACAAAGAGAATATTCAAAAGGATAGTTCCAGCTGCACTCCAAGTAATCTACAAACAACTTCAATCGCTCATCAAATATTCATCGATTATGATCACACATGACCGTCTTTCGAAAGACACACTGGAATGGAAATCAATGAGTTCATTGAGACACTTATCCATCATATGGACAATGTGAAGAAGTACATTGAGGAAGCTACCCAGGACTGTGATAACATGAATGAATGTGGGATACAGTTGACAGAGAGGCATAATGAGTTGGGAAAACTATCGGTCGAATCATCGGGTATTACTGAAGTCAGAATGACAGACACAACAAAAATGGATGCAACAAGATGTACAGAAACTCTTGCCTCACACAAGGAGAATGCCGAGTGCAGAATGGTGAATGAACTAGCATCAGGTGCAGAACCTTCGGTAACTATTATTAATAATGATCCATCTGTGTTTAATTCTGTGCAAATTGATTACCTTACAGAACAAGATGCTGATAAAAAATTAAGCATATCATGACTAATAACATGGTTGATAAGAAAATGTTCACAACTTTCAAACAAATAATCAATTTTGAAAAACATTGCATTCTCGAAATTGCAATACAACTAAAAAGAAGAAAGTTTTCAAACTACAACACCATGCATAAATCCGGAATTCCTAGAATTTCGTGAATTTTTTGAAATCAACCAAAGTAAAAACTCGCCTTCAAGACAAAGACTCAACCATATGTAATCCAAAAACACATCTCGAATTGTATAAGGAAATTAATATAGGTGTGAACAATCTTGATATAGAGGTTAATGATACTATTAAAGCTAGGAATGATGAGTTAGAATTATGTGTGGCCAAATTATTAAGGGAGAATGAGTCTCTGAGAAAGATTCAATTAGAATAATGTGTCCCTGCTAAAGAAGATAGGACTAAGCCTTTAGTTCAAACAAGCTCTTTGTTAGCAAACATTGAAGTCCTCAAAGCTCAACTTCAGGATAAGAGTTTTTCCATAGTTGCTTTAAAAAATGAGCTTAGAAAAACTATTGGGAATGGTGTGAACACTAAGTTTGCAAAACTATCAACCTTGGGGAAGCCAGTTTCACAAATCACTAAAGAACAGTCTGTAGTTAGGCAACCCAATGCATTTATGTCAGAAAGAACTAAACCTTCAAAATTAAGGCTTGCCTCCCAAATTGACGAGAACACAGTTTTGTCAAAACCAATCACTTCACTAATTCATTCCGATAAAATGAAAGACGATGCTCAGACTAAAGCTCAAATCTCTAAGACCAGGAATGTAAGAAGATCATCTAGTGCACTTAAGAAGAATCAAAAGGCTGACTACTCCCCTAAGAAACCAGTTAACAACAAAATGTCTAAAATTAAGAATAGGGAAATGGTTACATCTTCTAATGTGACTAAGGGATCTAACACTCCTAGCTCTTGTCTTAAGTGGATGCCTACCGTAGATTGTTTAAGAACATTGAATCCAAATGGAATCACACTCCTAGCTCCCTGCCTTAAGTGGATGCCTACCGAAAATCTTTAAGAATGTTGGATTAAAATGGATTCCCATCAGAATACTGGCCACTAATGATATTCCAAGGGCTGACTGTAAAACATCCAAAGGACAGGATGCTACTGCTACTAACCCATCTAAATGCAATTCTACATGTGCTATTAGTGCAGATATTCGCTTTTTCCGTGTACAATGCTCAATTCAATCATGAACATCATGACCGTTTCCAACCGAATTGAAGCCTATTCATCTAGAAATTTCAAATTTTGTCAATTAATTCAAGCACTATGACCATCGCTTTTGCTCAGACTCGTACCTCATCGGTAGATGGATAATCCAATATTGATACATTAAAAAAATGAAAATTACAAAAATAGTTTCCTTAAATATATATATATATATATATATATATATATATATATACACTAGGCGAGGTACCGTGCCTAGCGGCATCGGTTTCTAGCGCGTACGTTTCTAGCCGAGTGTCCTACAGCGTAGAACGTATCAGCAGTAGTAGCCATGTCTTGCGGCAAGTGGTCATCTAGAAGTACCTCGCGCTAGCGGCAGTCATTGTCTAGTTTTCGAAAAATTCTCGTGAATTATTTTCTTTTAGATGATTGTATTTGTACCGCTCATAATCCTTTTTTAGGAAGTAATTTTCTTTTGGCATGGTTAAATAGTGACGTGAATGTATAGCGTGGTACTGGTGATTGGTGGTTGAGACAAATATTTACCGATAAATAGCTTTCACGCGACGCTATGTTTTGTAGTTTTGTTTTACGGTTGAAAATGAAAACCCTTTCTCAGTCCATGTGTTGTGAGTCCTTTCATAGGTGATGGACCCACCACTACTATCAAACTTATATCCATTATTTACAAGAATATACCAAACGACTGCATCGTTTATATTCAAAAATGAAAAATGAAAAGAAAAACCCACATTGTGGTATACATAAAAGTTACTTTTGTATTTTGTTTAGTTATGTATTGTTTATATTCAAAAATGAAAAATCGAACGGCACCAAAAAGTGGCTTCATAAGGAGGTGTTGGTGCATATAGAAATCCTGTGCCATGGGAGAAAAGTTGCCGAGGTGGCACCACTTTTCCACGGCACCACCAACGACACCACCCACTGCGACCAACTGCAGCAATCAGACTTTTGTTTGAGCGGAAGAAAATATATGCACATTTTATTTTTTATGTGTCTGCTTTAAACATTTTAATTTTTTATATATGTGTCATCGTTCAAATTTTAAATCTCACTTTGGTACTCCGTATTTGATAATAAAAAAAGTCATTAACTATAATGTAATCACTTTCGCAGTCCTTTTTCCTAAGACTTTCATTTCACATGTGTATTTTATGTGCTTCTATGTCAAGGGTGTTTTTTAAGATTATGTCATGGCTCATGTCTCGTCTTTCGACAAAATCTATTGTAGCAAAATATGTGTATTACCTTTTTTCCTTTTAATAACTCGTTTCTTATATAAACTAATGCAACTAACCGATAGTTAGAATTAAAATTTTGTTTATGTAATATACTGATGAGAAATTATTGTAAGCTACATTCTCATCTTCTTAATTACTTATGTAAGTGAAAATAGAGAATGGTTGGTATTTTGATAGCGTTTTGTGATTACAAGGCACAATTCACATGTTCTTAATTTTTTTTTTGAACGTCACATGTTCTTAATTTAAAAGTCTCAATTCACGGTTCTTGAGATTTTCACAATAAATGATATGTACTTTCGTTTCTTTCTCATTTGTAATGTGTCGGTACAGGGGGTAAACATCTTTCCAAGTCTAAGCACCCAACTTCACAATATTATAACGAAGTGTGTCCTATATGTCCACAAACAACGTTGAAACAACACCATATGCTAATATTATAACAAAAAGATACAACTCACAATGTATAAAGGCACTTGTGCATTTCTAAAGTTTCTTATACAGCCAAAGAATAAAGTAAAAAGGTATAATGTCTAGTTTTGTGTCCAAACCATAAAAAGGCAACTCCTTTATGCAGAATCGAAATGATTATATTCACAATTCAAATATTGTCTTGTTTGTTTGCGGTGGGTGCAAATCATAATAATGCCATGGTGCCTTCAATGGTTTAAAGTTCAACTGTTGTCTTGATAAGATCCAAATATTTCAAGTTTCAAATTTCAAAAAGTAAAATTTTGACATTTTGTCTTGATAAAATACTTCAAGTTTCCAAATATTAAAATCATATTTTGAACCTTCGGATCTTGAAATTAAGAAAGTTAGTAAAAACTTATGATTTTTTATGCTTCAAACTTTGAGAGAGTTATTTTACATACCAAATTTTTCTTACATAATAGGGACCATCTCAACCATTCATTTAAAAAAAATATCAATACTGAGATTAAAAGATTTTATTATCACCTATTTTTTAAAATTTAAATATTTTAAATGTTAATCGTAAAGTTAAGCAAAATAATTACACCATGACGAGCATTTAATTATCTTTCTAGGGATTTTTGATTTTATATTTCAAAAGAAAAAAATCGCTTTTTTTTCACGTTTTTTCGCCTTTTTTCGCTTTTCAAACTGTATTTTTGCATGAAATATCATATACATTTAACACTAATTTGAATATCACATGTGATATTAATGTTAAATCACATATGATATGTAATATCATATGTGATATTAGTGTTAAATCATATACATAACACTAATATCATATATGATATAACACTAATAGTGTTATATCATATATGATTTTTAATGTAAATTTCTGTAACGCGAAAAAAACAAAAAAAACTTTAAAAAATACGCGAAAAATACGAAATTTTTTGGTAAAGTATATCAAAGTGCCTATCTATAAAAGATAATTAAATGCCGTCGAATGATATATTTTTTTTGGCTTAACGATTAACGGTTTGAAAGTTATTAATATTTGAAAAAAGAGGATGAAAATGGGTTTTTTAAATTGTTAGGATTAATCTCATCCATTAGATCAAATAAAAATGGATGGTGGAGATTGATCCCTTGGTATATAAATAATCTTTTGTCCTCAAATGATCTTAAATCTCAAACTTTTTATTAAACTTTTACCATGTCTAGAATTTCTTAGTTTTAAATTTTCATTACTTACAATTTAGAATTTTGAAAGTTAAAAAAGTTAACTTGTGATTTCTTTTAAACCTATATAAAAAAACATATCTTGATTTAATCAATTCCAAAACCTACGACAATTCTTAATTCAAATTTCAAAGTTCAGTATTTCGATTGTTCCGTAAATTTCAATAAAATAGTGACCAACAACATTTCACTAACATAATCAACATCAAAATTTTGAGTAAATTAAGTTTAAAGAGCACTACTATTTCATAAAAATATACCATTTCAAATCACTAACAAAACACATGTAAAAATTCCAAGCAATCAGCAACAGTTCTTGACGGAAAGCTATCCGAATGCCGGTAGCAGAATTTGGCTATGACGGCGACATATCTGAAAAAAAAAATAGTAAAAAACCATAAAATACATGGATCTAAAAAATAAAAATAAAAACTTTAAGATGAAAATGTTACAGATCTATAAAAAATAGATCAATCCATAAACATTAATTAGATCTATATACAAATATTCCGGCGGTCCATGCAGTTAACGGCATCAACTATTTTTCCTGCGTAAGAAGGGTGGCGGCACAGGCAGCTCAACGACGGAAATAACTTTTCTGGCGTCTTAACAGCTGCGGCTGTAACAAAAAAAAGTCCAAAAATTTATAGTATCTCAGATCTACAAATATAACCTATAGATCTACAATCTAAAACCATCAAAATTTAATTAGTAGACATAGATCTATTTAAAAGTCAAAAATAGCTCATCACTTGAAGAAGAAGAAAAAGAAGAAGAGGGAAAAACAAAACTTACGGTGAGGCTTGATCTCAGTGGCCGTGGGTCTATGGTGGTGGGACTTTTGGTAGTGGGGATTTGCAATCTATAAAATCACATAAAAAATAAACAATTGTTAGACATGATTCATATAATTTTGATGATTCACATCCTTATAAGACAAAAATATATATACCTAAAATCGTAAATAAGCTATACAACACGTTTTCATTATTGATAATTAAGCTTTGTAAAATAGACCATATCTTGTTACTTTGTTATAAATTGTGGTGGTAGATGAGGTGGCTACAGCAGCGGCACAAATTTTCCGGCGACTATTGCGACTTTAACTGGCGAGAGAGCGGTGGCTACAGCAGCGGCAAGCGGCGGTAGAGGCCTAGTGGCGGCGCTAACCAAAAAAACACGTTAGATCTACAAAAATATCTATACAGACAAAAAAAATTAAAGATCTACAAAAATAGCGTATAGATCTATTAAAAAACTATAGATCTAAAAAAAATCTAAAGATCTACAACTAAAATGTACAAATCTATAACTCTATCAAAATACCTCAAAACTTGATAGTGGAGGGTTTCTGTGGAGCTTGGAGTCCGGTGGAGGTAGCGTCGGTGGTGGTGCTCACTGGTGCCGTCGGATGGTTGGGTGGTGGAAGCGTCGGATGGTTGGGTGGCGGCGGCGTTGGGTGATGGTGTGAGTCATGATGGTTTTTTGAAAGTGTTTTTTGAAGATGAAGAATTCATGCGTGTGTTTTTTGTTAGTGTGATATGAACCAGGTTTTTGGAGAGTTGTGAATTGAAAGTTAGATGGGAGATGGAGAGTTTTTTATTTGTGTGTGTGGGTGTGTGTTTTTGGTAAATATAAAGTGGAAGTAAATGAGATTCGAGGATAGTGTTTGTTGTGTATTGGTTTTGATGGTTTTGTTGGTTTGGTAATTTTTGGATTGGATTTTGGGTTTGAAATTTAGAATTTAGCTTTGATGTAGATGGGTATGAATCTTAAAGATGGAGTTGGGTTTTCACGTGATATGCATGCTTTTAAGTAGTATATATATATATATATATATATATATAGTTTCCTTAAATAGTTTCTTTATATTTTTATACACATACATGATAGTTAATTAAAATTTCAAATCCATAAAAATTTAAAATCTAAAATTACAAAAATAGATTCAAAGACATGTCTTCAGATTCGATAACATCTACTGTCCTAGAAATGTCTTTCAATAATGACGGTCTTTAGATGAAGTTCGAACGAAGTTCAACCGCTTTTTAAAACATGTCTCTCTACACTCACATACCTATGAAGCTTTGGGTTCATAAATGGGTTAAATTCAATCAATGATCACTCATTTATAATCGTGTCACTGATTGAGGGGGAGAATTAATTTCATACTGCTATTCCACTGGTCAATTCGCCTCGCATGATTGCATCGATATGATTTCTTGAGATATGCATGTGTTTCTAAGTAACTAATTGGTGCAACAATTCTTGCTCTATTGATGCTATTATGCTTCGCATTATATGCAATCCTCGTATTGGATTGTGTATCTCTTGAATGCATTTATCATGAGTCATATGTCTTGTTTGGATTTTTTGTGATCTCGCCGTTGCATGTTACTTAGAGTGAAAGAATCACAAATTATGTTCTGATATGTGTTATGTGGTATGAGGTTTGTCATGTTTATGTTTAGATGCGACTTGTCCAAATCATTATGGTATGAGGTTTGTCTAGTTCATGCATTGCATGCGATCATCATCTCAGGGACTTAATGTGTCAATATCGATATCTAGTTCTTTGGTATAAAAGATGCGACTTGTCTCATTTGGTCAAACCATCCAATTTCTAGTCAAACATTGCACATTTTTTCTTCTCTACAACATTCTTCGGCTTTTGTCACTCTTGAGTTCTCGGTAGGTTAATGACCAAGTTCTACATGTATTTGTTAATAACCTAGTTCAAAACATCCATATAATTATAATTCACTCAGATTCACTTTTCATAATCCATTCGACATTCAAAGATCTAGGGTTTCATTGTTGTGTTTATAATATAGGTTAGATGGGAATGTGTAGAGGTTTCGTGGTTATGAATTGGTGTTGTTAGTGTGTGATTGTCCCCTTAAGCTTGCGTGTCCCTTAGAGTGGATTGGGTTAGTGTAGTGTTTTGGATGATGTTAATAAGTTGCGTGATCGCTTAACTGGTGTTTATGTCACATAAAAGTGGAATCTTTATGCCGATGTATGTATGGATTATATGATGGCGTTTATGTTGTATCTCTATATATTCTTGTGTTTATTTGAGGGTTGTTGCTTGGATGCTATTTGTCTCTTAAGTTTCTTGAATGCGTTTGTTCTCGTATATTCTTGAATGCGAGTTGTTGATAATTGATGCGATTTGTCGCTTCAAATGCTTAAAGAGGTTTGTCTATTTATATTCCTTATGCGTTTTGTCATATGTGACTTGATGAATGCGATTTGATATATGCGATTTGTCCCATGCGTTTTGACGCAGCGTTTGTTGTATGCATTTTGATATATGCGACTTGTTCATAGTGATATGACCTATGCGATTTGATTAATGCGGTTTGACTTATGCGACTTGATGTGTGTGGTTTGTCACTTGCGACTTGACCATAGCGCTTGACTACGCTTTTGACATATGCGATTTGTCCATAACTTTGACCAATGCGGTTTGATGCATGCGTTTTATCTTATGCAACTTGTCTCTATGCGATTTGATCATATGCAATTTGTCTATATAATGATTGATTTTATGAAACTTGTCCTATATGCTGTTTAACTTGTATCCATCATTATACTTCCTTGGTCATTGTGTGTTGATCGTATACTTGCTATGTCTTTGTGCATTTAACCATCATTCACTGTCAATTCTCTGTGAAGTGTATGAGTGTCCAATGCTTAATATGCCTCTGCCTCATTAATATCATGTTCATTAATATGTGTATGCTATGTCATAAGCTTAAATTACTAATTTAGTGACTAAGATATTTTGTTGCAATAAGGTTGATCTGCTGACCTTGTCAAAAATAACAAATCTCTGAATATTGTTGTTGTATGTGTGCTCTACAGAAATACAATGGCAGGCACAACATCTTCTGAGAATCTTGCTACTGCTGCACCACCCACTGTACTTACTGATGAGGAAATTCTTCCGTATGAGGAATGGGTGGCAATAGAAAAAAGCAATTGCTTTGTGGATGTGGAAAGAAATCAACCTAATCCCATCTACCGAATAGCAATTGATATTTTGAAGAACACAAACTTTTTTGGTGCCTTAACCATGCGGTGCACGATTCCTTCAATATACCTGCAACAATTAAGGAATACTTTATCATGGGACAAGATCACAACTACATACACTTGTAAACTTGAAGACAAGTGGTATGACATTACCGCAGAGACTCTCAGGGAGGCTCTTCGAATCACTCCAAGAGACCCCGCAAATCCATTCGTCACTCTACCTACAGCTGAAGAGCTAATGGACTTTGTTGAATTGGGATATCCGGGGAAGATAACAAAGGTCTCGGCGGTCATCAACAAGGAAATGTATCAACCATGAAGAGCCATTGTCACCATTCTCAACCTTTGCTTGAGTAAGACTTCGTGGTTTGGAAGGGTGGGCTCCAATTCTACAAATTCCGTGGGGATAGTTAAAGGGTAAACATTGACTTTCGGAACGCGCATTTGGGAAGAATTCTCCTAGCTATGGACACCTTCATCATCGATAACAACAAAATTTTCAATCAAGTCAAGGGAAAGAAAACCAAAGACAAGAGGGTGATTCCAGCATAGGTTCTAAGCTCATTGTCCAAAGACTTGCGAAAATTAGTTTTCTCCAAGAAGTGAGTCTCCATGGGGTGATGAATTTGTTCTTGGTAACTTGAAATTTGTTGCCAAAGGATTGAACAAAGAGGTTTTTGGAGTGCCAATCCCCAAGCACTTCTCACAGAAAGAACTAAGAAAGGTGACTACTTCAAGAAATACATGAAAAAGGCTTTAGGCATAACTATTGAAGACACAACCAATCCTACTCCCACACCACCCAAATCAACAAAATATGTATCACAAACCATGTCATCCTCAAAGTCAACTTATGCAAACCTCCCTAAGAAAAGGCAAGAAAGGTCAGAGTCTGCTGATTCACCATCACAAAAACAGAAAAGGAGAAGGAGAGACGCAGGAAAGGGGAAAGGAAAAGGGTCCAAGGTACACGAGAAAGAGATGACCTTAATGGATGAAGACGATGCTTCGCTCCAACAAGGCATTCAAGAGAGCCTACAAAGTCTTGAAGTGTCTCAGAGACAGCCAAGGAAGGGGTGCGGAAAACTAGAAGGGGGTTGAATAGTTTACCGATTAAAAACTTTGCTTTGAAACTTATTGAAAGATCAATTGATATTGATCTTAGATATGTTAATGAATGATAATCAATATGCAAACAATATATAAAGAGTAGATAAGGAAAGAAATGATCAAACCACAACAAGTTGTTTATAGTGGTTCGGTCTACAAGGACTCTTTTTCCTTGCCCTACTCCACTCCCCAAGTCTCACACTCGAGAGTTTAACTTCACCAGTCAACAAGCTCCTTTCACCGGCGGAGAAAACCTTTACACTTCGCTTACACACTATTTCTGACAATAAGCTAGATGTCGAAGTTCTTTTCAAGGGTACAACCACTCCCACACACAATGTATTTTAAGGACTAAAATACTAACCACTCACACTCACAACATTATGATGTTTTGGTACAACAATGATGTATGAATCAACACTAGATCATACAACAACAAACAAACAAGACTTCCAACAACTTGTTGAAGCTTGAATATGTCTTGATCTTCTTTGCTACAAAAGAGATCACTATTATGATTTGAAACTAAGTTAGAAATGTTTAGAGAAGGAATGTATGTGAATATGATAGAAAGGGATGAAAACAACTTGGTTTGGCTTTGCTATTTATAGCCAAAATGATCAACAGGCACCACGGACCACGGATCCCTCAAAAGGGTTCCGTCCGTGTTAAGTTTTGTGCTGCCGGGTCCGGACAAAGAAGATCACCAAAATCTTACCAAAGTCAACCATATCTATCCAAGATTGTGTAAGATATGCAGAGTCTAAATCTAAACAAAGTATCTAGTGAAATCTTCTAAGGATTTCAATGATGCACTACATGATGTCATGTGTTGTTTTCTATTTTTAGTAATATGTTTAAAATGTAAATACATATGTAATGTTTTGTTTTAAGAAACTAAAACATTCTTGATCTAAAAATATTAACATACATTATGGTTTAGAGTCATATCAAAAATATGATTAATCAAAATGTAAATGCTTGAGTGATGAAGATATTATTTGAAAAGCTTGTTTTAATATCTATTAAACTTGACAAGCTTTAAGCTTTATAAAAATTAAATTTACTTTTGTCATTAACAAAACATAGGTAAAGATCATAAATGTAACATATAGGATTTCACAAACACATCAAACCAAAATCATATGGGGCGTATACAAGGTTTAGAGAGAGAAAGTTCTAGAGAGAAGGGAAGAGAGTTGGGAACTATGTGAAACAAAGAAAAATGGTATTGAAGCTCCAACCCTCTACCTTAGGAGGTAGAGGGTATTTATAGTTTCTTACAAGACTCGCCTCCTACGTGTGGATCGTGCATACAGTGGGTAAAGACCCGTCCCGTCTCCACGGTGTTACTTAAAGTAATACTAACTAATATTAAATGACTACGACTACGAGCTTTCTAACGATTACATATACTTGAGTTGACCGACACTTTAATGACTGGATTTTCTAAATCCTAACAATCTCCCCCTAAGGGAGGTCACCTCACATTACACAGAATACAAACAGATATTACATTAAGATTGTTCTTGGAGTCTTGTTTAAGTTCATTGCTCTGTAGCCCGTAGTCTTTGATTCTTAATGTTTTGCTTGTTTGGATAATTCAAGTGGAGGTCTTTAACTGATCCACGTGATGATGAGTTTTGAGTCAGCTTTGAGATCATCAGCTTGAATAAATCTCTGACTCTTCCATTGTAGTGTTGACATTATGTGATGTTGTGACAATGGACCGACATGCTCACATTCTGGGTCATGATTTCTTTTCATCAGAGTAGTGGAAGCTTTAGTTGATTCATGATATTTGCAGCAGCGTAGCAGAAGCATGGATTGAAAATATCAGAGTCATTGATGCACTAATCATGATTTCTTTTAAAATGAATGTGTTGTGTGAGCATGCGGCTATGGATTGACCTCTCAATTCTGATCAGCTGCAAATGTCGGGTGTACCTGCACACAACAGTTAGCAATAAAGTGCACGAAAAGTGTATTTGATCACTTTCGTCAAATTGAGGTACACCGCCCACGGTTCCCGTTGATCAGACAAGATCACTGTAATCGTATAATTCGAGAATCTCCTTGAGGGTTTCGCAGCTGCTCTAGCTGTTTCAAACTGGAACGCCTCAAAGAACACGAAGTGAGTGAACCAGTAATTTGAGATTCACCGATTGATGAAAATAGATTTGAAAACAATCTTGTATGCTCAAAATAAAGTGTTTTGCAATACAACGAAGGTTTTAAGGAAAATCAATTATCAATCATAAACACCTTTTATTTTAAAAATATTAATACACAATGATGCTAGAGAAAAGAGTTTTAAGCACAATGACCGGTTTTTCAAAGGTATCCATCAATCCATTACCTGAACTAGGATTGATTCATAATTTTGAGTCGCCCAATTGTTTTTGTTTAGTTGTCACATGGTTGATCTATTGGATAGATCTCACATGCCACCTACCAAGAGCTTGTTTGATGTTGGCTCTAGAAGGATTTCCATCTTCATTGTGAGTATGTTGGCATATCACTCAGATGTTCTGGCAATACCACAAGGATAATGAGCAGGACTCATGAGATATATTCTCACTTTCCACAATGTGTGAAATAGTGAGTCTTCATTGATTGTGTCTTAATGAGATTTGTAAGATGATCTCGTGGCTCTAGACTCAATAGTGCATATTTGGTTCCTATGCCGGAGACTAGGGAGAGGGTCTCCTTCTTCAATATCAATAGTCTCTAAGAGAAAGTCGATAGATTATGTAGGTTCCCCCTGAGAATGAAACAAGTCCTTTTAAGAGGAACTTGAGTAGCTTGGGAAGTTGTAGTGTAGTGCGTCACTAGGTCCATGACATTTGTCTCAGTATTACCTTGGTAACCACAAGCAGTATATGAATTGAACCCGGTTTCTGCCCTAAGGTTGAAATAATGGAGGGCTATTTCTTTTCACCCTTTTCACATTCATCATTTTTTTTCATTCTTCAACCCCTTCAGTGCTTACCGAGACTTCATTACTAGAACCTTGTTGGTTTATTCCAGACTTCAATCTCAATCGGCAGACTCTTCCCATTTCTCATTTTTCTCTTTTTTTCCATCATACCTAAGGACTCTACACTATCTAGTGGATTGTCCCTGGGTAGATCCCTCCGCTCTGGTGGGGATCAGGGAACGAATACCTAACCTAACCATCCTTATATCACCATACATAAAGTAAATTTGGTCGGTCTTTTTGGTATTGTTCATCTGCCATTGGAACCAATTGAAAACCATTTGAAAATCAATCCCGGTACTTGTGATATATTATCAAAGCATTTTGTACCTGAATTGTTTTTGATATTTTAGAAACAGGCTCCCCCTCAACATGTGCAACATATGTTTGAAATCATTTTGGCACATGGAGGCAAGAGGAAGAATTCACTTCTTTGTTTAATATTTTCTAAAAATATCGACATCACCTTCCTGATCAAAATTAGTGTTTCAAATATAGTTAAAGATATTTTTGGGAAAGGGTGTGGTTTTCAAAAAATTTGCTCCCCCTCAATATGTGCATCGAGATTCGAAAGTGTTTTGCACATATTAGGGAAAACCTGCACTAAGAAACAAATCAATCACGTTTCAATCCTCATTGGTTTGATGTAGATGCTCCCCCTTAACATGTGCATGGAAATTTTGAAATCATTTGGCACATGTAGGGAGGAGAGCTTGTTAAACACTTATAAAACCATTTATCAATTATCGCCAATCCAATTTAAATCACAAATTCTCCCCGATCACACTTTCAAATCCTTTGAGATTTGTGATCTTTATTGATTTAAATTAAATTTTGAAAACTTTTGAGGAGAATAGTGACTTGCTTTTGAAAAACATTTTAACTGATAAGGATCACATATGATACTTAAAACTCCAATGATTAGACATGCTTGAGTATCTTTTGAAAACGTGACATTAGCCTTGGTCTGAACCAGTTGTATGACAAATAACCTTTTGATTTAATTTAAATCATTCTCCCCCTCAATCAATGACATAAGTTGTTGATTGAGAGATAGAGATTTTGACAAATGACAAGTCCTGATGATTTTCAAAAAATATTGAGTCCGAGTTATTTTGCTAGTTTTCATTAGATGACAAATATTTTTCAAGAATAAGAAGAAAAAATATTTGGAAAGGAACATTTGTCTTTTTGACGACAAACATTTGTTTTTAGAATCAGAGCATTAGATTTGAAAAAGTAAGATTAAGCATGGCTCTGTTCTTTCTTTTAAAAACGGGTTACTGTCTGAAATGACAATAAGCCACCATTTTTCTCCGTCTCATTTTTTTTAAAGCAATGTATGTACATCAAGAACATCTAAAACCCGTGACATTTTTTGAATGTCAGACAAGTCCGTGAGATGTTATCGAATTAAAAAACACAAAATGACAATATTTTTGGAATTTTTCGAGAGTTTCAATTTTTTTTTGGATTTTTGAAATTTTATAATTTTTTATTTTCTTTTGAGGGTTTTGAAATTTTGTATTTTGCTTTTTGAATAAATATATACAAGAGATAGATGAAGAAAAACATTTACTCCTCGTCTTCCTCTTGAAGACATTTTAGTGTTTCCGGTTGTAGACTCTTTAGACCAAGTCGTGGAAGGATAAACTTAAAACGTTCTCTAGGAAGAGCTGGTGAAGATGTTCGTTAACCGGTATTCGTCCTCACAAAATAGAGTTCTACCACTCCTTTTTCCACTTGTTCCCTAATGAAATGATGTCATGTCATGTGCTTTGCTCTTGAATGTTGAACGTTGTTGCAAGAGAGAGCAATGGCACTTTTGTTATCATAATACAGAGGGATTTTGTTGAATTCAATGCCATAGTCAGATAATTGGGATCTCATCCATAGGATTTGAGCACAACAAGATTACATGACTATGTATTCAAACCTCTGTAGAGGATATAGAAGTTTCATTTATTTCTTTATAGACCACAAGCTTATCACCTAAAAACTGACACCTCCGATCTACTTCGACGTGTATCTTGACATCCTGCATGGTAGCATCTCGCATAGGGTGTTAGTGACATATCGACGTCCTTCGTACCAAAGTCCCATGTTGATGGTTCCTTGGAGATCCAAAGACCCGCTAACCGCTTCAAGGTGATTTTTGGTAGGCTTAGCCGGTATCTAGCACACATGCATACAAATGAATATCAGTTCTATCGGTCAGAGGTACATTAGGATCCAATCATACTTCGATATTTTGTTTGATCTACCATGATCCTCGAGTGGTCCTCATCCGCTTTGGTACGCTCCACCATGGAGTGTCAACGGTGTCACAAGTGTCAAATCCAAATTTCTTTAAAATTTCATTTTCATATTTAGATTGATTGATAAAATGCCTCCGGGACTTTGTGAAATTTGTAATCCCAAGAAAATGACATTTGTCCCATCATTGACATTTGAAATTTGGAGCCCATCTCCTTAGAAAACGGTCACATTCATTGGGGTCAGTCGAGGAAAAATAATATCATCAACATAGATTTGAACGTGAATTAAATGTTTGCATCGACTTCGGTGAACAATGTCGGATCAACAGCTCCTTTCTTAATCCAAGAGATAGAAGAAACTTTGATAACGTATCATACCATGCCCTTGGAGCTTGCTTAAAACCATAAAGAGCCTCTTCAAGCGATGATACATGAGTAGGATGCTCTGGATTCACAAAACCTTCAGGTTGGGTGACGATAATACTTCTTTAAGATCTCCGTTAAGAAAAGTCGTCTTTACATCCATCTGATAGACTACCGTGTTCTTACTTGCAGGATTAGCCGTGAAGATTCGATTGCCTCGACGTGCAACCGGAGCAAATGATTCTTCAAAGTCAATACCCTCCTCTTGATTGTATTGCAAACCAATCGAGCCTTGTTCTTTAATACATCACCATGCTCATCAAGTTTTACTTTGAAGATCGAATTTAGAGCAATGATCAGCACGTCGTGAGCAGTACTAATTCCATACATCTAGTCGATCGAACTTATGAATTTCTTCTTGCATGGCATTGAACCATTGTCTTCATTCATTGCGGTTTTAACGCTTTGGTTCGACTTTGGAGAAACGGAGTTGAAAAAGCACCATAAGGCATCGTTGCAAGTTGTTTACGAGTGGATACGGGACGAGAGAGAGGTTTCCAATGATGTTGTCCAATGGATGATCATGTGTCCACTTTTTAAGGTGTTCGTGTGTGTTGTTGTTGAACTGGAAGCAGAAGTCATTTTCCCTCGATGAAGATGGTTCCGATGATGGTTCAGAGCAAATATGTTCTCAAAGGGAGCATCTTCAGAGTAGCAAAGGGTTATCTCCATCATAGGTGCCAGAAACAATTCCATGATGTATACTTAATGATTGAGGAATTGATGATGATACGTGAGTGATCGCAGCAGCGCCACTCAATGACATAGAGATGAAGGGTTATCTATTGCGACGGATGAAGATTCTTCGTTGATGGATTTGAATGATCATTAGCAATTGGCTCATAGTGTTCAGCAAACATTGGATCAAACATTTTCTTCAAGTCATCTTCCGGTGTACATATGGAGTAGCTTTCTGGGATGATGTACAAGAGTAGAACTGATGGGACTACTTGATGAGGGTTGACGCTGGTCCGTAACTGGATTGTCCTGGAGCCATTTGACCGGCCAGCTCATCGAACGTAATGTGAATTGTTTCCATGATATTTCGGGTTATTTTGTTGTAGATTCGGTATCCTTTTCTGTTTGGTGCATATCCTACAAATACTCCAATGTCCTCTTTAGCTTTCAGTTTACCTAAATCTTGACCCTCATTAGTTGGATAACACAGTGCACCAAACACACGAAGGAATGATAGATCGTTTTCGACAGGATAAGTTCATATGGAGTTTTTCCATGAGATGTGAATTAGGATCGATTTGAGTGTAGTAGCGTGGCAATGACTTCAGCCCAGAGAAACATTGGAACCTTTGAGTAAATCAAGATTGTTCATGCGACTTCCACAAGAGTTCGATTTCGTCTTTCAACTACACCGTTCTGTTGAGGAGTTCGTGGAACACTTCTTTGATGACTGATTCCCACAATTTCTTAAAACTCACTAAGTTGTTTATTAACAAACTCACCCATTGTCAGCTCGGATGATTCTAACAATCTTGTTAAGTCGAATCAAGAATTGTTTGATAAGTTTAATGATGACATCCGAGTTTCATCCTTTGTCCTCAAGAACTTTACCCAAGTAAATCGAGAGTAATCATCAACCACAACTAACACATATTTCTTCCCTAATAGTCAGCACTTCATGGGTCCACATAAATCCATGTGAATAGTATGAAGAACTTCCATAACCGAATTTGTAGGTTTGGGTTTGTGGGTATTTCTTGCTTTTTCCCAATTGGTACGCTGAGCAAAGATCCTTTTCATACTTTTGTCTAGGTAAGCCTCTTACTAAGTCCTTTCGAAAGATCATTTATGGTTCCGAAGTTCAAGTGATTGAGACGACGATGCCATAACCATGACTTGTCTTCAAGCCTTTGACAACAAGCAAATTGGAGAAGACTTCATCATATCTTCGATAGAGATGGTGTATATGTTTGAACCACGTGTTCCTCTTAAAAGTTCCACACCATCAAGTTCTCTAACAAAACAAGTATGTTTTCTGAAGGCCACTTCTAGATCGAATCACATAATTGACCACAAATAAGTTATGACCAAGACCTTCAACATAATATACCCTGGAGATTACACTATCACCAACAACATAATCTCCATAACCCATGATCGCACCGAAATGGTCGTTCCGAATCTAACAATTCCTATAATTGACTTTATCACGAATTTCATGAGCCGCACCGGTCTCTAGTCATATGCTTGGAACAAACTGAGTCCAAGTACCACCGAATGATTTGAACGATCTGCAGTTGAACACGACAATAATGGATAACTGATAATTGGGATCCCCATGCAAGAATGGGTTCCATTTGGTTAGTAACAATGATTGGAACATCCATCGCAAGTAGAAACAATGAAATCATTAGGGATAGATGTTGAGCTAGTGTGTGCATTAGACCTATTCAAAGTATGTTCACTTTTTAAAGGAATAGTTCTCACTGTAGCATCCATTTCCTAACGGTCATTGGTCTAGATAATTTAGGGCACAACTCATTAAGATTGAATTTATGGCCAGTTGGTATCCATTGATAACCTACATTACTAAATTTTCTTCCTGTAGGTTTCCAATGTTTTCTAACCTTCTTCCACCATTGCTTTCTAACCTTGTTAACCTGTTTGATAGCATTAACATTCTTAACCGGGTATTTAACCCCATTACTCACCATTCACAAACATTCATGATTAACACCAAAAATCAAACATTTATGTTTTGCAAGTAGTAGAATTCAATTATTACAAGACGCTTAAAGCTAATACTAGAATCAACACGATTCGTTTTATTCAATTCCAACTAAAGTTCCTAGTGGTCTTCTACTTTCCTCCATTGATTACTTTAGCTTGCTAGGTCCTATCTTGCTCAGTATTGCCTTGAGGCTTTGACCGCTTGCTTTGTTTTACCTGTGTAGAAGGGAATGGGAACATTAGTTGGTTTTGCTACCTTTTGCATTTTAGGTTTAGAAGTGCCGATCCTAACTACTTGAAGGCACATTGAAGCTTACATGCTTAACTTTAGGCACCGATAGGTATATCAAGATGGCATTCAAATCAGGCATAGAACAAGGCACAACTATTTATCCTTCTTACCATCTGTTTAGGGCATGTTGCTCTTAAGCATTCTAATGTACCAGATCGTTGGCCTGAATGCAAGCAAACCTAATTTCACTATCAAGTGGCTTATTTATGAAATCTTCTTCTACAATCCCACGGAGACATTCTAGACTATCCTTAAGATGAGCGAAATAATTATGAAACACAAGTTCGTTATTTCTAAGATGAGGAGGAATGTATTTACGCTACAGTATATTTAGAGTCTCAGATGACTTTGATGCAACATTCTCAAAGACAAGTGGCATTTTCCCTTTTACCTCGACCGCCAGATTCTCAATCTTTTTGTAAAGACGTTATTTTTTTGTTGTTCTTGTCACGAGTGACTTTTATTGAATCATATAACTCTTTAAAGTGTCGTTTAACCTTTTCATTTTCTTCTAGAAAACTCTCATTTTCCTTTTGTAAAACATAACCAAGTTTTGAAGATGAAAAGTTTGAGAATACTGAGAATCTAAAGGAGGAGGCATTTGGGAGCACACATTGTTTCTTTTCGCCTTCAATTGTGAGATTTGGGCTCTTTCTTTTCGATCGTGTTACAGTGAGCTTGAATCTGTTCACACGTTTTTTCATTTCAAAAACGCATCAAACTCGGAACATTGAGGATGTCTTGATGTTTGAGGTTTTCACATTTTTTTTGAGATGTTGATATTTAGGTAAATCAAAAATGTTCAACTTCTAGCTTAGAAAGATGTTTAATTAATGATCATCCCGACAATTTCTCATTAATTTTGAGTTTGTTTTCAAGCTCAATAACACGATCATGGGAAACTTTCAAAGCAACAGATAATTCATTAAGAAGCAGTAATAGAATGCTTAGTAAATGAAGATAAAACACATCTTGAGCCACACAACTCAATACTAAGTTCTCATTTAAGATATACAGATTCTTCCTTTCAATTTCATTATATTTGAGTTCTCGTTCATAATCATTGACCTCAACTATCATTGCATCAAATTCCTTTTCAATTTCTTTAATACTGAGTCTATCCCTTTTTGAAGACTCTCAAATTGACCTTTTAATTGTTTAAAAGAAAGGCATGACCTCAAGAATAGCATTCTTTAGTTTGCTCAAAACCCATCTCCCCTTCAGCTATCCCAAAGAGTGCATCCTACATGCCTTCTCAAAAACAAATAGTTGATAAACAATACAAAGCCATAACTTTACTTAGTGGGAATAGATCTAGGAACTAAATGCATTGGTGTATTGAGGATACACAGCCTTGGAGGCATTTTCCTATGGGGAGTGTTTGTTTTAACAAGTGCATTAGCCTTTTGCATATCTATGTCCTTTTTTCAAAAAACTTGTTGTAAATAGTTTGAGGCTTAAACCTGCTCGGGAAATCCAATTTTCTTTAGTGTAATCATGGGGTTCAACGTATGTTTTGCTTTTTACACTCGTGATCTTTTTAGCTTATTCATTTTCTCCCTAGTAATCTCTAATTGCTTATCTTCCTCAAGTGCACTCGGCCAAGAACTAGGTTTCCCTCTTAAGGATTTCATTACCATCATATATTACCTTATGAGCTTCTCTAGCCACTTTACTATATTCAGATGGGTTCCTTTATCAGGAATGCTATGCTTATCACGAAAACTCTATGCTTAGTGATCATGTGCAGCAATTAATGGTATTCCCTTGTACGTACAACTTATTTTCAAGCTTGTTTTTCAAAGTTTTTTAGATTGGAAAGCTGTCTCAAAGTTTTGATTCCTTAGCATTAAATTCTTGTTTAAGTTTTAATTTAACATTATCTTGAGTTCTTGTTTTGTTAGAAAGCTTTTCTTGTAAGGAGTTTAACTCTTGTTTTAACACTTCTTCTCTAAAATTACTTTTTTATAATAATTGTACGCATTTGGTCATCCATTTCCTGGATCACGGTAGTTAACTCAAACTTAGCACGTTGTTCATAAATAGCAACTTGTTCTTTATAGGCATTCAGCCTATAGATAACCGTAATCATCAGGTACATGGATGTATTTATCAAAAACATAGTCATCATGGACCGCTAAGATGCATCACTTGGTACACTTTTCACTTTGTATCACATATTGATCATATGGAACAACATTAATGTTACCCACATTATCAATATATGATTCATTAGTTTCATCAGTACTTTGGTATGATTCTTTGGTCGATCAACTTCATCGATAGTTTTAATACCTCGTAGAGATGATTGATTTTTGAAGGACCAACACCAGTAGTGATGAAACCTTTGAGAGACCATTGTGAAATGCTAGCCATGAAGATATCAGTAGGTTCATCATCGACATCCAGAGTCAAATGCATCACGCAGAACTTGAAAGGCATTTTGATGATTGTGACCTATTTACTAAATTGGTCGCTTCATCCACATCGCGATCATAAGTTTGGCATTTCAATCCGCAAGAAACAACAGCTCTTCTTCATCCAAAACCGCTCCACTATCCCAGCTTGCACCAAAGATCATCTTGTCCCTAAAATGCATTTTGAGGCATTTTGAGATGTGCGCCTTGCAATGTGTCCATCACCACCACAGTTGTAGCACTTGATTGGCTTTCCTTGTCCTGATTGGTTCCTTCCACGATTCTCGATTAGCCACATACCTCCACCTACTCCAAAGATTACCATAACCTCGCCCAATCATCCTTGTTCATACTGTCATTACTGCGCACCACTACCTTACCATCTCGACCGTAGCTTGATTGTGTGATTGACGTGCTCGAGGTTATTGTTGTGGAGTGGAATTCAGATTTTGACTAACCATGAAAGACAGCTTATTTGATGAAGTTTTCCATGAGTGTGTTTGAGTCCTGAGGCTTATACGCGTCGGATCGTGAGAGTTTGTAATTACCATTACCCGCGGTATGACTGAGAAGCTTGGTAATTCCTCACATTGGTGTAAAAGGTCGCTGAATCATTTGACACTTTGTTTCCCTCGCTAGATTTGAACTGCTCAAGAATCATTCGCTCAAACATATATGTCTCTCATTCTCTGTGAATGCATACAATTGCTCATAGTTAAGT
The DNA here is from genome assembly GCA_910596185.1 of Chrysanthemum makinoi. Classification (NCBI taxonomy): domain Eukaryota; kingdom Viridiplantae; phylum Streptophyta; class Magnoliopsida; order Asterales; family Asteraceae; genus Chrysanthemum; species Chrysanthemum makinoi. The sequence goes on along the minus strand of OU343225.1, from coordinate 205,629,360 downwards.
GCTCAAACCCT
>OU343225.1:205533013-205629249 GCA_910596185.1 Chrysanthemum makinoi | reverse complement strand
GCTTACTGATGGTAACATCGGTATTGAAGACAAGACGTCATGGACCCAGTGACGCACTGCACTTCAACTTCCCAAACCACTCAAGTTCCTCTTAAAAGGATTTGTTTCATTCTCACGAGGGAACGAAATTATCTATCGACTTTCTCATAGAGATTGTTGATATTGAAGGAGGAGACCCTCTCCCTAGTCTCCGGCACAGGATCCAAATATGCACAAATTGAGTCTAGAGCCACGAGATCATCAATAAATCTCATTAGGACACTTTTCAATGAAGACTCTCTGTTTCACACAATGTGGAAAGAGAGAATATATCTTGAGTCCTACGCATTATCCTTGTGGTATTGCCAGAACATCTGAGTGATATGTCTACACACTCACAATGAAGATGGAAAGCCTTCTGGAGCCAACATCTAACAAGCTCATGGTAGGTGGCATGTGAGATCTATTATATAGATCAACCATGTGACAACTGACGAGAAACAATGGGCGATTCATCTTTTGAATCAATCACGGTTCAGGTTATGGAATGGCCGGATACCTTTGAAAAACCGGTCTTTGTGCTTTAAAAACTCTTTTCATTTAGCACGTCGACCGTTGTACTAATTTTCAAATCAAAGGTGTTTTATGATTGATAATTTATTTCATTAAAACCTTCGTTATATTGCAAAAAACAATTTCTATTGAGCAATACACGATTGTTTTCAAATCTCTTTTCATCAATCAGTGGACGAAATTATTTGGTTCATCACTCCGTGTTGTCTTCTTTGAGGCGTTCGGTTTGAGAGCGGCTAGGCGCTGCGAAAACCTGTCAAGGAAATTCCTCGGAATTATACACGATCAAAGGCGTACTTGTATGATCAACGGAGGAACAGTGGGCCGTGTACCTCAATTCATCGAAAGTGTTCAAAGACACTTGTGCGCTTTATTGCAACTGTCTTATGCAGGTTACACCCGGCGTTTGCGGTGATCGAATGAAGCGATCAATCCATAGCGGCATGCTCACCTAACACATTCATCTCAAAAGAAATCATGATTAGTGCATCAATTACTCTGATATTTTCACTCCCATGCTTTGCTACGCTGCGCCAATATCATGAATCAACTAAAGCTTCGCTACTTGATGAGAAGATATCATGATCCAGAATGTGAGCATGTCGATCGAATGTCACAACATCACATAATACCAACACCACAATGGATGTATCAGAGATTTTCTATAAGATGATGATCTCAAATCTTTGGCTCAACATTATTATCCGTGGATCAGAACAGACCTCCACTTGGATTAACCAAACATGCAATGAGTGGAATCAATGACTACGAGCTTCGGAGCAAAGTACTACATCAAGAATGCAAGATCAATTGTTAATGTAATATCTGATTGTATTCAATGTCATTTTAGTATATGTTTGAGGTGACCTCCCTTAGGGGAGATTGTTAGGAATTAGAAATTCCAGGTATTAAAGAGCCGGTCACCTCAAGTATATGTAATCGTAGAAAACTTCGTAGTCATAGTAATATTAAGTTAAGTAGTATTTAGTTAAGTAACACCGTGGAGGCCGGACGGGTCTTTACCCACTGTATGGCTGATCCACAGCCCGTTGTGTGGCGATTTATGTAAGACTATAAATACTCTCTACCTCCCAAGGTAGAGAGTTGGAGCTCATAATAATATCTTTCACTTTCTCTCACTAAGTTCCCTAAACCTCTAACTTTCTCTCTCTAGAATTCCATCTATATGCTACTTTGTGTTATGGTTTGATGTGTATGTGAAAAGTTATATATTACATTATGCATGCAATTCGGATGATATCTATACCACTTGTGCATTTGTGAAAATAATATTTCTCGTCGAGAAATAATCTTTTAACGTCTTGACCATTTTTAAATTACTCCATATGTATTTACATTGAAATGATATCCAACGATAATCATTTAGTGATTTATTATGAAATTATAACTTTTCATCGTAAAATAATGTCGTTGAAATATTTCATGAAAGTGACTAAACGACCTCGAAAAGCTAGTCGTAAAATTATGTACATCGAGTGTTAAGAAACGAACTCAACGGTTTTGGTAAGCTTGTATCATTATCGCAAAGTTTTAGTGTTTAAGTTTTCATCCTAGAGGTCTCGATCATAGAGAAAAATGTAGGTAAAGTATGGTACTTTTGTCCAAAATATCGTTTAAGTATGGTTTTCGGCAAAATTTAAGTGACCGTCTCTTATTCGTTACAACTCCGCTTGCCAAACGGTCGGACATTTTGAAAAATATGCTTGGCGAACTTACTTTTACTAGAAGACATCACTTTATAAAAAGTACTTCGTCATTGTTAAAAACGACCCTCAACATAGTCCTTCGTTGCCGTAGTATGTTTTTAATAGAAAATATGTTAATTTTGCTAATAGAATAAAGTTACGACAACTTTTTAAAATGTGAATAACTTTGCGTTTATAAGTCCGTTTTCTACGTTCTTTATATCCACGGAATCGTGATAACATATACTAATATATTTTTGATAAGTCGACACATTTAACAATGCTTAAGACTCATTTTTGACTCGTAAAAAGTCGAGACAGCATGCTGAATTTTCTGGAATTAATAGTTTTCGTCGTCAAACTTCAAAAATTCATAACTTCTTCGTTATTGCTCCGTTTTAACCCGTTCAAGCGGCCACGTTTTCGTTTTAAAGTATATTTTCTGAATATCTAGCCCAAAATATTTTACAAACTGTCGGATTTTCCAGATTTTCAAAATATGGACAGACCCTTAATTAAACTTGTCGAAATGAGTTTTCACGCGCAAAACCTATTCTAACCAATTCAAAACAACTCCGAAGCTATTCTAATACTACCATACACCTTCTTAGGGTGTCATGGGTTCCTAGACATCACAAAGAGTGATTTATAACAAGGAGTAATTATAGGATGACCAATATATATATAACTCTTAAAATCAATGAAAAAGTGGTATAAATATCATATGACTTGCATGTTTTCTCAAATATGATGAAATGAATATAACAATGAATATGAAATATTAACATGAATATGGATGCTTACTAGTAACTTGATGAGGTTTATGAGAACAAAGGATTTTTCCTAATCACCCAAGGTTTTTATTGCAAAACCTTAATAACAAGTGATACTAGAGTGTTAAAAACCTTGTCTTGAAAATTTTGATGAAATCCTTCTTGGTCCCTTGGTTGGCCGGTTTTGGAGAGAAAGAGAGGAAGCAAGAGAGTTTTGATCTTTTTACTTGTGAAATAATGAAGTGAAAGAGTTAAGTTGAATTGTATAATACATTAACTAAAGAGATATTTGCAAAATCCTCTCATGACTCACCCCTTGTGTCGACAAGGGGTGTTAGTCACCTCTTTGTTATATATATATATATTTTTAATTATGTACAAGAGTAGTTTAGTGTAAGTAAATTGAGGATATGTGGTAAGTTAAATACACATTTGAGTATTTAGGGTAGCGTTAGATAAAATAACTTTTAACGGGTCAAGATAAAATATATTAAGGTCATAAAAATTATAAAAATACATTTCTTGCAAAAATTGAGTGAATAAATATTTATCGGGTTGAATTTACGAAAACCGTCGTAATTATATAAACATAACAATTTATATACGAAATAAATTAAAAACATCGAGTAAATTAATAATATAATTTTTATAGTCTTAAAATGAGTATAAAAATATATTAGGAATATTTTTGGAAGTGTCGGATCAAATGTTCAAAATAAATGTTTACGCGATAGCGTTTATTTACTAGGAAAATAAACGTTTAAGGTAAAATGCAAAACCATGCATGAACTAATATGATGATAATGATGCCAATGAAATGTAGACTAAACCTAGTCTATATGAAATGTCCTTGATGAAATGTTCATGAATTCACAGCTAAACCATTACGGTTACGTGAATTTAATACTCGTAAACATAGTTTACGATAAATGATAAATGATGAAGCATGAGTAATGTTTTGAAATATGCCCTGAAAATACGAGTTGTCACATGATGTCAGGGAATTTGTTGAGAAACTTGATTGGGTCTATGTTATCAAGCTGAAATGAATTTGAAAAACAAAATAGACACTAAAGGCACTGTGATTCACAACAAATCTCGATTTTCAAAAGAAAGGACCCTGTTGTACGCCTCAGTGGAATATTCCTAAACAAGGAGCGAAAGCTTCTTAATTGTTTGCAATACAAAATCTTTGTTCAAAATCAAATGTTCTTGAAATCCGTTTCTTCCCAAAGGAATTTCAAACACCTCAAAAAGCATATTTTAATCAACATGTTTTCAAAAACAACATTCATATATTTGTCTCGACTCAGACATCACCAATTAATTGATGATCTTTGAATGTCAGTCATCGAAAATATTTGTCTTTCAAGACTTATCTTAGTAGAATGTACCAATCCGAGACACTCTTGATTGACATGAACTTTGACAGGTCTAACCTCCTTTTCAAGGAGAGTTTACATCTTCAAGGTAGTTATTAGAGCTAGTTGTCACCTAAAAGCTGATAATGGAACTCTTTAACAATACAACGTAACCGTGTCTCGCGGGGAATTGTCTATCAAGAGTCGATCAATTCAAAAGTGCGAGCTCTACCCTCTCTGTGCAGATTTCAGTCAAAACTCATAAGCACATGTGGAGGGGGAGTATTTCTGAAAAACCAAAAAACTCTCAATTGACATGAACTTTGATGGGTCTAACCTCCTTTTCAAGGAGAGTTTACATCTTCAAGGTAGTTATTAGAGCTAGTTGTCACCTAAAAGCTGATAATGGAACTCTTTAACTATACAACGTAACCGTGTCTCGCGGGGAATTGTCTATCAAGAGTTGATCAATTCAAAAGTGCGAGCTCTACCATCTCTGTGCAGATTTCAGTCAAAAATCATAAGCACATGTGGCAGGGGAGTATTTATGAAAAACCAAAAAACTCTCAAGGTGTTAGCAAAACATGTTTTTCATCATAAACATCTTGAGAGATTTTTCAAGAAAAGGTTTTGTGGCAACATAGGATAGTCATGGAGTTAAAAGGTGACTAAGTTCAGGAAAAAACGTCCTATGATCCGCCATAGCAGCGAGGATCTCCCAAGGATACCACAAATAGTTAGTATTTAGAAGTCCTTAGGTATGATTGTAAAAAGGAGAAAATGAGATCGGATGGGAGAAGAAGGAGTAGAAGAATTAAAAAGAAAAGTTAAGAAGAAAGGGTGAAAAGAAATAGCCCTCCAAATATTCAACTTAGGCAGACCACCGGGTTCAATTCATATGCTACTGGTTGTCACAAGATGACACCGGTATTGAAGACAAAGTCGTCATGGACCCAGTGACGCAATGCACTAAACCTTCTAAGCCACTCAAGTTCTCTCAAAAGAGCTTGTTTCATTCTCATAGGGAACCCTACATAATCTATTGACTCTCTCTTAGAGATTGTTGGTATTGAAGAAGGAGACCTTCTCCCTAGTCTCTGCTTAGGAAAATCAAAGCGCACTAATCGAGTCTAGAGCCATGAGATTTATCAAAAGATCTCTTAGGAACACCTAATATTTCATCACTTGATTGTTCAAACAATGAGGACACAAGTGACATTTTCCAGAGTCCTACGCAGATCTTAGCAATCTGCCTGAACATTTATGAGGGGATTCACAATTGTGATCCTCAGTGATTGAATGGAAATTCCTGCCAGGGTCAACATCAAACAGCCCTGGCAGCAGGTCACTTCGGTAATCCCTTGTGGGTTACGCTTAGTGTTCGCGGTGGTCTCAAATAGTCTACAGTCGTAGAGTGATACCTCGGTATACTCCAGCGGCTCACAACGACAGAGTGAAGATATTGAGTACAGGGAAGTTCTAGCAAGTATCCGATCTGAGATTCGTCAAAGATCGTGCCAGTGAACTGGGATGTACTTGTACAAAATATCCAAACTCTTACGTCGGAAACTTTATTGCTAACTGTTTTATTGCAGGTACGTGTCACAGACCATAACCACCATAATTACTATCAACAGCTCATTTCGACATGCTCATACATACATCAGAAAGACATTCTCATCAAAGATCTAAGAAAAGAAAAGTTCAGCAAAATTTCACTTCAAAGTCAGAAAATCAGAAAAGTCACAAGTCAAAGATTAGAGATAAAGAATGTAAACTTCACGTGTATGGATCACAAACTTCCCAAGAAGTATGAGCATGTTGGAAAAAGACGTAAAAGCACCAGAAACAAAGATGTTGATAAAAGGCAGATTTCACAACTGATCACAACAACAAGAACAAAGAACAAAGATGCAAAGAATTAAAAGACGTCTCAAGCTATAAACGCCAAAGAAGTTCAAGACGTCGAACGACCTAAGCAAGACAACAAATGATGACCAACCATTAGGGGGAGATTGTTAGGAACATGTTTTATTATAAAGTGTAGGTCATTTCATTTGTAATAGGTCGTTAACAATTATGGTTTATAAATTTTTGTATTTAGATTTACAGCTCATGTAGTAAACCCATGAGATGTGATAAAAGGTTCTTCTAGAACCAAGGGGAAACACCCCTACTTATGTAAACACTATAAATACCCCCTCCCTTGAAGGGAGAGGGTGTTGGTTCTAATTGCAATTATCATTTCATTAATCCTTTTTTAGTTCCTTCCACTTTCTCTCTGTAAAACTTTCTCTCTCTAGAAATACATATTGATGTGATAGAATGGTGACCTAACATTTATAAGTGTGATGTAAAAGGCATGATAATCTGTAAATACTGATTAGTTTATGTTATGATGTGTAAATGTTTTTTTGAAATTTGAATTTATATAGAAACGTATATCTATATGTTGGGTTTTTGGTTCCTTGAATCATGAATTACTCTAAGTACTGGAACCACGGACAGAGTTGATATAACCACGGACAGAAGGATGGAACCACTGATGAAGACAAACCACGGCTAGTATTTGTGTGTAACCACGGACAATATATTATAACCACTGCTAGTCTTGTATAGTCGGTTTAGTTTATTGTATTAGATAAATATGGAAAAGATATTTATCTTGTAGGTTACGTATTGTATTATGTAAAGGACTCCTTAGTCTATAAAAGGAGGTCATAAGTTAGATTAGATATACGTAAGTTTTATATCTAAGGTCGATACACTTCAAGGTTGCAAAACCCTAATATTGTAAGAGTATTCGTATTAATAAATAATATTGAGGTGTTGAATGTTTACTGTTCTTCTTCTTAAGATTAAGTGTTAAATTTCGCGTAATACTTAATAAGCTTTTATTCTAAGTCAGTTTCTATATTAGATCGTTTGCTCAACTGGGATCAACAAGTGGTATCAGAGCTTGTGATCTAGAAACTGTAATCAAGAAGAGGTCAAGTTAAGTTTTGCTAAAATTAAGATAAGATGTCTGACGAAACACACATGGTCACTGCTTCAAAGGTGCCCATGCTCAAGCATGGTGAGTACCAAATCTGGAGGATGTGAATAAGGCAATACATTCTCATGATTGATTATGCTCTCTTGGATGTTGTGGAAAAAGGAGATACTCTTCCTAAGAAGGGTGATGATGGCAAAGAAATATCCATTGTTAGTGAGATTGATAAGGCTAAAAGAAAGATGGAGATAAAAGCTCATAGTATTCTCTCTATGGGAATACCTAATGAATATGCTTTGGATTTTGAACAATATGAGTCTGCTAAAGAGTTACTGGATGCTCTTGAGACACGGTTTGCTGGTAATGAAGCTACAAAGAAATCAAGGAAGAATATGCTCAAGCATCAACTTGAAAACTTCACTGCTCTTAGTGGAGAAAAACTTGATGGCACTTACAACAGGCTTCAAAAACTGATCAGCCAATTGAAGTCAGTGGACTATAATGTTATTCAAGAAAATATAAATTTGAAGTTCATTAGAAGTTTATCTCCAGAATGGGTTGTTCATACGATTGTGTGGAGAAATAAGGTGGACTTTGATAAGATGACTCTGGACAATCTCTATAACAACTTGAAAGTCTATGAGTCTAAGAATAACATTGCTGGTGCATCCTCTGCTAATCAGAACATTGCTTTTGTTTCAACTAATCACAAAAGTTCACATGATGTATCCACTGTTGCCTATGGAATAACCACAGCTATTGCAAACAATACCATGGTTAGTGATACTGTCAGTGATGGTGCAATTTGTGCTTTTCTGTCTGATTTAACCACCAGTGTTGATGTATTGAATCAAGATCTAGATCAAATTGATCCTGATGATCTTGAGGAGATTAATCTGGCAAATGGCAATGTTGACTCTCCAAGCAAGGAATTCTGAAGAAGATGGTAGATATGTCAAGTATGATGCTAAAAGAAGAGCTGGGTTCGACAAAAGCAAGATGGAGTGCTTTAACTGCAAGAAGAAGGATCACTTTGCTAGGGAATGTCGAGCTCTTAAGAGGATTGAAGGTGTCAAGAAGACCACTGAAGAGTCTGCTCCTTTTCGCATTGGTGGCTCAAGATGGTCTTGGTGAGTATGACTAGAGTGATGAAATTGAAGAAGGACCCAATGCAACTTTTCTTGCTAGTGAAGCTTCAAAAGAACATAACTTTGCTCTTATGGCTTATGCTTCATCTTCTGGTTCAGATTCTGAGGTATCTAATGAGTCTACTTGTTCTTTTAAATCATGTCAAGATAACTTAGAATCTCAAAAAGCTATCACTGAGAGTTTAAGAAAAGAAGTAGAAAGACTGTCTATGGACAACCTAGGTTATCGAGTTGGTCTAAAAAGTGTGGAAGAGAGGCTTAATTACTGTATCAAATGTGAGTTTGAGTATGTTGATAAAATTAATATACTAGGTGGAGAAATTGATCTTAAGAATAGGGAGATTAAGATGCTTAAAGAGAAACTAGAACAAGCTGAGAGTGTAAAAGTAGAAGCCCTAAAAGAAAAAGAAAAACATGTTGTTAGGGTTGCTAAAACACAATATGCTTCTGATCTAGTAAATAAACCAATAGGTCAAAAATTGTTCAAGGATTGAACTGGCCTAGGTTACAATGATATGCCACCACCTACTCTTATGCAACATGCACCACCTCCAATAGAGCTCTCATTTAGCAGTGAATTTAGTTTCAATAAACCTGTAGGTGAGACTAAAAAGAATGAATCACCTAAGATAGGTTCTGATATGTCATCTGATGCTCCCATCATTGAAGATTGGGAATCAGATTCTGAGGAAGATAGTAAAGTATCAACACAGCCTGAAAAGTTAGAACCTCTTAAGAAAGTTGATACTAGACAAGCCAACCTTGTGCCTAGATTCGGAGCTCAAATTACTAAGAGAGTGGTAGAGTACAAGGAAGTACCTAGGGAACAGATTAACAGATATATACCTAGGGGTAATCAGAGAAACTTTAATGGCCTAATAACTAACAGGTTAGGTGATGAGTTTCAATGTGTCAAGAAAGCTTGTTATAACTGTGGTAGTTTTGAGCACTTACAGAGAAATTGTCATAAAAACAGACCACAAGTTTGGAATCATTGAAGGAGGGTAAATCACCAAAACTTTTCAAAGAAAACAAACCCTCATCATAACAAAAACATGATTCCTAGAGCAGTGTTAATGAGGAATGGGAATACAAAATCTATTGTCACTGCTTCTCCAAAATGGGTTCCAACCACTGCCAAGCAAAGTGTAAACACGGCTAAGCAAAATCAAACCACTGATAAGCCAAAAATCACCAAAAACAAAAGAAGTTTTAAAAATTCCAAAGGTGATAACTGACATAGTGGTTGGAAATCATTTTTATGTTGTAAAGGCCTCAGCTAGTTGGCAATGGAAACCTAAGACCAAGGTTTTACATCATGTCAACTGTGCATCAATGGACCTAAATAAATTTGATTATATTGATGCAGAGGGCAGACCCAAGTCAGTATTGGCTTGGGTCCACAAAAGGAACTAACTTGTTTAATTTCATGTGCAGGGCAATCTACAAGATGAGCTAAAAGACAAAGGAGTTTTTGATAGTGGTTGCTCTGGGCACATGACTTGGGATGGGAGCAACCTGGAAGATTTTGAAGCTTTTGATGGAGGATATGTGGCTTTTGGCAATGGTCCAAAAGGAGGAAAGATACTTGGAAGAGGCACAATCAGAACAGGGAATTTAGACTTTGAAAAAGTCTACTTGGTACAGGGACTTAAGTACAATCTATTCAGTGTTTCTCAAATGTGTGATAAGAAATACTGGGTACTTTTTGGTGAAACTGAGTGTGTGGTGTTGTCTCCTGAGTTTAAGATGCCTGATGAGAAGTTTATACAACTTAGGGTACCTAGGAAGGAAAATATATATTGTTTTGATCTTAAAGATGTAATTCCTAATAGGTCCTTAACCTGTTTGTTTGCTAAAGCATCTGTGGATGAGTCTAAGTTATGGCATAGAAAATTAGGTCACCTCAATTACAAAACAATCAATAAACTGGTAAAAGGCAACTTAGTGCGAGGGTTACCTTCTAAGGTTTTTGAGTGTAAGGAACTGTGTGTGGCCTGTCAAAAAGGAAAACAACATAGAGCTTCTTGTAAGTCCAAAACTGTCAACACCATTACACAACCTCTGTTTATGCTTCATATGGACTTATTTGGACCTACTTTTGTCAAGAGTTTGAACCATAAGCAGTATTTCCTAGTTATCACTGATGATTATAGTAGATTTTCTTGGGTTTATTTTTTGGCTGCTAAGAGTGAAACTAGTGTAATTCTCAAGAGTTTCATTACTAAGATAGAAAATCTAGTAAATCATAAAGTAAAGATAATCAGATGTGATAATGGAAATGAGTTTAAGAATGCTGTGATGAATCAGTTTTGTGTAGATAAAGGTATAGAAAGAAAGTTTAGTGTTGCTAGAAGCACAACAAAAATGTTGTAGCTAAAAGGAAAAACAGAACACTAATTGAGGCTGCTAGGACTATGCTGTCAGAGTCTAAGTTACCAACTACCTTTTGGGCTGAAGCTGTAGGCACTGCATGTTATGTGCAGAATAGAAGTAAGGTAGTGAAGCCTCATAACAAGACCCCCTTTGAGCTGTTACATGATAGGAAGCCAATGATTGCATTCCTAAAACCTTTTGGGTGTCTTGTTACTATCTTGAATACCATAGACTACCTAGGCAAGTTTCAAGAAAAAGCTGATGATGGATACTTTTTAGGCTATTCTTTAAATAGTAAAGCCTTTAGAGTATACAATAGGAGGACTAAAATTGTTGAAGAAAACTTACATGTTCAATTTAGTGAAAAGACTCCTTGTGTTGAGACCAAAGGACCAGACTGGCTGTTTAACATTGATATGCTAACCAAATCTATGAATTATGAGCCTATCATTGCAGGAACTTCCACTAATGTTGATGCATGTACTCAAAAGGATTTGTGAGAAGAAATTTCTAAGGAAGCTGATTCTCCTCAAGAGTTCTATTTGTTTGAAAAGTGGAAAGCTAGTTCTGTTTCACCCATCATTGATAAGCAAGGTCCCACTGATGATGATGTCTTGAATACTGGAGGAAATGTTGATCATCATCAAGATAAGGATGAGTTGTTGCAAGATAATTCAGTGTTGATAGAAGAAATTGAAAAGAAGAAAAAGCATTCTAAAAGCACTGCTAAGCCTTCTGAAAGCACTAATAAGCCAAATGTAAGCACGGATAGAGATAATGCAAGCACGGCTAAGTCAAAAACTTCTACCACAGTTCACAAGTGAAATCTGCGTAAGTACTGATAGTAGTACTTTCTTTGGGCCAAATGCAAAGCCATTATATGGTGAAGAGGAGTATCCACATAATCTGATATGCTGCTTTGATTGAAAATGATACTCCTACTGATGATGAAGACATGGATGATTTCTTCAATGCTGATTAACAAATTGGAACATGTCATTCATGAAAGTCTTGTTACCTCAACAAGGATTCACAAGATTCATCCCAAGGAACAAATACTTGGAAACTTGAATACTCTAGTACAAACAAGAAGCAAGGTTAAGAACACTGAACCCTTTCCTGAACATGGGTTCTTTGCAAGATCACTTCACAAAAGAAACAGTCATAAAGATCTGCAAAATTGCATGTTTGCTTGTTTTCTGTCTCAAAAGGAGGCCAAGAGAGTTGAAGAAGCATTATCTGAAGAAGGATGGGTAGAATCAATGCAAGAGAAGCTTCTCAGTTCAAACTCAAGAGGTTTGGACATTGGTAGATCTTCCAAATGGTAAGAGGGCAATTGGGACCAAATGGGTGTTCAGAAACAAAAGGGATGAAAGAGGTATTGTTGTGAGAAACAAGTCAAGGTTGGTTGCTCAAGAATACACACAAAATGAAGGCTTGGATTATGATGAAGTGTTTGCTCCAGTTGCAAGAATTGAGGCTATTAGATTGTTTTAGCTTATGCTTCATTCAAAAACTTTGTTGTGTATCAGATGGATGTTAAAAGTGCATATTTGTATGGCACAATTGATGAGGAGGTTTATGTTTGTCAACCTCCTGGTTTTGAAGATCCTGATCATCTTGACAAGGTCTACAGGGTGAGGAAGGCTATGTATGGTTTGCATCAAGCTCCTAGGGCATGGTATGAGTGCCTGTCCACTTACTTGATGGACAATGGGTTTAAAAGAGGGCTGATTGATAAAACTTTGTTCATTAGGAAGCACAAAGATGCTATTTTATTGGTTCAGGTTTATGTAGATGACATCATCTTTGGCTCAACCAATAAGGAGCTATGCAAAGATTTTGAGAAGCTTATGCATGATAAGTTTCAGATGAGTTCTATGGGAGAACTCACTTTCTTTTGGGGCTACAGGTTCAACAAAGGACTGATTGTATCTTCATTAGTCAAGACAAGTATGTAGCAGATGTGTTGAAGAAGTTTGGGTTTCAAGATGTGAAGAGTGCTAGTACACCTATGGAGATCAGAAAAACTGCTACCTAAAATGATGGAAGTCCCAGTTTGATCAGAAGTTGTACAGGTCCATGATTGGATCTTTGATGTATCTCACTACATCTAGGCCAGATATTATGTTCTCAGTATATGTGTGTGCAAGATTTCAAGTCACACCTAATACCTCACACATGAATGCTGTTAAGAGGATCTTTAGGTATCTTAAAGGTCATCCTAAATTGGGCCTTTGGTACTCCAAGGATTCTCCTTTTGATTTGGTGGCCTACACAGATAGTGACTATGCTGGTGCTAGTTTAGATAGGAAGTCTACTACTTGTCACAATTCTCAATTTTTGGTCATTTCTCAAAACAATTCATGCTTCACAATTTCATCATTTATCGTAAACTAGGTTTGCGTGTTCCAGATTCGCGTAACCTTAAAGGTTTAGCGGCAAATTCATGATCATATCATCACGAACAATTCATATGGACTAAGTTTAGTCTACATTTCATTAGCATCATTTGCATCATATTAGTTCATTCATGACATTTCATTTCACATTTAACGCGTAAATTTCATATTAAATAAACGTTATCGCGTGAGTTATTATTTTGAAAATTTAATCCGTTACTTCCAAAAATGATCCCGATGTATTTTTAAACTTACATTTAGTTATAAAAACTATATTTTGAGTTTAACTAGTGTTTTAAATTTATTTTGTATATAAATCGTTAACTTTATATTATTACGACGCTTTTCTTAAAAACTGCACGATAATTATTAAATCACTCAAATTTTACAAGAAATGTATTTTTACAATTTTTATAACTACAATATACTTTACTTTGATCCCTTAAAACTTATTTTAGTCCATACTACTCTAATATCACAACTATGTACAAGTTACAACAATTTCTACTTAACTATACATTTTACTTATACTTATTACAAATTATACACATTAAATAGAAAAAAAAAAAAAGATATTTTTGTAAATCCTTCCCCCCTTGGCCGACCAAGGGGGGGTAGCATTTATGGGTTTGGTAAAAATTTTCTTGTGATAGTATAGATATATACTCAAACTTCACTTCATTCATTTCACTTACTCATTCTCATTATCACAAGTCAAGCAAAAGTCTCTCCTCTCTTTGTTTTCCTCTCAAAAACAGGTTCTACCAAGGAGTTAGCAAGGGATCACCAAAATTTTTACAAGCTCAAGTTAAACAATCTAGATTACACTCTTATTAAAGGTTTTGAAATAAAAACCTAGGGTGTTTAGGTTAATCCTTGTTCTAATCACCTCATCATAGTAACTTGTAAGCATATCACTTCATTTTACATCTTTCCTTTTCATTTCATAAGTATTTTATCATTTTCATAGCAAGCATGCAAGACTTATGTTGATTTATACCATTTTTACATGATTTTAGAGTTATATATACATATAAAGTCATCCTATAATTATTCCCTTGGTATATATTGGTCTTGATGATGTTTAGGAACCCATGACACCCTAAGAAGGTGTATGGTAGGATTAGAATAGCTTTGGAGTTGATTTGAAGGGATTGGAATAGGTTTAGTACGAGAAAAACTATTTTCGACAAGTATAAAAAGTGGTCTGATCTTGTTTTGTTTTTCTGGAAAATCCGACAGTAGACACGAATTTTTGGCCTTGATATTTAGAAAATATACTTTAAAACGAATCCGTGGCCGCTTGAACGGAATAAAACGGAGTTATAACGAAGAAGTTATGAATTTTACAAGTTTGACGACGAAATATATATTTTTCTGAAATTTCAGCATACTATTTTTATCTTGTACGAGTCAAAAACGAGCCTTAAGCTTTATAAATTATTTCGACTTATCAAAAATATATTAGTATACTTTGATACGAAGCTAAGGACGTATAATACGTAGAAAACGGATTTGAAACGACTAAGATATACACGTTTTCATAAAAATTGCCGTAACTATTATTTTTAGAAAAACTATATTATTTTTACGAGACAAGTGTTACGGTAACCAAAACGACCATGTTGAAGGCTGTTTTTAACGTTGACGTAGAACTTTTTGTAACGAGATGTCTTCTAATAAAATTTAGATCACCAAACATATTTTCTAAAACGACCAACCGTTTGTATAGCGGAGTTGTAATAAATTATTTACGGTTGCTTAAACTTTGCCGAAACTCACTTTTTGAACAACATTTGGACAAAACCACCATATTTAACCTCTATTATCTTTATGTTCGAGACCTCTATGACGAAAACTCATGTACTAAAACTTCTAGATTTTGATACAAGCTTTCCAAAACCGTCGAGTTCGTTTTCTAACGTTCGACGTACACCATTTTATGACAAGTTTTTCGTAGCCATTTTTGTCACTTTCATGAAATTTCCGACGACATTATTTTACGACGAAAAGTGATAATTTCACTATAAATCATTACGAAACCATTGTAGGATGACATTTTGACGTAAATACTTGTAAAGTGATTTAAGAATGGTCAAGACGTCAAAAGAGTATTTTTCGACGATAAGTAATATTTTTCAAAACTCGCAAATGGTATAAATAACATACGAAATGCATGCATATCATTACATCATAACTCATTAAGTATCATATCATTCATTTTAGGTCGCGGATAGTTTCCGAGCCTCATTTTCTTGCACTTCATTTTGTTAGCATATCAATCACACCAGGTGAGTTTCATAGCCCCTACTTTTATACATTTTCAATTAATTTTGGGGGAGATACATGCTCAAACTATTTTACTTTACTTTCACAAGTACTTTAAACTCTTACATATTACTGTGAGTTCTATAGCCCCACTTTCAATTGTTTTTATACTACTTTTGGGGGAGATACATGCTCAAACTATTTTCATTTATTTTCACAAGTACTTTAAACTCTTACATATTACTGTGAGTTCATACCCCGCTTTTACTCATTTAAATTCCTATAAACTATTTGAGGCGAGATATATGCTTATTCATCCAAACATTTAAACTCTTTTGTCAAGCAACATTACTTATACGTTACACTTGATTGCGTTATATACTTGATGGGTTATACTTGATTTCATATGCATATTTGGAACAAACATACAAGAATTAGTGGCTCCAAATTAAGTTGTTGGAAGGCTATTAATTTACAAACATACAAGAATTAGTGGCTCCAAATTAAGTTGTTGGAAGGCTATTAATTTACAAACATACAAGAATTAGTGGCTCCAAATTAAGTTGGTGGAAGGCTATTAATTTACAAACATCCCAGCATTTATATGTTGGAAGGCCATTTTTATGGATACAGCCCAATGTGAGCGTTGGAGGAACATCCCAACACGAGTTGTTGGAAGACCCTTGTGGTGACATTTATACTTTTAACTACTATGATACATGCATACATGATTGACATACTATTTTTAGCAGTGGGTTGTAAACACACAGGTTGCAAGTTTTGTATGGGCGGGACTTGGAACTGAGTGGGTTTACGATGCCTTTGCTTTGCGAACTATTATATATGACCAAAAACTTAGACTTTGGCATGAACGTTCTTAAAGGCTTTACATTTCAACACAAACTCTATGAACTCACTCAACCTTTGTGTTGACACTTTTTAGCATATTTTATCTCAGGTATCTAAGGCATTCACTTCATGGCATGCATATGGACATATCATAGAGTCGTGGTGACGACGCGTTTCACTTGGGTTTTACTCACTTTAAAACATCGTTTAAATTGTAACACACTTATTTCCGCACAAGTTGATTTTCATTTGGGACCTATACTTTGTAAACTCTGATTGTTTTATTAAATCAAATGATGTGTTTTCTAAACGACACTTTAGGTCGTTCGATATAACTGTAACTTTGATGCTATGACAGTCCACTCCCAAGGTATTCAATTCGCTGCAAAACAGGTAATTTGGGGGTGTGGACAGATGGTATCAGAGCATCGGTTATAGAGAACTAGGTTGCATCATTGACCCTAGACTATAACCACATTATCATAGCATCTCATCATATCATTATAAGTGCACATTCTTTATACATGCGGACTTATGACTCAACACCAAACATCATATGAGTCGATTAGTTCAAGCATTGCATAGTTACTCCTAAATTATACATAGCCTGATCACCTATGTCTAATTCAGGAAGAATCATGCAATGAAGAGAGTAGTAGTCTCATATGTGTAAGCAATTCCGTAATCAAGCCAAATTTTCCAAAGATTTTCTTCAAACCACTTGTTTCCAGTTTGATCCGAGCGACAGTTCTTGTTTGATGAGTTCAAAGATCGAGCTAGAAACAAGTCGTTACCTAAACCGATTTAGCCTAATCGTATGACAGTTCTTGTTTGATGAGTTGTGGGATTAAGTAAAAATCGGTTACCAAAAAGTCTTTTAAAAATTTTGCTTGAGAATGGGAAAGCTTGTCTCATCGAGCCTAATCATAAGAAAGCATGTATTTAGGGTGGGAATTGCTCACGATAGCACAGGAACGTATCTTGTGGGATGAGTAACTCATATGCATGAGCATTGACATAATCATTTAGACCATACACGAGCATAAACTTTTAGAACACTTGTCGAGGTTCGAACCATAGTATCATCGATTGAATCACGAGGACGTGATTCCTCTGACATGGGAAGAATGTCACAATTCTCAATTTTTGGTCATTTCTCAAAACAATTCATGCTTCACAATTTCATCATTTATCGTAAACTAGGTTTGCGTGTTCCAGATTCGCGTAACCTTAAAGGTTTAGCGGCAAATTCATGATCATATCATCACGAACATTTCATATGGACTAAGTTTAGTCTACATTTCATTAGCATCATTTGCATCATGTTAGTTCATTCATGACTTTTCATTTCACATTAAACGCGTAAATTTCATATTAAATAAACGTTATCGCGTGAGTTATTATTTTGAAAATTTAATCCGTTACTTCCAAAAATGATCCCGATGTATTTTTAAACTTACATTTAGTTATAAAAACTATATTTTGAGTTTAACTAGTGTTTTAAATTTATTTTGTATATAAATCGTTAACTTTATATTATTACGACGCTTTTCTTAAAAACTGCACGATAATTATTAAATCACTCAAATTTTACAAGAAATGTATTTTTACAATTTTTATAACTACAATATACTTTACTTTGATCCCTTAAAACTTATTTTAGTCCATACTACTCTAATATCACAACTATGTACAAGTTACAACAATTTCTACTTAACTATACATTTTACTTATACTTATTACAAATTATACACATTAAATAGAAAAAAAAAAATATATTTTTGTAAATCCTTCCCCCCTTGGCCGACCAAGGGGGGGTAGCATTTATGGGTTTGGTAAAAATTTTCTTGTGATAGTATAGATATATACTCAAACTTCACTTCATTCATTTCACTTACTCATTCTCATTATCACAAGTCAAGCAAAAGTCTCTCCTCTCTTTGTTTTCCTCTCAAAAACAGGTTCTACCAAGGAGTTAGCAAGGGATCACCAAAATTTTTACAAGCTCAAGTTAAACAATCTAGATTACACTCTTATTAAAGGTTTTGAAATAAAAAACCTAGGGTGTTTAGGTTAATCCTTGTTCTAATCACCTCATCATAGTAACTTGTAAGCATATCACTTCATTTTACATCTTTCCTTTTCATTTCATAAGTATTTATCATTTCATAGCAAGCATGCAAGACTTATGTTGATTTATACCATTTTTACATGATTTTAGAGTTATATATACATATAAAGTCATCCTATAATTATTCCCTTGGTATATATTGGTCTTGATGATGTTTAGGAACCCATGACACCCTAAGAAGGTGTATGGTAGGATTAGAATAGCTTTGGAGTTGATTTGAAGGGATTGGAATAGGTTTAGTACGAGAAAAACTATTTTCGACAAGTATAAAAAGTGGTCTGATCTTGTTTTGTTTTTCTGGAAAATCCGACAGTAGACACGAATTTTTGGCCTTGATATTTAGAAAATATACTTTAAAATGAATCCGTGGCCGCTTGAACGGAATAAAACGGAGTTATAACGAAGAAGTTATGAATTTTACAAGTTTGACGACGAAATATATATTTTTCTGAAATTTCAGCATACTATTTTTATCTTGTACGAGTCAAAAACGAGCCTTAAGCTTTATAAATTATTTCGACTTATCAAAAATATATTAGTATACTTTGATACGAAGCTAAGGACGTGTAATACGTAGAAAACGGATTTGAAACGACTAAGATATACACGTTTTCATAAAATTGCCGTAACTATTATTTTTAGAAAAACTATATAATTTTTACGAGACAAGTGTTACGGTAACCAAAAAAGACCATGTTGAAGGCTGTTTTTAAGGACGTAGAACTTTTGTAACGAGATGTCTTCTAATAAAATTTAGATCACCAAACATATTTTCTAAAACGACCACCGTTTGTATAGCGGAGTTGTAATAAATTATTTACGGTTGCTTAAACTTTGCCGAAACTCACTTTTTGAACAACATTTGGACAAAACCACCATATTTAACCTCTATTATCTTTATGTTCGAGACCTCTATGACGAAAACTCATGTACTAAAACTTCTAGATTTTGATACAAGCTTTCCAAAACCGTCGAGTTCGTTTTCTAACGTTCGACGTACACCATTTTACGACAAGTTTTTCGAAGCCATTTTCGTCACTTTCATGAAATTTCGACGACATTATTTACGACGAAAGTGATAATTTCACTATAAATCATTACGAAACCATTGTAGGATGACATTTTGACGTAAATACTTGTAAAGTGATTTAAGAATGGTCAAGACGTCAAAAGAGTATTTTTCGACGATAAGTATTATTTTCAAAACTCGCAAATGGTATAAATAACATACTAAATGCATGCATATCATTACATCATAACTCATTAAGTATCATATCATTCATTTTAGGTCGCGGATAGTTTCCGAGCCTCATTTTCTTGCACTTCATTTTGTTAGCATATCAATCACCAGGTGAGTTTCATAGCCCCTACTTTTATACATTTTCAATTAATTTTGGGGGAGATACATGCTCAAACTATTTTCATTTACTTTCACAAGTACGTTAAACTCTTACATATTATGTGAGTTCTATAGCCCCACTTTCAATTGTTTTTATACTACTTTTGGGGGAGATACATGCTCAAACTATTTCCATTTATTTTCACAAGTACTTTAAACTCTTACATATTACTGTGAGTTCATACCCCGCTTTTACTCATTTAAATTCCTATAAACTATTTGAGGCGAGATATATGCTTATTCATCCAAACATTTAAACTCTTTTGTCAAGCAACATTACTTATACGTTACACTTGATTGCGTTATATACTTGATTGGGTTATACTTGATTTCATATGCATATTTGGAACAAACATACAAGAATTAGTGGCTCCAAATTAAGTTGTTGGAAGGCTATTAATTTACAAACATACAAGAATTAGTGGCTGAATTAGTGGCTCCAAATTAAGTTGTTGGAAGGCTATTAATTTACAAACATACAAGAATTAGTGGCTCCAAATTAAGTTGTTGGAAGGCTATTAATTTACAAACATCCCAGCATTTATATGTTGGAAGGCCATTTTATGGATACACCCAACGTGAGCGTTGGAGGAACATCCCAACACGAGTTGTTGGAAGACCCTTGTGGTGACATTTATACTTTTAACTACTATGATACATGCATACATGATTGACATACTATTTTTAGCAGTGGGTTGTAAAAACACAGGTTGCAAGTTTTGTATGGGCGGGACTTGGAACTGAGTGGATTTACGATGCCTTTGCTTTGCGAACTATTCTATATGACCAAAAACTTAGACTTGCTTTGCATGAACGTTCTTTTTAAGGCTTTACATTTCAACACAAACTCTATGAACTCACTCAACCTTTGTGTTGACACTTTTTAGCATGTTTATCTCAGGTATCTAAGGCATTCACTTCATGGCATGCATATGGACATATCATAGAGTCGTGGTGACGACGCGTTTCACTTGGGTTTTACTCACTTTAAAACATCGTTTAAATTGTAACACACTTATTTCCGCACCAGTTGATTTTCATTTGGGACCTATACTTTGTAAACTCTGATTGTTTTATTAAATCAAACGATGTGTTTTCTAAACGACACTTTAGGTCGTTCGATATAACTGTAACTTTGATGCTATGACAGTCCTCCCCAAGGTATTCAATTCCGCTGCAAAACAGGTAATTTGGGGGTGTGACACTACTGGAGGATGTCAGTTTTTGGGAAGTAGACTTATTTCATGGCAGTGTAAAAAGCAAACTATTGTGGCAAATTCTACAACTGAAGCTGAATATGTGGCTGCTGCTAGTTGTTGTGGTCAAGTTCTCTGGATTCAGAATCAATTACTGGATTTTGGGTACAATTTTATGCATACTAAGATTTACATTGATAATAACATTACAATATGCATTATTAAAAATCCTGTTTTACATTCTAGAACTAAACATATTGAGATAAGACATCACTTTATTAGAGATTGTAATGAGAAAAGGTTGATTCAAATGGTAAAAATCCATATTGATTTGAATGTTGCTGATCTTCTCACCAAAGCTTTTGATGTGGGGAAGTTTCATACCTTGTTGTTAGCATTGGAATGATTAATCTCTAAACTCTCAACTTGTTTTGTACCAGTTTGTATAAGTATTGGACTATTATTATGTAATCTTAGTTTTGCTATTCTTGTTTCTAACCACTGATAGTTTGTTTCTAACCACTGATAGCTTGGTTCAAACCACTTGCTAGTTGTTCGTGTTCCACTAACCATTTTGAGATACAAGAAAGATCATTATAGAAGCTAAGAAGTACTGAAGTTAATTGTTCATTCAAGAAATAGTTTACAGCTTACAGCTTACAATTCAACTTCAAGTGCAAATTAAAAGACTACTTATACATGATTCTACTACTATCCTTGCTCAAATCGTTCATACCAGTTGCTGGATATGCATTTGTGATATGCATGACCGGTATGACGAAGATGCTAAGGATCAAAATGGGAAGGATGGATTGATGAAAATGAAGATGATGACGATGACCACAGTAGATGAAGCACAAAGGACATAGTCATATCATACTTGCATCTACTGGTTTCACCAAAAAGCATCATTCCATTTTCCTTTTTCCCTTCCCCCTTACGATATGTGAAGAAGCACCACAACCTGGTGCTAGAAGACCAAGAACCACCTCTCTGTTGTTTGGGAGTGGTGGGTTTCTTGTTCGTGGTCTTGGTTGGGGTTGGGATGATGAAGGTTGGGGGTTTGAAGTTCTCTTCTTTGAGGAGTCTTCAGAGTCCTCAGATGCCTCACTTGGATCCACCACACTATCATCTTCTGATGATGGAAGAAATGGGGATTTTCTTGGTCTTGGTTCTTGTGGAGGGAGGTAAAACTGCCATGGGTTAGAATCTTCACTTGATGATGATGAGGATGAGGAGGATGTTAGATCAACAACCTCTGGTTTATTCCAACTGGGGTTCCACATGGTGATGTTGATTGTGGATTTTGGAGAAATTAGGGTTTGATTTTAATTGGTGTGTGCGTTATATGAGATTTAGGTTTCTTTATATAAGCAAAGTTATGGGTTATGGAAGTAAATGAGGGGCAGGTTAAATGTGGTTAAGGAGTTAATGAGATTCTTGGGCGTTGGACTAATATTAATCCAAATAGTTGACCATATTGACTTACCTGTTTTAACCACGGATAGGTCGTTTGGTTCCACTGATGGCTCTTTCTAACCACTGACAACTATAATCTTCTTCTATGTGTTTGTTTTGTGTTTTAGTCTTGCAGGTATGAAGGATTTGTGTACATAGGAAGCTGGGTGTGTTAGTGCTTGTGTTTGTTTAAAAAAAAAATGTGTAATCCTTCATATTTTTGTGAGATCTCTTTACTAATGACACAGATTTGCTTGCTATAATTCTTGGATGTTTGGTTGAAGTGCTACTCTGTATCCACGGATGGTGTCTAACTAAACGCGGATGGCTGTTCTGAAACCGCGGATAGCATTTTGATTTATAGAGGATACTATAGGGGCTGATTGGTCACTTTTGCAAACGTATATTATTTCCCCCAAATCACGGATGGGTCTTATTTGATCTTCAAAACACTTCAATTGGCGCTCACTCCTAACCCTAATCACTTATCTTTGCATAATTCACTAATCCCACATCATAACCATCCTTCATCACAATGGCTGAAAAGTATTCCACTTCACATAACCTTGTTGCTATTCTCACCAAGAATGATCGATCTGAATGGTTTCATCAAATGATTGATATCCTTGTTCACAGTTCTATTCACTATGCCTTAACTGTCACACCAACCATTTTTAAAGCCTACATACATCAGTTTTGGAGGAATGCTAAGCTTGAAAAGGTTGATGGCGTTGAAGTGTTTAGCACTGTTGTGGATGAGCATGCTATTTCCGTCACAGAGGAGATCATTAGGGATGTTTTAAAGTTTGATGATGCTGATGGGGTTGATAATCTTTCAGATGTTGAGATTGTTGCTGGTTTGGAAAGGTTAGGTTATACCCACAGAGGTGATAAGGTACAATATTTTAAGAGTTTGTTTTCAAAACAATGGAAGTTCCTTATACATACCTTATTGATGTGCATGAGTAATAAGACCACAGGGTTTAATGACTTTCCTTCCAAAATTGCTACTGCTATTATTTGTTTGTCTGATGGAAGAAAGTTCAATTGGTCTAAGATGATATATGAGGGGTTAGTACAAAACATTCGGAAGAAGGGTAAATACTATTTATATCCTAGGTTTGTTCAACTGCTTGTGGAAAGTCAAATAGAGGAGCCTGTTGAGCATACTCAGGAATATGAAGTACATCATATGCTTCCTAAGGTTTTTGCACATATGAGGAATCAGCTACAAAATGTACAACTTATAGATGTTCCTTTATTTCCTCATATGCTTACTTTGCCTACTGATCATGAGTTTGATGCGGATTCTGAATCTCAACCTATTGTCACAGCACCAACTAAAACCACTGCTGATGCACCTCCGAACCCTGATAGTACATTTGTAAACACTGATAGTGTATCTCAACCCACTTCTAGTCAATCTCAAACCACTCATACACCTATTGTATTCACTAGGAGACTGAAGGGCACTGAGCTACCTCAGGCTAGTGCTAGTGGTGTTGCTAATGAGGCTGTCACAGGTAGTGAAGGTGACATGATTGGAAGGGCTTCCACTACTGATTCATGCTTTGATGCTGGTCAGGATAGTGGAAACATAAATAAGACCCAACCTTTGGCAACTCCTAATGTCGAGAGTTCCTTGGAACTTAACACAGGTGGAGGAATCCCTAGCCAATTGGCTACTACAGGGTGCATAGCTGTTCAGGCTTGGTCTGATGCTATGTTTTCTATATCCAAGGATTCACCTCTCGGAGCAGTTAACCCAGCTCGAAGTGATGAGGATCGTTTGGAACATGAACATGAATTGACGGATTATGAGTTTGTACATGATGACTTTTCCAATGAACCACCTCTCGAACCAGTTCACACAGGTCGAAGTGGGGAGGATATTCTTGAACGCTTAAATGAATTGACGACTAAATGTATCAAGATGGAGGAGACGATCTCGAATCTAAGGAGTTGGCGTGTTTCATGGAAAGGATATTAGGAGATTGAAGCACATAGTGTTGGTTTTGGAAAAAGTAAGACGCCTGGGTTAGTTGCTGTTTTGAAAGCTATGAGAACAAAGAAAAAGCAGATGGACTCCTCTCCAGCTCTGAATATGGAGGATGTATCCAACAGGGAGGAATGAAGGCATAAATACGGGGAGGCTGTGATGTAGTGTAATGTATCTATGGAAGAAGATGTTGATAGTGGAGATCAAACATTTTTGGTATCTGATAAAGATGGGAATGAGGCAGTTCTTGAAAATGTGAAGAATGTAGTAGAAGATGTAGTACCGAAACCAACCACTGATGGTATGTCTGAAACCACGGTTAGTACTCTTGTAACCACTGCTGCTGTAGTATCATGGCAACTATACCCACTACTATCATACCCACTGCTATCATAACCACTTCCACTGTTGTCACAACTCTCTCTGTATTATCACCTAAACATAAAGAAGTTGAGAAAGAAGCTGCAAGTACGTTGATAAATCTAAGCAAAACTTCATCTATTTCTACACCTATCATTGCAATGTTTTAGTGTTCAATCTACGCAACTAAACCCAATCCCAAAGGAAAAAGTTTAGTTATTGGTGAACCTTTGAAGAAGAAAGTGGTTAAATCTGATATTGGAAAAGGTAAAGGGGTTGCAGTACCAGAGCTGAAGTTTAAATCTAAGCAGAACAAGAAGCTCTATGATGCGAGTATGCAAAGAACATAGTAGCTGAAGAAGAAGCAGTTTAGAGAAAGAAAGCAAGCTGAAGAGGAAGCTAGTCAGAGATGGTTAGCTATATGGTATGAATCACAAAACTATCTTCAAGCTTCTGAATTAATAAGTGATGAGTATACAGAACAAGAATGGAATTTGTTGGATGATGAGGAAAAAGCTAGGCTTTTGAGTGAATGGGCAAGGAAGGTTGGTAAAGAAAGGAAGCAAGTTATTAGAAAGAAACCTCCTTCAATGCCCAGATGAGGAATGTACTAATGAAAATTATTAAGAATTTAGGCATTCACATTTCTGAAAATCTGAGTAAATGTTCATTTAAAAGAATTCTTGAGATTTATGAAAGATGTATGAAGATTAATCATGATGATTTCTGTCCAATGAATTCTAAAAAGGAATAAGAGTGGATTAAAAAAAGATGATGGAATTCAAAGTAAAATAAAGAGAAAGTCTGAGATTCAAGAGACATCTGATTCTAAAAGATTGAAAGAAGTTGAAGATGTTAATCAAATTGTTTCTTATGAGTTTCACCTTAATGATGGAAGTGAAGGAGTTTGGAAAATTCAAAGACTCAACAATGAAGTTTATGAGTATAATAAATTTTCACAAATGCTTCAGTACTTTGAAAGAGATGATTTGATGAATCTTTGGAGACTTTACAAGAATAAGTTTGGTGAAGTACATCCAAATGATTATCATGAGAGATTGGTCTATTATAACTTGAAGATTTTATTTGAACCAACTCATGATGAACCTGAGTGGAAAGTACTCTACAATGGTAATGTAACAAGATGGTTTTTGTATCAAACCTGTGGAGTTCATGTTTTAACTGTTTCTAGAAAATTTATTCACATGCTTGTAGAAGGTGATTATCCTCAGTTGAATAAGTATCGGGAATTATTATCAGATGTTGAAGCCTGGTATTATCAAGATGCTTGTTACCTATGATGGTCAAGCTTATGATTTGTTGAGGAAATATGAGACAATTCTTAAATCAAATAAGTGTTTGGCTACATCTTCTAATAAGATGTTTTGAGCTTAAAGGAAACTTGAGAATTCTGTTGGAATGTATCAAGTTTAGGGGAGGATTGTTGGGTTTTGGTTCCTTGAATCATGAATTACTTTAAGTACTGGAACCATGGATAGATGATATAACCACGGCAGAAGGATGGACACTGATGAAGACAAACCACGGCTAGTAGTAGTGTGTAACCACGGACAATATATTGTAAACACTGCTAGTCTTGTATAGTCGGTTTAGTTTATTGTATTAGATAAATATGGAAAAAGATATTTATCTTGTAGGTTACGTATTGTATTATGTAAAGGACTCCTTAGTCTATAAAAGGAGGTCCTAAGTTAGATTAGATATACGTAAGTTTTATATCTAAGGTCGATACACTTCAAGGTTGCAAAACCCTAATACTGTAAGAGTATTCCTATTAATAAATAATATTGAGGTGTTGAATGTTAAATGTTCTTCTTCTTAAGATTAAGTGTTAAATTCCACGTAATACTTAATAAGCTTTTATTCTAAGTCAGTTTCTATATTAGATCGTTTGCTCAACTGGGATCAACACTATACATTTAAACATTTGATATGCAATCTTTTTTATTAATGCTAACATTGAATGACATTTATCATTGACTATCTCATTAATGGTAATATTGATTGAGATTAAATGCAGATTTCATACTAACATAAAGGCATTTATAACATAAAAACGTTTCATAAGTCATTCAACAAAATATCATTCAAAGATCGTGTTACATAAACGTAAGTGATGAAACGAATTTCGTGGCCGAATACATTTATTATTGAAAATTAAAGAAACTAAACTTGCGAAGAATAGTGTGATGAGGATATTTCAATCGTCTTCGCTAAAGAAGTTCAAATCCTAGCGTAGTCATCGTTAACTCATGACCCATTGAGCGTATTTCATTGATCATAGCATCTGCTTTTTGGATCTTCGACTTAACGCCGTTGAGAACTTGTTGACACTCTTGAGGATCTCCAACATTTATTTTAAGCCAGTTGAGAAGAATTGAATCGTCTAACTCATCTGTTAAACAAAAACAACATGCATGGAAAGATAATATTAATATGAAAACATATTTCTATATATAAAACATTGTTTAAATCTTATATGCGATACCTTTATTATTTTGAGAAGGTAAACCTTCTTCAAATACTGAAGCAAGAAACGTCAACGCTTCATCGACTTTGGTTTTTGTATCTTTACTGGCTCGATCACGTACTCCATCCTTATTCTTTGGTTGAGTCAATTTTGGTTTCTCATCAACGAACTGATGGTCGGACTTTGAATCAGGTTCAGGTGATTGTGAGTTTCCAGCTTCAAAGGTTTTAGGGTTTGATGAAGCCATGCGAAGATTGTTGATAAAAAAGTTAGGCGTTCCTTGTTTGGGCTCCAGTTCCTGTACCAATTGGATCTTAATGCTTGAGACCTGCGCACTAAGAAGACAGAAAACACCGTTAGGCTTATCGTGGGATTGTCTCCCACGATTATCCTCCAGCGTGAGAGTAAGTAATCGGTTTTAGGTTTATTATTGAGAATTAGGGTTGTAGATCGTACCTTTAATGAGGGATAGGGTTCCCTTTATATACACACAAAATCCTTGTTGGTTTCGTGTTCCCCAACCTTCGGCGTATCCCGCCTAAGTCGGTTGATAAACGATCATCTCCAAAGTTAGGAGATATCCGATATCTTATTCCATAAATAAGTTTTGGGTTTGGGCCTTCGTGAGCCCAAACACTTATCAGCGTAGCCCTCGTTAAGTGATGGGCTCGCTAGTATCGGGATAGCTTGGTCGGGTTCGTGACCCGAATATAGACTATCGTCATCATGTCCCCAGTCTAGTATGCGCAGTGACTAACTGCGGATGCTACACTAATAACTGTAGTCAATAAAAAACTGCAAAGCGTAGCAAAGAAGCCAAAAAAAAGTTCCCGCCTTGAAAGATACACATTGTATCTAGACATAATATTTAAAATGGATGCCTCGTAAATCGGGGGAAAGCAAGCATAGCGGCGTCACGTCAAGTGATCGATCCACACATTGGAGATAGTGGGATCGCGTGTCGTTCATCGGCGTGAATGAAAAACTTATATAACCATCGACCTTCCTTTCACTGTGATTATCACAGTAAAAACGTAATCCGCCATAGTTAACAAACCTTCAACTTGCAACCCAGAAAACTACTATTCCAAAGGTAACCGCGCGTGCGCTTATAAAAAACAATACCATGGTCAAAGTTTTATCTGATTTCACATCCGACATAACTGAGGGCGAACTTCTAGAGTTCGCCTCCGATTATTACATTCCCCTCGCGGTGCATCCGGAAGTTCCGGGTGCAACGGCGTCAATTGCGGACTTCCCCGAAGGGAAAATAGGGGTATACACGCGTTTTTTCGAGTTCGCGAATCAACGCGTGCCAATATCGTTATTCCTGAGCGACGTGTTAAACTACTACCGTTTGCATATATCCCAGCTGCACTGCATAGGTGCAGCTAAAATTACCAACTTTGAGATTAATTGCCGATTACTGGCAGTTAACCCGACTATCCACCTGTTCTGCGCCTTTTACCACACAACGTGGTCACACGGGTGGGTATCATTAAGCTAAGCGTTGGCGCCGGTGTTTCGGAAAAAATTAAGACTGGCGGCACTCGGAATTGGAAGAAACATTTTTTGGGTAGACGAGCGTGCTTCCCATCGCGCTTGATTTCTACACCAGGGTACACTGCCAAAGGATGAGAGCCCCCTCCCTGGATTGTACAATGCGGAGGATGCGGATACAATAAACGCCAATCGCATCCCCATCAATTCCTACCCTGAGGAATTTTTGGTGCACATGGGCATTAGCCGCAACTATGTACTTGTCGTAATCCATTTTTGTTGTTTGTTTGTTCTTGCGCAGAAATGGACCTATTCAGAGTCGTGCAACTAGCGACAGCGCCCGAGGTTAATGTAGGGACGCGCCCGCTGAGAGAGGGAGAAGAGCCCATTCTTGATGCTACAGCAGGGCGTACCCTGGAAATGGAGCTGGGAGAAGCAGGGGCTAGCTCATCTGTCGCACTGGAGGTGACCCCACTGCAGAGCGTGCTGAGCCCTAGAGGGCCTTCCCTATTAGCACAGTCATCACAAGTAGCAGTGGCGGAGCACATGGAGGAAGAGGAGGAGGAGGATCCATTGTTGAAGTGCAAGAGATCACCTGGAGAGGATGGCGCAAACTCATCGAGGAAGAAGCGCCCCGTTATCCTAACGGTGGAATCATCATCGAGCGACGTTGCGTCGCCTCCCCCTCTGCTGATACATCTGGCCCGCAGTAAGTAATGTCGTCAAAGTTGTTTGCGCATCCCCTGTTTATGCGAGAAATTAATAATTCCCCTTTCTTATGTGCAGGTTTGAATAGTCTGCAGAGTCGCCCAGAGATAGTCTATGTGCTACTACGAGTTCTCCGAGCCAAACAGCCAAACACTGAGCCATTGGCGGTATGGGGATGCACCATGGAACCGACTTGTTGAGGAGTTGATGTTGGCGACTGCGCATCAAGCTTCACTAGTGGAGAAGCTAAAGGCTAAGGTTTCGGGGAAGCGAGCCAAGGCGCGCAAAGGATCAAAAATTGCGTCGCTAGAAGCGGTAGTAAGTGCCAAGGTTGCGGAGAGGGCGAGTGCGTATGCCCAAAAGGCGGAAGAAGAAGATGAAGCGCTGATGGATCAAATAAGCCAAGCGTCTTGAGTCATCGGGTACAAGGCTTCGTATCTTGGTAGCGATGAAGTATTTGGAGAAGGGGAAAGGAAGAGTTGACCTCCTCTTTGGAAAATTTTGGTGCCACTGTGGCGGTGCCATGGAAGCGCGAGAGATGAAGTTATGCGCAAGCTCAGCTGAGTATGATGAGGAGTTATATCCCCAACTCCTGTCTACTATCACTGAGCGCAGGTGGCTCATTGGCCATGGTCTGCGACTTGCTGCACTCAGTACCTGGAGTCGCAGGAGTAGTGGGCGCCTTGGGGGAGTGGTTCAGTGCGCATTGGCGCGGGGTAAGGCAGAGGCTGTGGAGGAGCTGATAAGGTACCCGGGTATATTGCGCAAGCATACGATGAGCTGATGGCTGCTATGGAGAAAATGAAGTCATTGGAGCTTCCCATGATTTCTGAATTAGAGCGCGGCCAGGATTATCCGATAGGGGTCATTATGGAGGGGCTAACCTTAGCGCGTCATCTTGCTGAAAATGCGGAAGCGCAGCTGGACCATTTTTTGAAACCCCATGAATCTCAACTCCAAGTTCCTGTGTTTGCTCGCCCCAAGGATATCTTGAATCCCCGCTGGAGAAGGAAGTACCTTTAAAGCAAGTGCGGGCGCATGCTACAAGACTTGCCAGAGAAAGGAAGGGATTAAAGGTAAGTCCATTTTGTGCGATATCGGCGCAGCTCATCTCCCAGATCGGACGGGATACGGTTAGCGTTACCCGCGGTATCTCGTCAAGATTCGACCTATTGAAGAAAATTTGGGACGAGATTGGGGATGCTGCAAGCTGTGTGGGGACTTCATCTCTTAGGCGTTCTAGGAGTATGTAGATAGGAACTTGTATTTGTAAACATCATTTTTGTAAGAACGCATGGTATCTAATGAAATTCTCCTTTTGTTGAATGCGTGTTGGTATTATTGCAGTTTGTAATGTTTGTACTTAGTTATTTGTTTTTGCGTGAAAAACGTACTTGTTGCCTAAGAATCAAACTGTTACATTAGCGCGAATAATATAGGAAATTCATAATCC
This sequence comes from Chrysanthemum makinoi, assembly GCA_910596185.1. Lineage (NCBI taxonomy): Eukaryota > Viridiplantae > Streptophyta > Magnoliopsida > Asterales > Asteraceae > Chrysanthemum > Chrysanthemum makinoi. Next base: position 205,598,127 of record OU343225.1, on the reverse strand, counting down.
TGTATGAAAATCACGGTATACTTAAAACATAATTTCTAAGTAGTTGTATCATAGTCGTGTATGGTGTGATATGCAGCGTACTGTAAATATCATATCAAGGAGTCAAGTGTCTTGATTCCTAATTTGTTAAACGCGCACAGTATGCATAGTCGCGCACCCGTCGTGGGATGCGCACCGAACTTATTCCAACGTCTTGAGAATAAGGTGTTTAACAAGGATACGTGATCCACTGTTGATGGGTTTGCAACCCTCTTACTCAACGAGTTATTTAGTAGGTTTACTCATCCTTTTACCATCGTGGGTTTATTAGGTGCATGCACGCCATGTAGGAAAAATATAATATAACAACAGTGTTGAGATATGGACAATAAGTAAGTAACAAATTAAAATGTGTTGCGGAGTTAGCTAGAAACCGCGACGTTTAATTAATACTTGCAAGTTTTTGTAATAAGAAGAAAAATATTTGCCTAAGTGAAAAATTAAAATACATGGACTTTTATTGAACACAATACTAAAGTGCGGGAATATCCATGCTATAGGCGTAGCCATGTCTAGAGATAACACCGTTTGAGGTTGAGATGTTCCATGTCGCGTGGTAGTTCCACGACCATCCATGTCTCGTAGCTTATGCACGCGCCTTTTCCCAATGCTTCATAACCTCATAGGGTCCTTCCCACTTTGGTCCAAGTACCTGTATCTTCTAGCGTGGCTCGCGTCATTGGCCGGTATCACGAAATCGCCAGGTCTGAATGAAACACTTCGCACCTTAGCATCGTAGTATCCCTTCATTTTTGCCTTGGATCTCACTTCACATATAGCTGCGCGCTCGCGTCTTTCTTCCAACAGGTCTAGGTCGATACGCCGTTCATCATCATTGGTTGCAACGTTGACTTCAGCAGTGCGAATAGTTAGCATCCCAATTTCGGCTGGTATGACGGCCTTGTTGGATCGATATACTTTAATCAAACTAACTTAACTAGCTTGTTAAGGTTTAACAACCTCGGATAAATCCTAAGTTATTAACAAAGAAACACTGAGCAATCTTTATCAAGTACGCAGAATTTACTTAATAAAGCTAAGAAGAATAACTTTTGTTATAAACTCTAAGGCCTTGTTTGTTTTTTCAAAGAAGCTCTTTTTTCCTCTAATGTCTGCAGGCGCACAGACAATTTCCTTGAAGACCGTTTGTTTTTTTTCAGACATAAGAGGGTAAAATCACTTCTTTCCTCTTCTACTATGCAGACATAAATTTCCTCTTTTTTCCACTTCTTTCAATCACTTCGTTTTTCCTCTTCTTTAAAAAAAAATAAGAAAAATGAAAGAAGTACTTCAATAGCAAAAAAAAACAAACGGTCTTCTTCTTGCAGATGAAGTGCTTAAATGTACCTCTTTTTCTGTAGACATGGTTTGCAGATGAAGAGGTAAAAGCTCTGAAAAAACAAATGACACCTAAATCTGCTTATTATGCAGATACTCTAATACAACTCTAAGATAATCGAACTTTTCTCTAGAACTCTAAACAACTTGTGAATTCGTAAACTCTAAAACTCATAGACTCATATATCTAATGCCAATCTAGGAGTCCTTTTATAGGCTCAAGGATATCCTAGTCGGTTTACAATTTGTAACCTTGTACGACAAGTAATCTAAACATAGAATACAATACTTTCCATAAACGTATATAACAGTTCTTTTGTTCTTGCAGTACTTTGACTTCTAGGTGCAGTACTTTGACTTTGTCTTTAGCATTACTTTGACTCTTTGACTTTTCGACTTTGCAGCATACGGCATACTTTCATATCTTTAGTACTTTCATGTCTTGACACTTTTCATATCCCAACAATCCTCCCCTAACTTGAATTCTACTTGCTTGACTTCAAGTTCCTTTGTGAATGTATCTTTAACAGCTTCATCTTTAAGGACAGGTTGTTTCTTAGTCTTTACATTATATCTCTGTAGTGTCTGTGCTTGTCAAAGTATCTCTTAGAATTGTTCTTTCTCAGCAATATTCAGCAAGCTCCATCTTTCCGCAACACAGCAACATATGACAATTTGTACATTAATTGAGTTTAAGTTGCATACTATTCTCATCACTTCCAAGTGAATCATTGAAAATTTAATGGATTTAGATCTCTTTACCAAAGCCATTAATCTCTGGAGTAGCCAAATGTTTTGGTGTGTAAGACCATGGTACATTGATAACCATATGATTGTTAGCAAATCATCGACTATCAACGATTTGATTTGTCTTTACCAAAAGTTGTACCCTTCCGGACTAGTTAGTTCTTCTATCTAATGGTGAACTAATTACCAATAATGGTTTTTCACGGCTTTACCACAAGCCATTTTCTTGTGGGCTAGCCAACTCTTCACATGAACTGATATGGTGAGTTGATTACCATACAACTTATTAGCAAGTTGTCAACTAAAAAGCGGTTTGATATATCTTTACGAGCGTTTGCTCATGGATTAGTCAATCCTTTTGTAGCCATGGTGGATTGATGACCTATTGATATTGCCATCTCAAAAACCATTTATTTCACTTAACCTTTGTTTTCAAAATATTTGATATTTTAACAAAAGATTTCTTTCAAAAAATCACTTAGCGGTTTTTAAAAGCTGCAAGCGTACTTTGATGAAAGTCTTGTTTGATCAATGATACTTTGAATAAAGTCTTGATTTATCAAAAATAAGTTATTCAATAAAACTCATATCGGTTTACTCATCTTCTTGACAATAGTAGTCGGTTGATAAATAGATTGATAACCATGCAAGCGGTTTCATTATCCTCTTCTACTTCCAATCCATGCTCTAGCATTCTTCTCATGAGCTCACCTGTGAGAGGATATCTTACGTTTACAAACATGTGTATCATTGTACCATTCTCCAGCTCTAAAACATGAACTCCAGACTCTTCAAAAAATCTCCAGCAAACAATTTCCCAGTTTTCTTGATTCTTCCATATATCATCAGTGCTTTCCTCTTCTGTTTTCCACATGGTTATGAGATCTCCAAGCAAAACTAGACCAATTCCTTCTGATGGAATATCTCCAAAATAAGCTTTCACCACATTATATAGATAGAATATATCCACTCTATCTATAATATGTAACAAATCCCATAGCCTATTGAAAACTTTGAAGCTTTCATCTTCTTTATGAAAAATCATATAATCTCCTTCTTTGGATTTTACAACTTCAAAAGCACTAATCTGAGATCTGTTCATCTTCATGTCAGTATCTTTTTTTGAATAATCAAAATCTACCACTCTGAGATAATTTCTTAATGCATCTCTAGTCTCAGATCTTAATTCAACTCTTTCTTTCTTTGAGAACTGTCTATCTGTAACTTCAGTTTTCCTTTTTCTTTTTAAACTCTTCTTCCTTTCAGCTTCAGTCCAATTAGCTTCTTCTCTAAAATCTTTGATATCTGCAACACTCTTCTTATAAGCTTCTGTCTCAGCATCATAGAGTCTTTCATATCAACGTAATTCAGCTTTTGCAATCCTTTATACCCTCGACCTTTCAAATAAGCCATCATAGCATTCATGTCCTTTGCTAAATTAGGTCTTCTAGGCATACATCTAACAGGAGTAGGTGATTGTAATGGTTCAGCAGCTTCAGTATTTAATTCATCTTGTAACTTCTTAGCTGCTTCTCTACTTTGAGCTTCTTCAGCTTCCCGAGCTTCTCTATCTTTAGCATTTAAATCTTCTTGAAACTTTCTAGCAGCAGCTTCATTCCTAGCAACTTCAATTTCTCTAATTTCTGCTAAAGTAAGTTTCTTCTTCTTTACTTCTACTAGAACACCTTTCCCTTTATCCTTAGGATCGATTGCAGGTTGAGAAGTTCTTTGTTGTTCTTCTTCTTGTACTTCTCGAATAGTAACACCACCTCTAGGTTGTGATAAATCTTCTAAAATTGTAGCAATGAACTCATCATCACTTGCAAAATGAATAGGTTTGAGTGTAGCTTCCTCCTCTTCTTGTATAACGGTTGTAGAAGGACCAACTTCCTCTTCAAAATTCAATACTCTTGGAGTTATCACCTCTTGTCTGAAAGTACCTTGCAAATCAGTACTTTGTTGTTCGATACCTTGATCATTAGTACCTTGAACTTGAACTTGTTCCTCTTGTTCCTCAGTATCTTGAATGATCTTTTCATGTTCATCGGTACCTTACAAGGGTTCTTTCTCCTTCTCAACATCTTCTTTCAAATTCTCTTCTTCTAAATTCCTCCCCAAATTGACAGAAGATTGTTGATGAACCTTTTGGCGTTTGCTTTTTCTAGACTGCCTTTGCGCCTTTTTCTTTGATTTAACCCAGATACGAAATTCTTGAACTAATGGCCACACAAAAGTCTTTAGCCTTCTAAACTTCAGTTTTAATTTCTTTATCTATTTGGCTTGAGCCTCAGTAGTCTTTTTCAACTTAACCAACTCTCTTGTCAAAACATAATTATCCAATGTGATTTCGTCAGGAGGTATGGTATGTGAATCCTCTCCTTGAATAGGTGAATGTTCCTCGATTGAGAAGCGAGGAACAGACCCTTTGGAGATGGAAAAGGTGAAAGCTGCAACATCTTCTTGAAGTTGATTACTTGGGGAAGCAATACCTTGTGGAGATCGCATTACCTTCTTTTGATGCAGCTTGTGGAGAAGCGTACTTGCGGATGCAGTACCTTCGTTAGCTTCATCAGACTTCAGATATCAGCTCTAACAGGCTGAACAACTTCCATCATGGAAGTAGTTAAAGGAGTATCTGGACCCATGAATAAAGCACTCCTTTTGCCATAAAGGTAAAATCTTGATTGTTGAACAATCACAGGAAATAAATCTGTAGGTTTTGGCACATCAGAAAGTTGCTTGTTTAAGAAAACCTGTATAAACCGTGGGTACATTAGCCAAGTAGATCCATGTGAGATATGTGAGAGCATTCCATCCAGTATTAGCCTTGAGAAGTTAAAAACTTCGATCGTAGCTAACCCGACCATAGCGGATGCTATATTGGACCCTAACTGCTCCCAAGAGGTACTCTTAGCACTTATGCAATGGAGCAACACATGAACCAAAAATTTCCAATGAGGACAAAATAGTTGTTTTCTAAACGTTTGTTCATTCAAAGATCCTTCATAACCAATATGTCGAAAAGTATCCCATATCAACTGCTTATCAAACCTTACAGCCCCATCTGCATCATTGAACAATAAATCTTCCCGATGGAGGCTTCGATAATCTTAGCAGTTCTTCCGACAGCTGTTGATCGAACATATAATATTCATCATTCTCCATGTTATCCCTAGCATTAGCCCAAAATTCTTGAATCCGGGGCTCAATTATATCCGGCTCCACTAAAAGAGCATAACTAATGGGCGATCGATAAGATAATCAATTATATCATGAAAGAGTATATTTGCTTCAGTCTTATCCAAATTAGCGACCATATTATGCTTTGAAACAGTAGGACGATTTGCCATTGTTGATTATGTAAGCTCAAAAGAGTTGTAATCAAATAATATGGATATGATGAGAGAAAGATGGAAAAGATTCTAATGGATCAATATGAGAGGGAAAATCAGAAAGTAGGTATTTATAGGTGAGATTTGAAAAATCACAGCCCAAAATAACATTGTTACCGTTAGCATTAATTACCCCTTAATATAACCGTTGGAGCAGTACTTTAATAAGACAAACAGTACTTCCACGTAAGCAGTACTTTCCCAAACAGTACTTTCCAAGCAGTACTTTTTCTTCAGTATCAACTAAGCATACATAACTATCCTCCCCTCAAGCAATACACAGGACTATACTAAGACTAAATAGTCATCCCCTTAAATGTAGCTTACTAACTAATATACTCCAAAACATCTGACAGAAACTCCATGTTCCTCTGCCGGGTTGCCCTGTCTAATAAGATGAAAAAGTTAGTTGTTGTTAGGAACCCAAGCCATTACTGACTTGTGTTCCCCTTGTTGAGTGACATACTCACATTCTTTGAGTACATAATCTCCACTGTTTTCTAAAGCATGATCCAGTATTATCTTGTTATTCAAAACATTTGGATTTTCAAAACTTTTACGGTTTTCAACACAAATCACTTTTTCTTGTATCACAAAAACATCGATTCACTTTTGTTGAAAGTACTTGTTTGTCCCTCTGCAGATACTTTCCTCTTAACCCATTCGGGTTTTAACACGTGGTTCCTGTGATCTAGATCCCCTATGTGAATTGTAATACCTTCTAGGTTGATAGTGAGATCTCCTAGGACTCCTATTCCAAATAGTGTGAGCAGTACCTTGTTTTGGCAGTACTTTGAGAAAGTCTTGGTCAGTGCTGATACTTTGGAAGTATCTTGTAAGATCTTGAAGGTTTTGAAAAGGTTTTCTCTGGTGTGGGTATCTATGATCCGGTGAGAAATTTCTGTGATTGACCCTATTTGAATTATTCCAAACTGGTTTTTACTCTCTAGGTTTCGGTTTGGCAGAACTGTTCTTTGGAAATTTACTAAGATATTTTGAGTGATGTTCACAATCCTTAATTAGATGAGTAGGACTAAAACACACAAAACACGGTTTTTGACCCATACTTCCAAAGTGACATCTTCTATGTCTATGCCCAAAATTATTTTGTCTTCTTGGTGAATGATTAAACCTGTTTTGACCAAAGTTATCCCAAAAGGGTTTAGCAGTACTGTTTTGAAAAGGTTTTGAAGAAGTACTTTGTGGAGCGTACTTTGATTTGAAGGTGCTGCTGGATTTTGAACATTGTGTTCAACAGGTTCTTTGGGTTTTTGGACCTAGATTGAGCAGCTAGCTTCTTCCTAAACTCTAGACTGTCTACTCCAAAACGAGAAACATCAGGCCTAGAGGGTTGATGAATGCCAGTGGGATGAGGAACGCATGATAATCATTAGCTTTCTTATATTGAGGAGGTGAATCACTTATTGAACCCTCATTACTAGATGTATCTACATAATTAATGAGCTCTTCATCACTAGTAATTATATCCTCAAAATCACCTTCATCCTGATCACTAGATTGGTTTCTTCTAGTTTACTAAAATCCATTCCAAAACCTAATCAGGTTTTAAGGTAGGCTCTTTCTTTGTTTTTGAACATAAGAAACATGTGACAGACTAGACTCTCCCCAAGCAGCAAATTTTGCTAACAAATCATCTCTCTCCTTAGTTAATTTCTCAATTTCAATAATTTTACAGTTTAATTTCCATTCACTAAGTTTTAATTGGTAATCTTGTTGTTCATATTTTTCATTGAAGCTACTTCATTAGTTTCATGTGCTAAGATTTTGGCTTCCATAGATTCTAAGGTTATTTGATAACCTGCTACCTCATACCTAGCCTTTATACGATTATCTCTTTTCGTAAACATAAGCATTAAGTACTTTTGATAAAAATCATGACACTTAGAACATACCTCTCGTGATAGGAGTTGATGCAGCTTGATCGACATCTTTAGGTTTTCTTCTTAGTCGAGTTTCCACACAAGATCGATACCACTTGTTGGATCGATATACTTTAATCAAACTAACTTAACTAGCTTGTTAAGGTTTAACAACCTCGGATAAATCCTAAGTTATTAACAAAGAAACACTGAGCAATCTTTATCAAGTAATCGAATTTACTTAACAAAGCTAAGAAGAATAACCTTTTATTATAAACTCTAAATCCGCTTATTATGCAGATACTCTAATACAACTCTAAGATAATCGAACTTTTCTCTAAAACTCTAAACAACTTGTGAATTCGTAAACTCTAAAACTCATAGACTCGTATATCTAATGCCAATCTAGGAGTCCTTTTATAGGCTCAAGGATATCCTAGTGGGTTTTACAATTTGTAACCTTTATGCGACAAGTAATCTAAACATAGAATACAATACTTTCCATAAACGAATATAACAGTTCTTTTGTTCTTGCAGTACTTTGACTTCTAGGTGCAGTACTTTGACTCTTTGACTTTTTCCAGTACTTTGCAGCATATAGTACTTTCATATCTTTAGTACTTTCATGTCTTCAACACTTTTCATATCCCAACAATCTGTCCCATAGACCAGAGAAAAGGGAGTGTCTCCCGTGCTAGTCTTGATTGAAGTGCGGTGTGTCCACAGAACATGCGATATTTCTTCCACCCACCTTCTTTTGTGCTTGTCCAGACATGCCTTAATTCCTTCACCCAGACTTCGATTTGCACGCTCGACCAAACCGTTGGTTTGTGGGTGTTTAACCGACGTGAAGTGATGTGTGATATTCAACCTCTCGCACCAGTCCTTGAAGGGGTTGTCACAGATTTATTTCCCGTTGTCCGAGATGATTTCCCCAGGTAGTCCAAAGCGACGATACAATATTTTCCCACACAAAGCTTTACACGATTACGAGTAATTGTTACAACTGCCTTTGCTTCAATCCACTTGGTGAAGTAGTCTATGGCTACTATGAGGAACTTCAATCCTCCTGGCGCCCGCGGGAAGGGGCACGCAATATCAATACCACACTTGTAGAATGGCCATGGTGCCGTAATAGGTGTTAGTTCCTGTTGTGGTTGGCGTGGAATAGGTGCGTGAACACAGCGGTCGTCGCACTTTCTTATTAAGTCTCGTGCGTCATGGTGCATGGTAGGCCAATAGTATCCTGACCGTAAAGCGCGCGCCACCACGGACCGTGGTCCTGAATTCATGATGCATGACCGCTTGTGAATTTCGAAGTACATAATTTGCTTGCGGGGCCACAGCGAGCCATGGTTTGCGAGGAAAGAGCGTCGATATAATATACCGTCTCGAAGTTCAAACTTCAGTGTTGTGCGCCGTATTCTTCGGGCTTCCTTCTGGTCTTGGGGCAATACGCCCTTGCTTATGAATTCCATTATTGGTGTCATCCACGTAAGACCTTCTTCCTCGATTACCGTGGATATTTCCATTTCTGAGATGGACTTGCTCTTCAATGTTTCCACCAACACTTGCTTTGACAGGTGGGCAAAGCTTGTGGATGCAATCTTGCTCAGTGCATCCGCCTTTCGATTTTCCCCTCTAGGAACCTGCTTGATTGTAAACACAATTGAAAATTTGGATTAGTGTCTTGGTCTTGTCGAGGTATTGGATTATGTTTTCCTCTTTAGCCATGTACTCGCCCAACACATGGTTGGCTACTAACCGAGAATCACATTTGCTTCCATTGCGCATTACACCCATTCGAGCTGCAATGCGTAGTCCGGCAATTAGGGCTTCATACTCTGCCTCATTGTTTGTTGCTGTGAATTCGAAACGTAGTGCGTGAGTGAATTCCACTCCTTCCAGACTTGTGAGGATGAGGCCTGCTCCTGACCCATCCACGCATGAAGATCTATCCGTGAACAAGATCCATGGATCTTGTAGTTTCTTCTTGCTTGGTACGGGCATATCATCAGTCACGGTTTTTCGATGATGAAATCGCTAGTACCTGCCCTTTTATTGCGACGTGGTGCGTAAGAGATGTTGTGCTCACCTAGCAACACGCTCCACTTACGTAGAGTCGTCCGGACGTCAGGTTTGGAGATGATTTGCTTAATAGGTTGATCTGTAATTACCGCTATTGGGTGCGCTTGGAAATACCTGTAGCGATCTTTTGGCGGCGAATACCAATGCTAGGACCAATTTTTCCATTGCACTATAGTTCATCTCCGTTTTCTTGAGGGCTTTGCTCACAAAATACACGGTGTTTGTCTGAGTTCCTATCCGTCAATAACACAGCTGATTGCTCCATGAGTTGAGCACAAGTACATAATTAACTCTTCCCACGGTCGGGTGCTACGGCGTGGGGAGCTGCCAGGGTTGTTTAAGCTACATAAAGCTTCTTACGCCTCCGTAGTCCAACGAAAATCTCCCTTTTTATGCACTTCTTGAGTGTTTTGAAGAGAGGAGTGACTTGTCTGCGATTTGGACAAGAATCTATTTAGACCGGCCATTTTCCATTGAGATTGGTGGACTTCCTTCAACGTCGCGTGGTGAAGGGAGTTCAATAACGACATAGTTTTTCTGGACACGGTTTGATGCCATCAGGTTCTATCAGGTATCCGAGAAACATGCCTTCTGTAGCGCCAAAAGTGTATTTCTTAGGATTGAGCTTCATGTTGTTCTCTTTGAGTGTCCTAAATGTTTCCCCAATGTCGCGCACCAATTCGTCCTCCGTATGTCTTTTGATGACCAGGTCATCTACGTAAACCTCTAGGTTGCGGCTCACCTGTTTTGCAAATGCAGTATCTACTAATCGCCGATAGGTGGCGCCCGCGTTCTTCAAGCCAAAGGGCATTTTGGTATAGCAGTAGACGCCTTGGCTTGTGTGAAAGGCCGTTTTTTCCTCATCTTCCTTAGCTATCTGGATTTGGTGGTATCCTTTTTATGCATCCAGGAAGCATTTAAGTGGGTATCCACACAAAGACTCTACACCTTCCGATCTATCTCCGTAGTGGGTAGCGATCTTGTGGGCATGCCTTGTTGAGATCCGAGAAGTCCACACATCCGCCGATACCGTCACTTTTCTTGACCATTCTTGGGTTGGAAAGCCGGGTCGTGGTGAAATAGACTTCTCGCATGATATTGCGTCTCCACAAGTTTGTGTACGCCATAATTGCTTTGCGGCGTTAAGCTTGGCCGCTTCTCTCGGCGTGGTGAGTATCCTTGTCAGATTCTCACTTGTGTTCTATGATTGGCGTGGTACCCCGGTCATGTGCTTTGGTTCCCATGCAAAGACATCCGGTTCTTTTGCAATAGATGTGCGCACACGCTTTGCCTTGCCCTTTCGGACAGCGATCCTCCGTCGACACTTCTGATCAGGTAATCGGGGATGAATTGCAACCTTCGAGGTTTGGAACTTTAGTTGTGCGCTTGCGGAATGGGTGCCATCTTACATGTCGTGTTATATTCTCTAGGTAGTGCGGTGGCATTGTTGAGAGTAACAATACCTCCCTGCGGGAATTTAAGCATCGCGGTGCTATAGGCGATGCTATGCGCGTATGGTGATATCCGGGTCTTCCGATAATGCCATTGTATGGTGAAGGGGATTTGATCACCATAAAATTCATCCAGGCTGACGCGGAGTGTTCTTTATTACCCACCTTGACTAGTAGGCGTATTTTCCCTATAGGCCATATCTTTTCTCTTGTAAAGCCAGGTCGTACTGTCATGGACCGGCTTAAGCATTGCTGCGTATCTCAGTCGCGGTCGCTTGAAACGAAGCGTGTTAGTACATTATAATGGGCCATACGGCTCCTCCATCAACATACATGCGGTGGATATCGTGACCCGCATTAATTTCAATGGTGGCGGCTCTACCACCGCTGCGTTATCCGCAGTCAAGGTGGGGAAAGAGATTTCACTTCCACGGAAAACTTTTGGCGATCTTCTTAGTTACTGTTGCTATGATTGTATCATGTATATGGTGTCAGCCTTATCCTTGGGTATTTCTTTCTTATTCTCGGCCTTTTGCTTATCTTTGCCCTCCTTGATGTTTTTAACCAAATGGTCCAACCTGCCTTCCTTCACTAATTTATCGATTAGTTGGCGCAATTGGACACACTCATTGGTAGTGTGGCCCTTACGTCACATGGTAGTCGCAAAGATATCCGGCTTCCCAGCGCCGATCTTCTAGAGTCGCGCATTGGTGGGAGCCTCGGAATTTTAGCGCCTTCCGTCGCGAATATCTCCTTTGGAGTCTTGGTTAGCGGAGTGTATTTATCATTATCTCGTCGCTTCCACGGCTGGGTAATTTCATTGCGGTTGCCACCCTAGTCGGCCGGATTGTCTCCGGGGTTGTTCTGTGACTGTAGTTTGAGTAGCCTTTCTTGTTGTCCACAGCGCGCTTCTCCTAGATAAAGGACCTTGCGTTTCATGAGTTCATCAAAGGTTTGGGGATCTTGTCATTCATCTTTTTATGAGTTGGGTTATTAATCCCATTCATGAACCTTGAGATCTTCAACACTTGGGAATGCCTTAACACGTATGCACTCATCTTTAAAGCGCTCCACATAAGCCAGAGATTCCCCACTGGCGAGTTCTAGGCGGTTTTAGCCACTTTTTCCTTAGAGTGAAGTTGGCGAACGCTTTCCATAACTCTTCAAAGCCATTGATGCTTCTGCGTGGAAGCTTCGAACTGCATTTCGCGCTTCCAACCAGTGTGGAATTGAACATGTGGCACCTTGCAGGTTGTGGCCAATTTTCGATGGTAGCGGTGATTCAAAAATTTTAGGTGATCGTCCAATCACCGTTCCATCATAGGTTTTCACGCGTTGGCGGGCATCGCCTTCTTTTGTTTTCGAGAACTCGCCGATGCGCCGAGTGAACGCATCCACTTTTGGCGCCATGGGAGGGACATGTCCTCCTCCCTCTTGGTCGTGATATTTCCTCCTGGACTTCCGTGTCCGGTTTCCCTGTCCTCGTTGTCAGGAGTTGCGAGGATGAGTTTTCCCTCTTTCGGCCGCTTGGCGACTATCCTCGAGTTCCCACTGAAGGGCTTTCACTTGGGGAGTATTGTCGTCCCCAGTCCGTCATGGACCCTAAGGACTACAAAGCCTAAGCGTGGACATTGGTACTGGCAGATCCATCTTCCTCGTGTTCCCCAAGGTATCGTATGTCCGCTTCTTCATCATTCTCAATTATCCTCCCAATCTGGTAAATACCGAAAGGCGGTTATCCATTCGCTTTTCCTTTCGATGGGCGGTGGAGATATCTCGTATTCGGGCCGAAATCGAGTCGAAGCATGCAAACTCGACTAGACCTCTTTTTGCTTCCTCTTGCATGAGAGCGGTCAAGGTTTCGTAATTCGAGATACGAAATCACTTGGTGCTAGTTCTGCGCGACCCCTTCTAAAGCAAGGGTGTCTACGTTTCTTCCACTATGCCCCTTGTTTGGTCGGTGCATCGGTGCCTTTGTGAGGTCGTTTCCGGCCTTGATTGGAGGGGAGTGAGTGAAAGGGGTGCGAGTGGATTTCTGCCCGACGGTGGTTGTAGTAGCCTGGGTTGTCCCCAAGCGTGGTTCCACCGTAGGGAAGACTAGGCCTGATTCTTGGTTTTAGCAACACTGGTTGTTCCAGAAGTCTGCTTAGAGGCTGATCCGCTTAGCGGCTTCTTTCCAGTAAGGTCAGTTTGCGATCGCTGATTTCCATGCTTCGTCATTCTAGTTCTTAGTTCTTAGTGATTGGTCCCACGGATGGCGCCACTTGTTGATACAAAAGTTGGGCGTTCCTTGTTTGGGCTCCAGTTCCTGTACCAATTGGATCTTAATGCTTGAGACATGCGCACTAAGAAGACAGAAAACACCGTTAGGCTTATCGTGGGATTGTCTCCCACGATTATCCTCCAGCGTGAGAGTAAGTAATCGGTTTTAGGTTTATTATTGAGAATTAGGGTTGTAGATCGTACCTTTAATGAGGAATAGGGTTCCCTTTATATACATGAAATCCTTGTTGGTTTCTTTGTTCCCCAACCTTCGGCGTATCCCACCTAAGTCGGTTGATAAACGATCATCTCCAAAGTTAGGAGATATCCGATATCTTATTCCATAAATAAGTTTTGGGTTTGGGCCTTCGTGAGCCCAAACACTTATCGGCGTAAGCCCGGTTCGTCTTTGGGCTTCGCTAGTATCGGTGCTTGGTCGGGTTCATGACCCGAATATAGACTATACGTCATCAAAGATGATATGTCGTAATATGTTTCCCAACTTCCCATTATAATGGGGTTGTGATTATTGATTGGGCTTTCTTACTTGGTTAATGGACATATTTTCATGGGCCATGTTTTTTGTACAATAAACTAAGTTGGGTTTTTTAATTTTACACTTAGTTGTAATTGCTTCTACTTGACTTGTCTTAGAGAGGAGACATTTTGGATTAGTAGTTATTGTTATTAAATATGTAAACAGAAAAATTTGCCGTGAAAAAATGCAATGATCCACATTTTAATTATTCAAAATTTATTTTGTTAAGAAACTTGACTTAAAATTATAAACTTTTAAAATACATTAAAAATAAACTATATATTTGCCTAAGTACAAATAAAATAACAAACAACCAAGGGTATCCGAATTCATCTATAATTCTTATACAAAACAAAGAGACACACTCTTATTAAAATGTGAATAAATACTTTATCAAATAAAGCGTTTTGATAAAAAAGTGATTAGGACTCCCCAATCACAAACAATAACATATTTCATAATGGTTTAAAACAAAAAAGTACTAAATCAGAAACGAATACTATTGAAAAAACATAAATCATGTTGAATGACGATATTGGCACGATAGGTCAATCATCATCTGTAGATTTATCATCGGTAGAATAATAACCTTCAGATTCGTCGTTAATGAAACCGTCTAAGTCTTCTTAGGCTTCATCATCAATATCCGAATCTTGTAATTCTTCTTCGGATTGATCCTCAATGTCCGAATCCTCGAACTCTTTGTAGAAAACTAGAAGGGGGGTTGAATAGTTTACCAATTAAAAACTTTGTTTTGAAACTTATTGAAAGATCAATTGATATTGATCTTGGATATGTTGATGAAATATGCAAGCAATATGTAAAGAGTAAATAAGGAAAGAAATGATCAAACCACAACAAGTTGTTTATAGTGGTTCGGTCTACAAGGACTCTTTTTTCTTGCCCTACTCCACTCCCCGAGTCTCACACTCGCGAGTTTAACTTCACTAGTCAACAAGCTCCTTTCACCGGCGGAGAAAACCTTTACACTTACACTATTTCCGACACTAAGCTAGATGTCGAGTTCTTTCCAAGGGTACAACTACTCCCACACACAATGTATTTTGAGGACTAAAATACTAACCACTCACACTCACAAGATTATGATGGTTTAATACAACAATGAAGTATGAATCAACACTAGATCATACAACACTAAACAAACAAGACTTCCAACTTCTCGTTTGAAGCTTGAATGTGACTTGATCTTCTTTGCTACAAAAGAGATCACTAATATGATATGAAACTGAGTTAGAAAAGTTAGAGAGAAGATATGTATGAGAGTATGATAGAAAGGTATGAAAAACTACTTGGTTTGGCTTTGCTATTTATAGCCAAAACCATCGGCGGCATCCACGGACCGCGGACCCCTAAAAGGGTTCGCTGGTTATGGATTTTGGTGCCGCCGGTTTGACAGCAAGATATCAAAATCTTTGCCAAAGTCAACCATATCTATGTAAGATTGTGTAAGATATGAAGAGTACAAATCCACACAAAATATCTAATGAAATCTTCCAATGATTTCCATGATGCATCACATGATGTCATATGTTGTATTTCTATTTTTAGAAATATGCAAGTACTTAAGTAGTGTTTGGTTTTAAGAACCTAAAACATTCTAAAACTACTATCATACATAATGATTAGAGTCATATTTAAGATATGACTAATACAAATGTAAATGCTTGAATGATGAATATATTGTTTGAAAAAGCTTGTTTTAATATCTATTAAACTTGACAAGCTTTAAGCTTTTATACAAAATAAATTTACTTTTGTCGTTAACAAAACTTAGGTAAAGATCAAAATATAAATAACGTTTAATGACGATATTTGTATTAACAATCTCCCCCTTTTGTTGAGGACAAAATATAAATTTTATTTTTATAAAAGATACAAAGTTTGTGCAAGAGTTATAAAAATATTAGTTTTAGAACTTGGAAAGGAAATGATAATGTAAGTATATGATGTTTGACTTTTTTAGAAAGTCAAAGTATTCACTAGTTGATGCATGATGTTGACTTTTTTAGAAAGTCAAAGTATGTAGTTGACCTTTTCAGAAAAGTCAAATATAAGCAAGTTCTATATTTTCTCCCCCTTTTTGTCTCAACAAAAGAAGAGGATGCGAATGTAATGAGCCGAGCCATTATCTCCCCTTGATCAAAGCTCCCCCTAAATTGGGTGCTTAATGGGAAGATACATGGATTGTGAAAATAAAGCTACAAAAAAAAATTGTTAGTAATAATGATCTTTCACAAGCATTTCCAAACACTATGTAAAGGCACCAACAATATAAAGAACACCATACATTAGTTAAAAATTTTCATGAATAAAGATCATGAAAAGAGAACACAATGATGTGTTTTAGTACAAGAAGAAAAAAAAAATTAATCCTAAGAAAAGAAAAAAAAAACTTAAAGATGCTAATCTATGACCATTCTAATGAGATGGTGGATGAGAAAGAGCGTTGAGACGCTCAAGGATGTGATTGAGGATGAACCTCATTTCTTCTTGAAAGTCATGGACCATAATCCGGGTCCTATTAACGGTTTGGGCCGTTTGCTCACAAGTTGAGCAACCATGCCTAGGGGGGTAGTATGTTTGGGAAGGTTGTGGTGGTGGAATGGTAGATGTGTTGGTGTTGTTGGGGATGTTTGGGGTGGTCATGATGGAGGCTAGCAAAGCATTTTGCATTTGCATAGTCTCACTAAGGTGAGAATCCACCATGCCTTTGAATTGGTGGAGGTTGTGGAGTTCCGCTTGAATCTCCTCTCTAGTGGGATTGGCATCCCACATGCACTCCTCAATGTCCTCAAGATGAGGGGACATTGATGTGGGGAGTGGATGGTCCCCATACAAAGGACCATGAATGTCTTTGTGAATGGGGTGGAAGAGAAGAGGTTTAGGCCCTAATGGGGCGTTTGGGTCAAAAGATGACCGAGGTGACTCATGAGCAATCCGCTCAATGTGCCAAAGGATGGCAATGGTGGTGGATGATTTGGCCTAGGAGGCAAGTCCTCCAAGTCCTCCAAGAAAGGATTTGGTGAAGTTGGTGGTGTGGAAAATAACTCCATAGGAATGAGAGTTGGAGACCTTGGATGTTTGGATGGGTGCCGGTGGAGGTGAAGTTGGTGTTTTTGTAGGTGGTGGAGTGGTGATCACAATGTGTGATTGAGTAGGTGTGGCCAAGGTAAGGCTTGTGTCATCTCGGATGGGAGATGAGATTGTGAGTGGAGAAGACTCGGATGAGGAGCTAAGGTTAACGAAGCAACAAGGCCTCATACTAATTCTAGCGGTTTTCTTGCAAGGTTTAGGAGAGGATTTTGTCATTTTTGACTTGAGTTTTTCTTTTCTAGATAATGGTAAGAATGAAGAAGGTGTGAGGATGATCATGGTAAAACCTCTCAATTTATAGAAGTGAAAAATTATGGAGAAATGTGTTTGATTTGATGTTAAACCATTGAAGAGATGAGGTTCCTAATGATTTGGAAGTGGGTTGAATGCTAGTCATATCACCCAAGTCAATCTATACAAGAGAGATGGAGTGAAGAAGAAAAGATTTGCAATAAATGTGTTCTAATGAGTGGAATTTCCTAACAATCAGATTACCCACGGATTTGAAGGTACCAAAAATTTGGTTCCTTCCTTTATGCAAAGGGCTCCTTGGGTGGATTTTTCAAATTTTTGAATTTTGGTGGGAAATGGATTTCTTATATACCTAAGTGAATTATACTAGTTCTAATAAGAGTATAAACTAGTTAAGATTGACTTATAAGTAATGGATGGTAATTTGGAATAACGAAAGAGTCGAAATTCGGAGAAAGTTACCGGAGGATCCACGGCACCAAAAAATTACAGTAGGAACCCTAAAAGGGTGTTGTGGTCCGTCTGCATGTGCGGCGGTACCATTTTACATAACGGACGGTACCAAATTATGGTGCCGTCCGTCCGTGCGATGAAGAAAACTAGACGAGTAAGTTTTTAGGTGTCGGGACTTTTCGAAACCTGAAATTTTCTCAAAACTTGTGACACTAAACATTTCTAGTTAGGAAAAGTAAATAACACATGTATAAACATAGTGGAGCATGTATTTTGAGCAAGGCTTTTGATTTTCACATTATAGTGAAAATGGGTAAAATTTGATAGCATACTTGTGCTATCCCCTGCATAAGATTGTTAGCATACAACATTGTTTCAAGTTATATTATCATCCTACATAATAAAAACAACTAAATTGTATCAAACATTAACGATAATGTATTGTTCCAAACACTCCTTAAAGTACCCTTATTTGTCCAACTTCTTGTAAATCTTGTTCATCATCCTACCAAGGCACTTGAACATTCCCTTAGTTTGCTTGAACTCTGCTGATTCATTCTCTATCTCGGGAAGAGATGCATAATACTCATGAGGTGGAAGACGAGAGCTTGGAAGACCATCCTCGAAGCTATTTGATGATGATGATGGAGTTGGAGGTTTTGCTCTCTTGCCCTTTGTCTTAGCAACTCGTGCATCACTCAAAGGTACAAAGATGTGAGGGATGAGCTCATAGTGAAGGTGCATCCCTTTTGGACTTGGTGGAATTGGTGCAAAGTTTCTATAGAGACGGGTGAGAAGCATCCCGTATGGAAGAGCAACCGATCCTTGAGTTGGAATATCAATCATTCTCCTAGCGATGTAGTAAGCTAAATTGAATGGTTGACGGGTGGACAAGTTGTAGAGCATGTGACAAAGGCAAGCGTTAATGTGATCCCTATTTCCTATGGTGCTAATGACGTTGGCTCTAAGTAACTCCTCCCATTTCTTAAATTCGGGCTTAAGTTCATTTAGCTCCATTCCATATGGATCTCGGTTTACCTTTTTTCCCTTTCGGGTAACTCGGGTTGTATCACCCTTGGGTTAAATAGGTGTTCACGGATGACATCCTTATCGGCCAAAGCGGGTTTGGTAGGGAGGAAGCGGTCATTGATTGCATCAAGAACAGTGAGTGACCACTTATCCAAGTAGACACAAGTTCCTCGGTTGGGAATTCCTAGTACTTGAGCAAAGTTGGCTAAGGTGATGGTGTAGTCGTTTTGATTGATTCTAAACCTAAGACAAAATTCATCATCGTCTTCATCACTAAAGCCGGTCACACTAGCATAGAATTCTAACACAAACCTAGGACAAATTGGTTCATCGATGTCAAGAAGACAATCGAATTGAATGGTGGCTAGTTCTTCACCGAGATTGGTATTTTCAAGGAAGGATGAGTGAATGGTTCTACCCTCATGGAAATACCTTGATTCTAGACCCCTAAATATTTCTACTTGTTCCTTGGAAAGTCCTTTGGTTTTGTGATGTTTGGGAATGTAGTTAAGGGTGTCTTTGTGATCATAGAATCTTGCGGCTACCATGGTTATTCCTAAGGACAAGAATTAATATGTTAAAAATGAGAATAAACTTTAACGTTTTGGTTCTAGTGTGTGCCTATATGAAAACAATTTGGAGTTGCGGTTATCTCGACTCATTTTATGCACAAAAATGGTTTTAGTGGGGTGTTTGGCAAATACCATGAGATAACCCAAATGCTCCTAATTCAATGTGGCTTCATTTGAATATACCGGGAATGCATATTAGTTATGCAATACCTTTAGTATTCAAGAGCATGCAAGTGATGAAAATTTAACGTTTCTATTTGTATTAACAATGAAAAAATTGTTTTCCAACAAGTGAGAAGCTTTTCAAAACTTTTGACATGGGGTGTTTGGTTGTTTGAATAAGGCCTTATATTCATTATCTATCAATTAGTGGAAGCATGATTTGTTTATGCAATATGATAATGTAGTACCTAATTTCAATGACTAGTTATGCAATTTGCCAATTGAATTCATATTTGGTATAAAAGCATACATAAAACCCCATGTAATGATTTGTGATAGTTTTGTGCATAAATAAGAATCCTAGACTCAGAATTAAGAGATAAAATGTAGTTAGAATACTTACAATGATGTTATCTTAAGTGATTAGTGAGTGGGAAGGTGTCAATAATGAGCTTGGTTTAATGTTTACACGTTTTGGTACAGTGGGTTTTGAGGAAGAAGATGTTTTGTAGGTAGCACTTTTGCTTCTGTAGACACCACGGACCAGACGGTACCAAAATTTTGGTTCCGTCCGTGTTATTGTTTGGTGCCGTGGCTCTGAGTGCAGATACAAGACAAAATTGTTTTGTTTGACTATTCTAATGTTTTTGGCTATGTTTATCCTACATGTTTGGTTCCATTAACCCTAAACCAAGTCTAAGAAGATTAAAAGGTTCTCGTTTAAGAGGCTTAGTTAAGATGTCGGCAATGTTGTCTTAGGAGGATACTTTCTCGATTGAAATGTTTCCTTTTTGAACATTGTCGCGTAGAAAGTGATGACGGATTTCAATATGCTTTGTACGAGCATGTTGAACGGGATTCTTGCCGAGATCGATGGCTCCTTTGTTGTCGCAAAGTATCACAATGTCGTTGAGATGAATTTCGTAATCTACGAGAGCTTGCTTCATCCAAAGAGCTTGTTGACATGCTTTTCGGCTGAGACGTACTCGGCTTCATTAGTTGAGATGGCTAAAGCCGTTTGCTTCTTTGCAAACCATGAGGTGAGACAATGTCCAACAAAAGTGCAAATACCACTTGTACTTTTTCTATCGACATAATCACCGGCATGATCCAAGTCGGCATACACTATGGTTTCTACACCCGTTCCTTTGGGATACCATAATCCTAAACACGTTGTTCCCTTAATGTATCTAAAAATCCTTTTAAGGCTTCTAAGTGTGATGCCTTTGGGTTTTCTTGAAAGCGAGCACATAGACAAACACTAAACATAATGTCGGGTCTACTAGCCGTAAGATAGAGTAGGCTACCAATCATTCCTCTATATTTAGTGTTATCTACGGATTCACCTTCTTCATCCTTGGTGAGTTTAGTGTCCGAGGACATGGGTGTTTTAGTTGGTTTGGAATCTTCAAGACCAAATTTCTTAAGCATGTCTTTTATATATTTAGATTGGTTAAAAATATGCCATCTTCTAGTTGTTTAATTTGAAGTCCTAGAAAGAAATTTAACTCACCCATCATACTCATTTCAAACTCGTCGTGCATGATTTTAGAGAAATCATCACATAGCTCTTGACAAGTTGATCCGAATATAATGTCATCAACGTATATTTGAACAATGATAATATGTGATTCTTTTTTCTTGGTAAAAAGAGTATTATCTACTAATCCCATAGTGTATTTGTTATCAATAAAAAAAGTCTTAAGTCAGTCATACAAGCTTTTGGTGCTTGCTTAAGACCATACAATGCTTTCTTGAGTTTGAAGACATGATGTGGTTTCTCAAAGTCGGTAAAACAGGGAGGTTGAGCAACATACACTTCTTCGTTAATAAACCCATTAAGAAAAGCACTTTTAACATCCATTTGAAATAATTTAAAGTCATAAGCACATGCATAAGCAAGTAATATTCTAATAGATTCGAGTCTAGCTACCGGTGCATAAGTTTCATCATAATCAATACCTTCTTGTTGATTATAACCTTGTGCAACAAGCCTAGCTTTGTTTCTAGATACTATACCATTTTCATCCATTTTATTTCGAAAACCCATTTTGTTCCAATTATAGTTTGATCTTTAGGTTTTGGAACTAATTTCCAAACATCATTTCTAACGAATTGGTTTAATTCTTCTTGCATGGCAATTACCCATGATTCATCTTTTATTGCTTCATTTATGTTTTTGGTTCAATGGTGGATACAAAACAAAAATAATTACTTTGATTTTGGGCTTGTGACCTTAAGGTTCTTTGATTAAGTTGTCCTATGACCTTTTCTAAAGGATGACTTTTAGATTCTTTGATGTTGACAATCTCTTTATTTAATGGTTCATCTTCCTTGTTATTATTAATTATTTCTTGACTTTTCATCATTTGACTTTCAACTAAGTCATCATCTACCAAAGGTGATGTCTTAGAGGGAGGTGGACTTTCGTCGAATGTTATGTTCAACGATTCCTCGACTATCATTGTTTCTTTGTTTAGGACAATGTAAGCTTTACTAGTTTGAGAATAACCAAGAAATACACCTTCATAAGACTTTGGGTCAAACTTGGTGAGATAATCTTTAGTATTAAGAATAAAGCATTTACAACCAAAAACTCTAAAATATCCTAACGTTGGCCTTTTACCTTTATAAAGTTCATATGGTGTTTTGTTTAAGAAAGGACGTATTAAGACTCTATTCAAAATATATGTAGAAGTGTCAACGGCGTTACACCAAAACTTTTGAGGAATGTTTTGTTCATTAAGCATTGTTCTACTCATTTCTTGAATTGTTCTATTTTTACGTTCTACTACTCCATTTGATTGAGGTGTTCTTGGAGCGGAAAAGTTATGTGTTATACCATTTGTATCACAAAAGTTTCCAAATTGAGTTTCGTTGTCAAATTCACGACCATGATCCGTTCGGATCGACACAATTTTTACACCTAGTTGATTTTGAATTTTCTTGCTAAAAATTTCAAATTTATCAAAAGCTTCATTTTTGGTTTTCAAAAACAACGTCCAAGTAAACCTTGAGTAATCATCTACTATGACCAAAGTGTATAAGTTGCCTCCGTAGCTTCTTATAGCGGATGGACCAAACAAGTCCATATGCAATAATTCTAGACACTTAGATGTGGACACCATATTTTTAGATTTATGACTACTATGGGTTTGTTTACCAATTTTGCAAGCGTCGCAAAAGTGTTGGTCATATTTTAGTTTTGGTAAATTTCTAACTAGCTCTTTTGAAGATAGGTTTTGTATAAGTCTCATATTAGCGTGACCTAAGCGTCTATGCCAAAGAGATGAGCTATCATCTAATGTTGTTAGGCAAAGTTTGTCATTATATGTTTTATCTATTTTCATGACGTATATGTTATTTTTCCTAACTCCTTTAGCTATGGTGATACCATCTTTTAGTATTTTACTACCATTTTCATCAAATAGTACTTTATACTTTTTATCACATAATTGGCTAATACTAAGTAGATTAAATCCTAACCTATCCACATGAGCAACATTTTCAATAGTTAGGGAGTTATGAGCGATCGTACCTTTGCCAATGATTTTGCTTTTGAGATTGCTACCAAAAGTGACATTACCTCCGTCATACTCTTGGTATGATGAGAAGAGACTTTTGTTGCCCGTCATATGTCGTGAGCATCCACTATCTTTTATCCATTCATCAGGTTCCAATCCAACTTTCAAGCATACCTAAGAAGCAAATAACTCAAGCATTTGGTCCCCAATATCTCATGGGTCCGTTTGGGTTAAACATACCATTTATTTGATTCATGTATGGAAACGATGGGTAAGAGTTCCATGACATGTAATCTGGAGTTTGATATGGTCTAGGAAAGTTTTGATTCCAACCGTTGTGTTGGTAGTTGGGTTGTATGTTGTTGTTGCTCTTAGGAAAGGCGTTTGGCAAAAGGTGTTTTATATCGTTGTTGAGTAGTTTTTGATCTAAATTCAGTTTTAGCAAGTCCTACTCCGATGTAAATACTGGTTTTAGTTTAATACTATCATTGGTTTTCTTTGTTACTTTGACAAATTCATGCGGTCCGTATTGCGAACATTCGTCTGTTGAAGTACCCATGGCACCATTTTGTTCAACGGACGGAACCCTTATTTTGGTTCCGTCTCGTCC
This sequence comes from Chrysanthemum makinoi, assembly GCA_910596185.1. Classification (NCBI taxonomy): domain Eukaryota; kingdom Viridiplantae; phylum Streptophyta; class Magnoliopsida; order Asterales; family Asteraceae; genus Chrysanthemum; species Chrysanthemum makinoi. Next base: position 205,574,676 of record OU343225.1, on the reverse strand, counting down.
GTCTTACACAGCTTTTGACAGAATGTTCGTCTTTTTCGGCCGTTTTGTTTTGACTCTTTGGAATTAATACTTCATTAAATCCTAGCCCATTCATGTCTCCTGGTGTTTTATGGATTTTAACTATTTCATCGGCAAGGGCGATGTTTTTGTTAAACCTTTTAAACTTAGAATTATTTTCGATTAGAACATCTTGTGTGAGCTTTAGTTTTTCTATTTCAAGATTAAGCTCTTGACATGATTTACAATCATCGTCATTTGCTTTTCCTTTTTCAAGTCGTTTTGCTTTTTCTTTTAACTCATATACTTCATTTTCCAAAAATTCCTTTTTGGTTTTTAAAAATTTATTTTTAGTTATGAATTTTAGACTTAGCTCACACAATTGATTATATTGTTTTTGCAAAGTGTCATCATCAATAGAAGAATAAGAAGAGTCGGAAAGTACCTCATTTGACTCATGTGCCATTAGAGCGATCTGTTCCTTGCTTGATTCTTCATCATCTTCACTATCACTCCAAGCACCACTTACAAAAGCTCGTTGTGTTTTGCTTTTAGGTGGCTTGGGACATTCTCCTATGAGATGACTTGCATCACCACATCTAAAACACTTTCTTTCACCTTTACCCTTTTGTCATCCCGATCTTTTCGAATGGCTTCTTTTCTTCTCGAGGTTGTCTTACAAACTTTCCTCTTCTTCTAAAGAACTTCTTAAAGTCTCTAACGGCCATGGCATACTCCTCATCTTCACTACCGGAGCAAGATTCGTCATCATCACTTGATTCGGCCTTTGCTTTTAGAGCAACGGATTTGATCTTCTACCTTCTTCCTTTGATGATCTCCGAATCTTTCTCCATCACCATTTCGTGTACTTTGAGGTTACCGATTAGCTCGTCTAGTGACATTTTGAGAGATCTTTTGATTCTTCAATAGCGGTCACTTTAGCTCTCCATTTGGGATGGAGTGCTCTAAGAAATTTCCCGACAAAGTTCTTACTACGAAAAGATTCATCAAGTGCTTTAAGTGATGTAATAATAGTATTAAAGCGAGCAAAGCCACAATCAATGGTTTCATCTTTGGGGATAACAAATTGTTCATATTGTTGAACAAGAAGATCAATTTTGTTATCCTTGACTTGTGAATTACCTTGATGTGTAACAATCAAAGATTCCCAAATATCTTTGGCGGTTTCACACATAAAAATTCTTTCATATTCTTTTCTAGGTAAAGCATTATAAAGCATCATTTTAGCTTCATTATTTTTAGCAACTAATTTCTTTTGTTCATCAACAGAAATATCCTTTGTTGTAGAACTAAAATCCCTTTAACAATAACAAACCAAAGATCTATATCTTTTGATTTTACATATGTTTCAAAGCGGTTTTTCCAATAGATAAATCCATTGGTTTCAAAGAGTGGTGGTCTTTGCATAGATTGCCCTTCTTTAAAGTTTTGAGAATCCATGGATCGTTTCAAGTTTATAAAATACAAATTATTTTAGAAATTCTTGAGCAACGAGGCTCTTGTACCAATTGTAGAAAACTAGAAGGGGGTTGAATAGTTTACCAATTAAAAACTTTGTTTTGAAACTTATTGAAAGATCAATTGATATTGATCTTGGATATGTTAATGAAATATGCAAGCAATATGTAAAGAGTAAATAAGGAAAGAAATGATCAAACCACAACAAGTTGTTTATAGTGGTTTGGTCTACAAGGACTCTTTTTCCTTGCCCTACTCCACTCCCCGAGTCTCACACTCGCGAGTTTAACTTCACTAGTCAACAAGCTCCTTTCACCGGCGGAGAAAACCTTTACACTTCGCTTACACTATTTCCGACACTAAGCTAGATGTCGAGTTCTTTCCAAGGGTACAACTACTCCCACACACAATGTATTTTGAGGACTAAAATACTAACCACTCACACTCACAAGATTATGATGGTTTAATACAACAATGAAGTATGAATCAACACTAGATCATACAACACTAAACAAACAAGACTTCCAACTTCTCGTTTGAAGCTTGAATGTGACTTGATCTTCTTTGCTACAAAAGAGATCACTAATATGATATGAAACCGAGTTAGAAAGGTTAGAGAGAAGATATGTATGAGAGTATGATAGAAAGGGATGAAAAACTACTTGGTTTGGCTTTGCTATTTATAGCCAAAACCATCAAGGCGTCCACGGACCGCGGACCCTAAAAGGGTTCCGCCGTTGTGATTTTGGTGCCGCCCGTCGACAGCAAGATATCAAAATCTTTGCCAAAGTCAACCATATCTATGTAAGATTGTGTAAGATATGAAGAGTACAAATCCACGCAAAATATCTAATGAAATCTTCCAATGATTTCCATGATGCATCACATGATGTCATATGTTGTATTTCTATTTTTAGAAATATGCAAGTACTTAAGTAGTGTTTGGTTTTAAGAACCTAAAACATTCTAAAACTACTATCATACATAATGATTAGAGTCATATTTAAGATATGACTAATACAAATGTAAATGCTTAAATGATGAAGATATTGTTTGAAAAAGCTTGTTTTAATATCTATTAAACTTGACAAGCTTTAAGCTTTTATACAAAATAAATTTACTTTTGTCGTTAACAAAACTTAGGTAAAGATCAAAAATATAAATAACGTTTAAATGACGATATTTGTATTAACACTCTTCTTCGGCTTCATCAGGCACCGATGAGACACTATGGATATCCGAATTTTGAAACTCTTCTTCGGCTTCATCAGCAATGTATGTGTTAGAATAATAAAAATCAAGAGAAGCGTAATCAAGATCATTGATATTAGTCCAAACACCATCTTCACTCATAATATTCTTGTTATCAAGATCTTCATCGGTCTCTTCATCAATGAGAGCGTACTTGTTTTTTGTGGTTCCCGAAGTGTGTTGTTCATTAACTAAAGGTATTTCATCAACAAAGTCATCCAAATGAAAATTCTTATCCGGAGATTGATGGACCGGTAGTTTATCCTCTTGTTCAACTTTTTGCCTTTTTCGCTACGTTCCATTAGGTGGTTTCATCAATAAGCGCAAAACGCCTTTTTTGAAATGGAAGATTGTGTAGAGTTGTTGGTGCGCTTAAACCTAATAGGGCTTTCATCATCAGATTCCTATTTCAATATTGGTATAAAGGACATGAAAGTTAGACAAACACGGTACGACATTCCTCTTATTAAAGACGGTACAAAATAAATAACTATAAAAGTAATAAGCATATGCCTCCCTACCAAATTTTTGGAGTTTTCAACATGATCGTCAACTATTTTCTTATTTGGTAAGGGTAAAACGTCATCATCATCTGAAGAAACATAATAAACAACATTTTTGTTTACAACATCATCATGTTGCTTTGTAGCTATTTTGCTTTATTTGTTGATGGTCAAACCGTATGCAGATTAGAAAGCAATGTTATAGAAAACCACAATATGTTGTAACGAATTTTGTAACCTTATGACCACCTACCAAATCATCATCAGATATCTCAATAACGTTTATATCTTTTCTGGTCAGATCCAAGGAATTCAATGGTTTACTGTCTTCTTTTTCTTTGGTTACCTACATTAAAACAAAAATATTTAGAAACTAAAACTAACTTATAAATCAAATTAAATTCATAATGGAATTCAAAAGTACAAATGCATTTAGTGAGTTGTTGGAGCTTATAAATAAAATAACAGATAAAATGCACCTTGGGTGATTTGATGTTCTTCATAATGTTATAACTATAATCTTTGCTTATGATGAAAAAAACTTTCAAACCTGCAAACACAAATAATGAAGATATATTAGGATTGTTTTAATAGAAAATAAAGTACAACATATATTAGGTAATACAATATATTTTACTTGTATGTAAGGGTGGTTAATTTTTAAGGTGATTCTACCAAATATTTTTTATATATACAATATATTATACAAACTAAATATATTTAAGAAAATCTTTATCTTAAAATTGAAAGTAAAAGATTTTGCAAAACATGACACTATTAGAAAAAAAATATAACGTTATGAAACGTATTAAACTCGTTTTTGTTGATTTAAGTATATTTACAAATTGGATGACTTGTAGTAGGAGTAGTAGATACTAAAAAGTCATGATTACAAAATACACTTGGTGCTGATAAATGTGAGAATACGGCTTGAATCAGACATACCATTACTTTCGGTCAACAATCTTCTTCATCTTCCTGAACACACCATCATCATCAGGTAATGTTAAAATTTATTTATTTATTTATTTTAACCGATCATTGTACATGTAAACTGATTGAACTGCATGTTACTGATATGTTGATGGTTACAAATGCATGTTTGATATTTTTTTTTCAATGTTTACAATATCCTGAAGGCTATTTTATACTTTGATCACACTATCGCAAAAGGTTTATTTTTCAATATATGCGATTTGATTCTTTAGAATATTGTGTGACATATAACTATAGGCTGATTTGAATATTAAGAATCAAGGATATTTGTCTTGATTTTAGGGATACTTAATTAAACATGTTTAGAACTGATTTGAACATATGTATTTCTTGATATTTGATATTTGTACTTTAAATACTTACATAGGCTATAATTACTGTAGAAGAAAGAAAATGATGAAAACCGTTTCAGTTCCATCCCAATAGCCGATTGGGAGTAGATGTTTACTCTATTTGTAAAGTTATTTTCAGTTTCTTAATTTATTCCATGTAGAATGATCATACTCATAAAATGTTTTTGTAGTATAAATTGTTGATGATCCTTGAAGAGAAATATGTTATGTTTAATGGATATGTCTTAAAAGGATGATGATGTTACTAAGATAAGTAATTACATGGTGGTTAATGTTACGATTATTAGTATAAAGAACATGTCTAATGCAAAGTATAATAGTTGTTACATAAGTTAGGATTGATTTATTGCTATTTGGTTTAGTAGTTAAGCAATAACGTGTTACGCATATTATTACAAAAAAAAAGAAGTTAGTAAAAAGTATGTAGAGAAGGTTTGTTTGGTAGATTGTAGATTAGTTGTTAATCGTGAAAAACGCTTTACATGGTATAAGATGGTAAACTTCAATGACAATACAGATACGTACTCTAAAACGACCAAACGATTGTAGGTGGGTCAAACACTTTTGTATGAGTTCACATAATGTGTCGACAAATTTACCTATCTATTTTTGTTGATGATCCAATTCTTTACAACTATGTTAAATTCATGTCAAAAACGTATTCGCCATTTATACGGTTGTGGTTTTCTGAAATAGAATGACGATGTAACTATTGGTGACTTCTTTCTTCTCGAAGAAACACTCAAGAACAGGTTAGGTTTATTTGTAGGTTAACAAATATGTTTTTTTTTTTGTAATTTTTTTTGTTGTTGTTGATGAAGTACTATTACTTGATCTATCAATATTTGAATGATTATAGCATTGTTAGAATAAATATTAAGATGATCTTGAAACTGCGGAATATGTGCCGATTCAGAATGCATGTGTAGTAGAGGAGTAAAGTTAAAGAAGTTAGTTATCATATTTGTGCCTACTCTTCAAGAAACAGGGTTTTTAGTAATAATAGGCATGATCAATTGATAAGTTAAGATATTGGGTTAAATGAAGATTTATGGTCAATTTTGTAATATGACTAATGATATTTTCGTTGATATTATGATTTGTTTATAACAATTTGTTTATTTTAGTATATGATTTTAGTTGAAGCAAAAGATCTTTTGAATGAAAATCAATTAGTGGCGAAATTACATTTCTTATTAGTATCATCAGAAGATGAAACAGGTTTAATGAGTTAATGATTATGTTAATGGTGTTAGATGTTTCATATGGTTAAAATCCAGTAAAAAGTAATTGTTATTGTTAGTTAGGTTTTATTGAAATGAAACGGATTAAGTCATTATATGATATAACTTAGAATAAGATTTAACATAGTTATTGATAAAGGTAAAAGGCAGTAATGCGTTAATCCGATGAAAGAAAGATAGATAAAGTATCATACGATATGGGCATATAGATTGCGTAAAGCACTGTGGAGTATAATAACAATTTGAAAGTTGTATTTCATGCAGAAAACTAAAAACCCCGTGATCTACAATTAGCTGAATACTACTTGTGTTAGTAGGCAGATTTGTAAATTAATACGAAAACAGTTTTTTGGATTAAAAGGGAAATGTTCGGAAATAACATTGTAGTATAAGATGGGTTATTGAAGCATGCTTGTAGTTTTGCTAAGTTTTTGAAAACATGAAAGTTCCTTCTAATAGACGTTTCTTTTTTGATTAAATAGAATGACGACTCAATTTATCATGCCGGCGAACACACGAAACTTTAGAACGGTGCAGGTAATTTGTAACCATTGTTACTTATAATATATATGTTACTAAATTTACCAATATGGATATAACGAAACTGAAAATAAATTTACGTAATGCGTTGTTGAATGCAGATTCTACCAAGTGTCTTTACGGATGAGTTGTACACAGGCAGTCCATGGTTGTATTTAATTCACAACAGATGTACAATGCACAAAGTATGGATCAAGAAAGTACCCGATAACCTTTATGCACTGAACTCGGACGAATGGAAGCAATTTGTTGATGACAGTCATTACCGGAACGTGACAATACTACATTTCATACGTCAAGGAGAAGACATGTACTATGTAACTGCGTATGATAATGCTGGTGCTGAAATTGGTGGATATCTGAATGCTGATATAGGATCTCGTAAAAGGCGCTGCTTTGGTATGTTGGGAAACCTTGACCAGTCAGATGTAAGTACTTCATCATTAATTTATTGATGGTCATACTTTAATGAAAATTGTATATACTCTGTTTAATACATATTTACTCGTTATGCAGCTCCTTCCTCATCAAATTCTGCCACAAATTAACAGAGTCAGAGTTATGGTGAGTGGCCTGCTGACTGCGACCGTCACACAGAGTCGCATTGCTCTTCCTGGTAACACACACGAACATGTTTTTAGTGAAACGGGATGGGATTTGCTAGTTTTTTTGGAAGGACTGAAGGTTGGATCGCGTATGGTGTTCACTGAAATTGAAGAAGCTACTGTCTCGATGATCTCATTTTTGGATCTTGGTTTAGGAATGCGTTTGGAGAACATACCGCGTGTAATTTTTAACGACGATAAACCGTTCAAAAAAAGCCCCATAGACAAAGGTATGTTTATTAGATTCTAATTCTCAAAAACATGTGTTTCGCCGTTTTTTTAAGATTGATAATAATATAGTTGCATCTTTTAATGTCATTGCAATCTTTCAAATGTAGATCCTCGCATGAAACATAAATGTGACTGGTTTAATCACTTTGAGCATGATGATGAGAAAGACTGCTTTTATCAAGATGTTCTGGATTACGTAACTGGAAGAGGTCGGCTGGTAAGCGTTTGTTATTTTTCATGCAACAATGTTTTACATTTGCATTTATAGTATCGTGTTTTTTTTGGATAGTGCATTTACTTATGTTGTGTATACGGAATTCATTTGTTGAATGCAGACAATACCATGGCATTTTGCGGGGCCTTATGAAATGTATAAGTACCACAACGCAGTTCTGATACACCATGATGAATCTTTCTATGTGAACGTGGACTGGGAAAAACATAAAGATAGGCCTGACAGTAAAAATCATGTCACCATCAAAGCTAATTGGAAGGATATTGAGAAGAGGTGTGAGTGGGACAAAGACAAAACGGTAAGGTTCAAACTTATGAGGATGGTAAAGGATGAAAAACAAATGGTGAATGCACGTAAACCGGTGATGATTCCCTTGTTCCATATGTGTTAGAAGAAGATGCTTTGGATGGTAGAATATATTTTGGTACCGTATTAGACGAAACTGTTATGATGTTGGATGGGAACATATTTAATGACTTGTTTTATTTGTTGCTTTAGGTTTAATTTTTGGGTGCTTGTGTCTGTGATGATAGTGTTTTGAACAATCCTACCTGATAAGGCGGTTATAAGTTAATGTGTCGTATGTTTGGGTCAGTAAACTTTAACTATGGTTTTAAATTGCCATAGACATTAGTTCTATGTATCTGGATGATCTATATTATCAGGTAGTCGACCTTATATTATGTATATGGATATATTATGTATATAGATTGACCTTGTAAGAAGTTCCAGTTAGTGTTTACGTATAACTGCGTTGTGATTTTTATTATTTATGGATGCATTTATCTAAATAAGGTTTTAGAAAATATAATACACGGTGGATTGCAGAATGTTATTATTCGTCATTATGAATGGATTACTGAAGCTAAAAATGTTAACATACAATTTTGAAAAGTTTCGTAGGAGTTGGCTGATGAAAAGTGAATTTGTGGTACTTATACTCATCGAAAAAGTATCCGGCTTGCACTTCGAATTGCATCCACATGACCACTTATCATTTCGTTTCGTTCCCAACATCTTTGGAGCCATGTTTGACGATTTGGGTCAATAATAGTCGGATACGTACGATGACCCAAGTAAATATCCAATGCATGACCATCTTGAATTTGAGATAGCCATGAATCTATATGCCATTCATGGTCTATCTTAAGAAGACTATATTCTTCTTCCATTTGGACTTTCGGAACACGCAAATAGTATGATCCTACGTCAGTGTAATTAAATAAATGTTGTGCTACTAATCGTCTAATGGACGTGTATGTTATATTGTCTGTTGACACATTGCATATCATAAGTTCATCGCCACCTCAATAATCGTAAAGAACATTTGAAGTTACAACTCTACCACCATGATGAATGCAAATGTCAATGGTCGGAGGAGCTTCACCCCATTCACTATTAGAAGGAAACATAATAGAATTATATAAGATGCAACATATGCTAAGAGAGTGAGTTTGTGTGTGGAAGAACGATAACTTACTTGTCAGGCATAATCCTACGATTACCACTGTTCAATCGTAGGGGCATTCTTGTGTAGAATAGATTGGTGAAGATGAACTTTATTTTCTCAATTTATATCATAGACAATCAATATTAAACTTAGAAATGATTTAGCTTTAAAGATTTTATTGGGAAAATGATTTGGTAGTTAACCATCTATTTCAATACCTAATATCAAAATCACAGCATATTTTCATTTAACTGATTTGTGGGGATGTGAATAAATTTAAAATTTAAAAGATTCCGTTGTTGTTAATTTTAATGTATTGTTACTTTGTTGTTGCATACACCAAAAATTCCTATATGTACGTGGCCTAAAATAACAAAATAAAGATGATTGAGAAAAGTATAGTTACAAAAAAGGGCATGGATAACATCATTGATTGAGAATTCATAATTTTGTTACAACTTACACAAGTAGGAATTGTAAAGATATAATGGCTTGATAAATACAAAATAGAATGCGGTTGCTGCAATCTAATCGGATATCCAAATAGCTCTATGCTCATTCTGAACCCAATGTGGTCTTTCGTTTACATTCACAGCCAACTCTTCTCAACCAAAGCCTTTTAAACTTCCCTACTGTTTCCACCTTAAGCTCATCTTTAACTTGAAAAGTCAGTGCCTGTTGAAAATGAAACAAAAAAAGAATACCAATTCTAATACATAAATGATTAGTATGCAAAGACAAAAATAGTAACCAATCCCATAATCCAAAGTGGTGCAAACAACTTAATGGGACTCCTCATTAAAAAGACAAACCAAAAGTAACTGTTGTGAATGGGACTCCCCATGTCACAAAATCTGAAGAACATAACTTATTTAAATGAAATGTTTGTTGCTTTAGTTTATTGTACAGCACGTTTCTTTCAAATACTGCATCAATAGTCAAGGATTTTTCTCTTGTTTAATGTCCAGTAGTTTCCTTTTGGTATTTGAACACTCAGTGGCTGCTTCCGAATCCGAAGGACGTTTACTGCTATCCTTTTTCGCAGGAGGGCTTGTGGCAGTACTTTTCAACAGGTTGACTGGTGTGTCATTTTCATCGGTTTGAGATTCAAGATCCTGCAAGTAATATTGTAACATGTAAACAATGCTTTGTACACGCATTTTATACCATTGAATTGCATATGTAGTTGAGGACTTTACCAATGAAGATATCCCAACAACCTTACAACTTGTAGCCTCAGTGTCCTATTAATACAAACAAATAAACAAAGAAGGTTATAATATGTCGTAAGAGAAGGTGTGAAAGATTTTGATCAGTGATACCTTTAAAGGTGTAATGCGGTGAGCGAACTGATAATTTCAGTATCATCCGATAGACGCAAGACAGTGAATACATGCAACATCTTTTTCTGATTGTATTCACCAATAGTGACTTTAAAGGCAAGCCGTTTACCAACCAATCCAGTGATCTCACTTGGGAAGACTTGTTGCTCAGCATTCTAAATTCCAAGTTGTACAATATCAGGTATTCAAATAGTTTGATATGTTTAAGAATAGTTATGGATGATTCATAAAACAGATTACTAAAACATTACCTTCAACCCATACTTTTCGCAAAGTTGGTATGCTGATCTACCACCCAACAACGACTGGACTTCGTCATTAAACAAAGAGAGCGACATCGTGCCAGAATCATCATGAACATGCACTTGCAGACGAAATCTACAAATGTACGTATATGATAATTATCAGTTTAGCATCGCGTACATTGGTGTAATATGTTAGGGTTACAAAAAATGTAGATACGTACATTGATTTAATGTGTTTGACAATCTCATGGCATTTAGTGCATCTCCACTGATCAGCAGTGTTTGCTGACTTCATTGGTGTATCAGCATCGAGATCAACAAACTCACTGTCTTTCACCACTTTCTTGTTACACTTTTTGCAACCCAGATACCACCAGCCCTCCTCTTCTTGTATGGCGATTATCGTTCCAACAATAACAGAAGCGGTGTTCTGTATATCAGAATTTCAAAACAAATTAGTATGGATATGGTGTACCAAACTCGTGTAAACTGTAGGTTCCACTTACATATGCTTTAATAACATGGTTAAATATTATAATCTGTATGGATATGGTGTACCTTTTCAACATCAAGAAGCTCAACAATGCTTTTTACGGGATACTTATTGAGGAAATCATCCTTGGTTGAGAATTTTGAGCCAGCAGAAATACGCGATGCTGTGTTCTCAGACGCATCCGCATTTACAGATGAAAACAACATACAATCACAGTATATACAATCACTGACCTTAACCTGTATATATGTATTACAACTTTTTTGTATTATAGAAGGGTGTTGCATAATTACCTTTTGCGATAGGCTTCGACCTCTTTGAATTCATCTTTCTCAATAATTTCACAGGCATTGAAAAGAAACAGTTTTGTTCCATGATAGCCGTTTTGGATACACATTTTCCCTGTAGAATAAAATACATGGTTTAGAATGCAATACAGGTAAGTTGGATAATATTCTACCACAGATGATATGAATTGTTACCGTCCCAAACTTTCATCATTGCCAACTGTAGAACAATCATGATTTTACCATGATCTTTGTTAGCTTTCAAGAAATCATTAAACTGTTGTGCAAATAAGACCCACAACGTACACTTAAGCTCATTCCCCCTACAGAATGTATGCATATATGACATCAAATTAAATTGTACTATTTTTTATTTAAGAGAGTTATTTGTAAATATAATCAAGATATGTACTGATTTCGTACTCACTCAACATCATTAAGAGTCAACGGTTTCTTTTTTTCCCTTGTTCCCGTTCTTATCATAATTATCCAACTCTTCACAGGCAGTGACATGACCAACAACATCTGATCACATTCAAAGATGGTATTCAATTAATAGTACTAAAAATGTATATAAAGAAAGCCATTTTAACAATCCATATATAAAGCAATTTTAACATTATAATAAAAGGATGTATCCAAGTACATACCAAACTGACCATCTTCTTCTATCTGTAAATCAGTTATGGATTTGTAGTTTCTAAAATCAAATCCATAGACTGACCCACTAAAATCAGTACATGGTTCAACCACTGTATTGCTCAAGAAGCAGAGAAGCAGAGCATTGTTAACCATCCTATATTTGGGTTGTATTTCCCCAAGCGAGTATCTTTCAATCGTGACAGTTACGCCTTCAACCAACTTATGCTTGAATTGATTCACCAATGCCATCCTGCATGTGGCCTGCATTTTCGTATCCTGTAACAACAAAAATGTACCAACTGTCTATTACATATGCAACAGCCGAATAACACAAACTATTTCTTAATCAAACCTACTACTTACAGTTTCATCCATAAGGATCATTTCCAGATTTTTCACATGAGGTTTATTGTACAATTCTTGAATCCAATCTCTTTAAACTCGGACTCTCAAACTAATGTTATCTTTGACAGCGGATAGATCTGTGATATATCCTGAAACAAAGACAACCATAGGTTGGTGAATTGGAATGAGACAAAGAAGAAAGAAAATGTTGATGTGTGTTTGGATAACCTAATCCGTGGCCATTATATAGGCTGAACAAACCGTTTTATCATTCCTAAACCACAATTTATAAAAGGCAATTCATCAATAATTAACAATTTTTATTATTTTCCAATTTTTCATAAAAAATTAGCGATTTTTAAACGGACTAATGAACCAATAAAAAAAATTAACAATTTATATTTACAAATTATGATACTTACATAGTTGTATCTGACCCATTTAGGTCAGATCTATAACCAAAAAAACATGAAACGCTCCGAGACAGCTAACAACTTCTCATAACCGATTGAATCACAATCAATGATAACAATCTCTTTACAAAAATAACTGAAATTTCTTCTTGGATGAGAAGACATATTCCGCAACTTTAATGGGAGTGAATACCTTACAAAAATAAATCAAAAGAGGAGCGTATACATTGATTTGCAGCGCGTTTTGATTTGAGAGGAGCGTGCAGTGTATTGAAGAGAGTTATTACTCTCCGAAAATAGGGCAAAAGGAATCAAAGTTTCATTGTTGACTTTCTGTGTGTGTGGTGTAGGTGTGTGTTAAAAGCATTTAATGTACAAAGGTGCTTTAGGGTGTTGTATTTTTGTGCTAAATAAAGTAGTGTTTTTAATAATAAAATTTAATGCGCTGCTTTAAGGTGCTTGTACAAAACCTTGTTTTATAAGTTAAAATAGATATTTAAAATAGTATACAAAATTTTTCACATACTTTAACTATTAAACTTTAAATGTTATTTATAGTTAAAATATAATAACATTCATCATAAACATGTACAAGGCACATAGTATTTCGTATTTATAATATGCAAAATTATAATTTATTTTGTTCGTCTTTTTGTTACAAGTAATACAAATATAAATTTATAATTTTTTACATATTAAAATATTTATTACTTATGTAAAACCATGTAGGAGGTGTAATAGTTTTAAAAGATTTCATCTTTCAATATTCGCACTCATACTAATTTATGCCTATCACGTCTTTAGAACACGTGATTAAAACTTTTTTTGTGAAAAACGTAGAGGGGGTTGGATACGTTCCTGTTTAAAAACTTAAATTTATCATATCAAATTACCAATCAAGTGTGATGTAATATGATTGACAATAATAATTCTAAAACTATAAAGATGATAGAAAGCATAAAAGAAACATATCACCACAATACAAACATAAACATAATATAAACACAAAGTAGATATAAACATAAATCGATAAGTAAAAGAAATCGCAAACCGGACACGATGATTCATAGTGGTTCAGTCACGAAGCTCCTCTTCGCCCTACTCCACTCCCGAGTACCCAACTCGAGAGTTACTTCACTAAGTCAACAAGCTCCCTTCTCGGCGAAGAAAACCTTATATAGTCGCTTACAAAGTTTACCAATACAAAGCTAAATATCGAGTTCTTCTTCAAGTACAACCAAACCAATTATGTTTTATGTTCCAAACGTAACAAACATAATATCCTAGTGTTTGAGGCCTAAACACAATAAACCTATAACCCTTATGTTTTAAGGCCTAAACACATGAACCAACTGTCACACCCCTAGAATCGGGTCGCAGCGGAATAGTATCTGGGGCATGACGTTCATGGAACAAGGTACAAGATAAATAAAGAACGACCTCTATATGTGTCATTTGAAAAGTACTTTGTTTGATTCATTTAATAAAGACAAAGTTTAACAAAAAATAGGGCCCAATGTTTCACCAAAAGCATGAAATAAGTTTTGTTACAATCAAACGAATAAGTTAATGCATGAAATCTCTCATGTGACGCAACCGCTACGGCGACTCTAACATGAGACTCTATGAATGTTAAGCCAAGCATACTTTAATCACTTGAGAAATACATGCTAAAAGGTCAACAATAATATTGGTGAGTTCATAGGTTTAATTAAATATAAAGTCAAGTTCTGACCACAAGATTTCAGCATGTATGACAATTATAACAAATACAATGTCACAGAAAAAATAATACAATTTCCTTAAGCTCATGACCCTAAAGCTCAACGTAATATGTATGCAATTAAAAATAATAATAACTTTTCCCATGTAAGTATTTGCCAAACACTCAAGGTATTTCAAACGATATGTGTTCGTTTACCAAGTTGGAGCGACCAACTCGAACGGCGGTGTTAACCTAATAGATCTATTCACAACATTTTACGAATAACTAACGGTTCATGATAACTGGAGACTTAATGGCAATGTGGTAACTTAGGCAATATGTAACGTATTTGGTAATCGTATATGTAAGTAAAAACGTAGCATAGTATTCTCACCCCGAGTGTTTAGAAATAATGTAAACCTATAAAACTGGGGCTATGAAACTCACCTCAAGTAGTCAAGTAATAAAGTACTAGAAATGTGTACATGGAAAAACGATGCTCGGAACTTATCAGCAACCTAATTAAATAATGCGGCATATTAGGTTGTGCAATGAAGTGAAATAACATGAATACAATTTTATAAATACTATATCACCCGTACATGTTTGCAATTAAGTTCTATATGTAAAATATACTTTACGTCGAAGTTCGTTAACTAGCTTCATATATAAATACTCTGTATGAAGTTTACAAGTGACCATCTTTAATACATCGTAGTTGGTTAGTTATTTAGTATTTTAGAAACCTTTCAACTCGTATATAAAGTACGTATATGGTACTCCAATGTTTGTTTAGAACTTTTTAGCTCGTTTGAACTTTTAGACGCTCGAAAATGACTTTGAAATAACCGGTCAGCTTCTATTTATTAATAGACTAAAAGCTGTCAATTTATTAAAGTATAGTTTTTAGTCAAAACTTTAGTGTTCTGTAACTTCTCCCTGGCATGTCTTTGCAGAAATAGTAAACTGAGTTAGTTTTTCTTGTGAACCCACTTTTTGGTGGGTTTGACCTTGTAGGTTTTTTTAAATCTCTCAACAGATTAATGGCCAGTGGTTGAGTGGACAGTAGTTCCACATGTTTTGAATTTAGTGTTAAGATACTCATTTAACTGAGAGGATTCAGTTGTGGATCCTCTTCTAGCATGAATAATCATGTCATGTCCTGAGGTGTCAAATGAAGGGTCACCACAAATTTCACAACAAGGATACAATAGACAATCATCAGTGTGAAGGTCATTGAATCCACAGTGTGTGCAGGGTGGAAAAAGGCTTAGCCTTTTGTCTAAATGCTTGCTTGTTTATCGAAGCATACTGAAAGGGTTGAGTTTTGTATTTTGCATGATCATTTAGAGATGCAATTTGTGTTTGTGTTATGATCTTCCTTATTGCAAATCATGCAAAACAGAATCCTATAGCAATCATCAGTTGTGTGATTTGTATAATTGCATAGTTAACATTTCATTTTGGATTTTGTTGTTGTTTTAGGTTTGACATTGCTTGAGGAAGCTGGTTTGGACTCCTTAATCTTAGATTGAGAAGCTTTTTTAGAGGATTCTAATTTCTCACTTAGCTTCCTGACAAGTTTAGCCAACTGATCAACTTTAAGATTAGTGTCATTGGTCCTTTCATTTGAAGGGATCGAAGGTTTGAAAGTGTGGAAAACTATAAGGGGGTTGAATAGTTTTACCGATTTTAATTTAAGTTTCAAATATTTAGATTTGATCTTATGTGAATTCGTATGGATGGATAAATAGTATGAAGCAATAAGTAAAGTAAGTAAAGAAAGCAAGTAAAGTAAAAGGATAGAAAGTAGCGACACAAGTTATTTATAGTGGTTCGGCTACAAGGACACCTTCCTTGCCCTACTCCACTCCCCGAGTTCCTCACTCGAGAGTTCAAACACTATGTCAACAAGCTCCTTCAACTTGGTGGAGAAGCCTCACAACATCGCTTACACTTTTTCTGGTACAATGCTAAATACCGAGTTCTTCCACGAGGTAGAACTAAACCTTTACACAATTATTACACAACAACTATATGAAATATGAATTACAAGATATGCTACAGAAATCTTGTGGATGGACAAATCTATCAAGGACCCTTTGCTTGGATGACTTGTACAATAGCGTGATCTCGCCTTTGTGAAGGACCAATATGAGAATCACAACAAAAGATAGAAGAACTACTAGAATGATCAAATGACCAAAGGTTAGAAGAGTGAGATAATATATGAGAGAGTTTGTAAGGAGAAGGGTGAAAAACAATGAAGAAATGGCTCACTATTTATAGGCACAAAAGCCTTCTATCCCACGGTTCTGGCGGATCCCTCACCCAAGGGATCTGACCAGTGCAAATCCTGGGATCCGGCAGTCTGGGTCAAAACAGTCTGGATTTTGGGTTGCAAACCGGGTTATGGGTTATGGGATATGAGCCATGGGTCATGGACTTTGGGTCATGGGTACCCAACAAGATACAATGTATCTAGACAATGGGTCATGGGTCATGGACATTGGGTCATGGGTCTTGGATAATACCTAAAATGATTTCATGCATGATGTCATGTAATGGGTCATGGGTTATGGATTAGCTCCATGGGTATGGGTCATGGGTCTTGGATATTACCCATCCTATTACACATTCTATTACAACATTTTATGTAAATGACCAAATGCATATACTTTGCAAAACAACATGTATTCTTATAATTTTAATTATGATAACTTTATATTTGTTATCAACAAAACATAATGAGATCGCTAAATATAAACAAATGTTTTTACGGTTTATTTGTATTAACAATCTCCCCCTTTTTGTTGATGACAAAACATAAAGTTGTGGTGAGTAAAACTTAAGATTAGATGTATGTTTTGAAAGTGTATATGTGATTTTTACTCTCTTATCCCCCTTTTTGTCGAAACAAAAAGTGAGTCGAGTAAAAAATAAATGGTGGAAAAAAAATGATCCACAAAGCACTAACTTTTTAGTACTAGGAATAAGATTGACAGACTCATAAACTCTAGGATTTTTAGCTGTCCAACTTTCAATAATGAGCTTTTCTTTCTTAAGTTCCTCTTAAAGAGTATGATTTTGTTTCACAAGTTTAGTGTTTTAAATTTGAAGTGTGACAACTTCAAGTTTAGCTTGTTTTAAAGCAAGAAGTTCATCTCTGCACTTGTTTAATTCAAAAGTGAGTTTATTGTATTTTGAAAACAAAATTAATCTTTGCTCTTCAACAAACTTAAGATCCACATTAAGGTAACTTAAATAAGATTGCCAATCGGAATCATCATCCATAGATAGTAAAATATTTACCTTTCTCATGGTGATGTTAACCCATTATCTATTTCTTGCATAACTCTTTCCAACAGTCAACTTTCCACCTTCTGCAAGAGCCATCAGTGCACTGACTCTTACTTCATCATCAGAGGAAATATTGTTAGGAATTAGAAAATTCAGTCATTAAAGTGTCGGTCACCTCAAGTATATGTAATTAGTAGAAAGCTCGTAGTCGTAGTTATTTTATATTAGTAAGTAGTTAGTTAAGTAAAACCGTGGAGGACAGACGGGTCTTTACCCACTGTATGCCTGATCCACAGCCCGTAGGTGGCGTTTATTGTAAGACACTATAAATACCCTCTACCTCCCAAGGTAGAGGGTTGGAGCTTCAATACCATTTTCCTTTGTTTCACATAGTTCCCAACTCTCTTCCATTTCTCTCTCTAAAACCTTATAAACGCCTCTTATGTATTTGGTATGATGTGTTTGTAAAATCCAATATGTTACAATTGGTATCAAGAGCCATGTTTTGATCATCTATCTTACATATCCTTGGATTTCTAGTGGTTTTATATGATTTTTGGGTTTGAAAAAGTTTAGTGGTTTTTGCATCATTTGGATCATTTGTTGTGTTAAAGGTTGAATTTTGAGTGTACTTTTGTGTTTAGAATCATTGTATGTGCTTGGGTTTTGATTTGGAAAGCTTGAATCACTGTGGTTGAGCTTGTTTTGGATTGAAAAGTGTGGTTTTGAAGCTTTTCAACCCAGCGACTTGTGTCTCGGAGTGTTTTTCTTCGTAGCGACTTGCTTTAGTAATTTCCAGCGAGTTGTAGTTTAAGTCTTAGCGGCTTGATCTTAGCGACTTGTCTATTGAGACAAGCCGACAAACAATACAAGTTAGTGGAGGTTCCACTTCGGCTAGCGACTTGGTTGGGTTAGCGACTTGTTTCTATTATTTCTAGTGACTTGTCCTTATTGTTCTTAGCGAGTTGATTCTTAGCGACTTGGATACTTAGCGAGTTGTTCTTTAGCGACTTGTCTGCTTAGCGATTTGGTGCTTTAGCGACTTGTGTTCAGCGACTTGGGTCTTAGCGACTTGTGCTTAGCGACTTGATTCACAGCGACTTGAGTTTTAGCGAGTTGCTACTTAGCGACTTGGTGCTTAGCGACTTGGTTCAAGGGTTATAGCGACTTGGTTAATATTTGTTTCTAATACGGTTTTCTCTTGATTTAGTAAAATCCCGTGAAAGAATCTATTTCCCGGTTTAATCATAGAGTTATAAAATCCCGTGAAATCTGTAAACATGTCTACCAACGTGCCTACAATCATCTCTACTGTAGCTGAGGACGTTCAAGCAGCTGGTTTAGACCCTCGTCCACCCATGCTTGATAGAACTGACTATGACTCATGGGCTCAACGAATTCGGTTGTATTGTCTGGGAAAGGAAAATGGAGTCAACATTCTCAAGTCAATTGATGAAGGACCTTATCAGATTGAGACTACAAGAGACATAATTGACACTGCTGCAGATGGAACAATGATCTTTGGATTGGACAGACCAAAGACATATGATGAGCTCAGTGATAAGGAGAAAAAGAGATTCGATGCTGATATCAGGGCTTCAAACATTATACTTCAGGGTCTTCCAAAAGACATTTACAAGCTGATCAATCACAACATTGAAGCTAAGGCTGTTTGGGACAATGTCAAGATGCTTCTCTCGGGTTCAGAACTTACCAAGGAAGACAGAGAATCACAACTGTATGATGAATTTGATCATTTTAAGATGAAACCAGAAGAAAGTGTTTATGAATATTACGTGAGATTCCACAAGCTTGTAAATGACATGAGGAACATCAAAATGACCATGCCAAATATTCAGCTGAACTCAAAGTTTGTGAACAACATGAATCCCGAATGGCACAAATTTGTCACCTCTGTGAAGCTAACCAAAGGATTGAAGAACACCAACTATGAGCAACTGTATGCCTTCCTTCTTCAGAATGAGAGACATGCTATGTTTGAACGAAGGATTCTTGAACAATTCAAAACTAAACAGGGAGAAACAAGCTCATCAAATGAATCAACATCCTTCTACACCAATGTTAGAATTACCACAAAAGCTTCTCAAGTCATACCAACGATAAATGGTAACTACAAACTCATTCCAGATCCATCATACAAGCCTCCTGATTCAACACATTCATGGAAAACTTCATCAATCAACTATCTCTCATGGTCAGTCAAAATATGAATTCCCTCCCACACACCAACAATAACCTCAGAACAACATCCAATCTACAGAATCAAGCTACCGTCAGAGATGGAAAGGTTATGGTGCAACCAGTTCAAGGAAGGCAGTATGAACAAGGAAGAGGTGGAGTAGGTGGAGGGTATGTGGCTAATCAGAATCGTGGGAGAAATGCCAATCAGGGACAAATAAAGGCAATCAAGTGCTACAACTGTGGTGGTGATGGACACATTGCAAGAAACTACACATCTCCAAAACGCCCTCAAAATGCAGAATACTTCAGGGACAAGATGCTGCTAGTGCAAGCTCAAGACAGTGGAGCGATGTTGGATGAGGAAGAGTTGTTGTTTCTTGCTGAGGGAAATGCCAAGACATATGATTGATGTGGATGAAATGCGGGCATGGGACAGAATCATCCAAATGCATTTCAAGTAGCTGATTGTGATGCATATGACTCAGATGTCGATGATGAACCTACTGCCCAGACAATCTTCATGGCTAGCATCTCACCTATGGTCTCTCCAATGGTCTCATCACCACAACAAAAGTGGTCCATCCAAAGAATCAATCATTTCAGAGGTATTAAAACTATACGATGAAGTTGATGAACAAAAGATTCATAATGAAGTACAATCTCTTGAAACTTATGAATCAGATATTGATAAAGAGGGTAATAGCAATATTGTCTCTTATGATCAATATGTGACGCAAAGTGAAAGTGAGATTGTACCAAGTGATGCATCTTCTGCAGTCAATGATGACTATGTTTTTGATGAATACACTGCATGTGCCCCTGATGATTCTGCTACCTCTAAACTAAATGCCTATAAAGAACAAGTTGCTATTTTTGAACAACGTGCTAAGTTTGAGTTAACTACCCGTGAGCAGGAAATTGATGACCAAATGCGTACAATTATTAGAAAAAGCAATTTTGGAGAAGAAGTGTTAAAACAAGAGTTAAACTCCTTACAAGAAAAGCTTTCTAAAACTGTTAAGCAAAAGAAAGAGCTTCAAGAAAATGTTAAAGTGCTTAAACAAGAATTTAACGCTAAGGAATCAAAACTTTTGAATGACTTTTCTAATCTAAAAACTTTGAAAAACAAGCTTGAAAATAAGTTGTACGTACAAGGGAACACCATTCAGACTGCTCACATGGTCACTAAGCATAGAGTTTTAAGTGATAAGCATAGTATTCCCATTATTAAGGAACCCAACCCTGAGTATGGTAAGAAAGCAAGAGAAGCTCAAAAGGTAATCTATGATGGCAATGAAATCCTTAAGCCTAGGCAGAAACCTAGTTGCGCTGAGTACACTGAGGAAGATAGGCATTTAGAAGAGGTTACTAGGAAGAAATTGGATGAAAAACTTAAGAGCCCCTCATGCATAGAAAACAACATCAGTTTCAAAACACCCAACTATGCTAAGGAAAATTGGATTGCATTTAACAAGTTTAGACCTCAAACACAGCTGACCCCTGAACAAGTGTTTTGGAAAAAGGATATGGACATGAAAAAAGCTGATGAGTTTGTTGAACAGAATCCCCCATGTAGGAGAATGCTTCCAGCCACTGTATACCCCCCAATACACAAATGCGTTTAGTTCCTAGATCTATTCCCACTAAGAGCAAGACCTTAATCAGTCAGTATGTGATTTATCAATTATTTGTTGATTTTGAGAAAACATGTAAGAAAAGGATCACACCTACTGGGATAACTGAAGGGGAAAGGGGTTTTGAGCAAACTAAAGAATGCTATTTAACTGAAGTCATGCCTTTCTTTAAACAATTAAAAGGTCAATTTGAGAGTCTTAAAAAGGGGATGGATTCAGATATTAAAGAAATGGAAAAGGAATTTGATGCAATGATAGTTGAGGTCAATGACTATGAGCGAGAATTAAAATATAATGAGATTGAGAGGAAAAAATTGCATACCTTAAATGAGAATCTGATTTCTGAATGTATCACTCAAGATGTGTTTTACACTGCCACGAATTGTTCAATTAATGTATCTCAATTTCATGAATTATCTGTTGTCTGAAAGTCTCCCATGATCGTGTCATTGAGCTTGAGAAAACTAACTCTAAATTGCATGAAAATTTTGAACGGGATGATCATGATAACCTGGTGAAACAGTTTTCTAAATTGGAAGTTGAGCATCTTGCTTTACAATTGAAATATCAACATCTAAAAGAAAATGTTAAAACCTCAAATATCAAAACATCCTTGGATGCTCCAATTTGATGCTTTTGAAATCAGCAAACGTGATGAACAAATTCGAGCTCATTGCAACACGATCAGAAAAATGAGAACCCAAATTTCACAATTAAAGGGTGAAAAAAACAATGTGACAGGCTCCCAAATGCCTCCTCCTGTAGATTCTCAGAATTCTCAGATTTTTCATCTTCAAAACTTGGTTAATGTTTTACAAAAGGAAAATGAGAGTTTTCTAGAAGAAAATGAAAAGGTGAAACAACACTTTAAAGAGCTATATGATTCAATGAAAGTCACTCGTGACAAGAACAACGAAATAATAACGTCTTTACAAAAAGAAATTGAGAATCTGAGGAGTCAGGTAAAAGGGAAAATGCCACTTGTCTTTAATGAGAATGTTGCACCAAAGTCATCTGCAGACTGCAAATATACTGTAACTGTTAAATACATTCCTCCTCATCTTAGAAATAACGAACGTGCATTTCATGACTATTTTGCTTACCTTAAGGATAGTCTAGAATGTCTCCGAGAGATTGTAGAAGAGGATTTCATAAATAAGCCACTTGATAGAGAAATTAGGTTTGCTTGCATTCAGGCCAAACGATCTCAGGAGCTGTTAGAATGTTTACGTGCAACATGTCCCAAATCTTTTTGTGAGAAAGGTAAAGCTGTGATGCCTTGTTCTATGCCTAGCATTAAGAAAGTGAATTTTAATATGCCATCGAGCAGCTCAGATCCCAACACTACTATACCCAATGTTAAGAAAGTGAACTCTAGAGTGCCTTCAATTAGTTCAGATCCCTGCACGTCTAGTTCAGGAATGCAAAAGGTAGCTCAACCAACTAATGTTCCCATAATTCCCTCTACAGGAGTAATCAATGACACAAAGGCAAGCGGGTCAAAGCCTTCAGGCAATACAAAGCAAGATAGGACCTCGCAAGCTAAGAATGTGCAATGGAAGAAAGTAGAAGACCACCCTAGGAACATTAAGTTTGAGTTGAATAAAATGAATCGTGTTGATTCTAGTATTAGCTATAAGCGTACTGTAATTAATTCGAATTCTACTACTTTTGGCAAAACATGTAATGAAGATTGTTTGGTTTCTGTTACTAATCATGAATGTGGTATGAATGAGTTGATTAATGCTGTTAAATGCCCTGTTAAGATAGTGAATACAAAAATTCAAGCTAAGAAGGCTAGAAAGCAATGGCAAAAGAAGGTTAGAAAACATTGGAAACCCACAGGAAGGAAATTTAGTAACATAGGTTATCAGTGGATACCTACTGGCCGCAAATTCAATCTTAATGAGATGTGCCCTAAATTATCTGGATCAATGCCCATTAGGAAATGGATGCCTACTGGTAGAACTATTCCTTTAAGAAGTGAACATACTTTGAGTAGGACAAATACGGACACTAGCATTGCATCTATCCCTGATGATTCTATTGTATCTACTTCTGATGTGGGTGTTCCAATCACTGTTACTAACCAAATGGAACCCATTCTTGCATGGGGATCCCAATTATCCAGTTATCCATTCTTGTCTGTGTTCAATTGCAGATCGTTCAAATCGTTCTGTAGTACCTGGACTCAGGCTGTTCCAAGCATATGACTGGAGACCGGTCACGGCTCATGAACTTTGTGAGTAAATTCATCGGGACTGTTAGATTCGGGAATGATCATTTCGGTGCAATCATAGGTTATGGAGACTATGTTGTCGGTGATAGTGTTATCTCCAAGGTATATTACGTTGAAGGTCTTGGTCATAACTTATTCTCTGTCGGTCAATTCTGTGATTCAGATCTAGAAGGGGCCTTCAGAAAATATACTTGCTTTGTTAGAGAACTTGATGGTAGAGAACTTTTAAGAGGAACACGTGGGTCAAATTTATGCACCATCTCTATCGAAGATATGATGAAGTCTTCTCCAATCTGCTTGTTGTCAAAGGCTTCTAAAACAAAGTCATGGTTATGGCATCGTCGTCTAAATCACCTGAACTTCGGCACCATAAATGATCTCTCCAGAAAGGACTTAGTAATAGGCTTACCTAGACTAAAGTATTAAAAGGATCATCTTTGTTCAGCATGCCAATTGGGAAAAAGCAAGAAGTATGCCCATAAACCCAAACCTACAAACTCAGTTACGGAAGTTCTTCATACCATTCACATGGATTTATGTGGACCCATGAGAGTGCAGAACATTTACGGGAAGAAATATGTGTTAGTTGTGGTTGATGATTACTCTCGATTCACTTGGGTTAAGATCTTAAGGACAAAGGATGAAACTCCAGATATCAACATCAAACTTATCAAACAGCTGCAGGTTCGACTTAACAAAACTGTCAAAATCATCCGAACAGACAATGGAACTGAGTTTGTCAATAAACAACTTAGTGAGTTTTATGAAAGTGTTGGAATCAGTCATCAAAGAAGTGTTCCACGAACTCCTCAACAGAACGGTGTAGTGGAAAGACGAAATCGAACTCTTGTGGAAGCCGCTAGAACAATGCTGATTTACTCAAAGGTTCCAATGTTTCTCTGGGCTGAAGCCATTGCCACTGCATGCTATACTCAAAATCGATCCCTTATTCACACTTCTCATGGAAAAACTCCATATGAACTTGTCCACAATCGAAAACCTAATCTTTCATTCCTTCGTGTGTTTGGTGCATTGTGTTATCCAACTAATGAGGGCCAAGACTTAGGCAAACTTAAAGCTAAAGCGGACATTGGAGTGTTTGTAGGATATGCACCTAGCAGAAAAGGATACCGAATCTACAACAAAAGAACCCGAAATATCATGGAAACAATTCATGTTACGTTCGATGAGCTGACCGGTCCTATGGCTCCAGGACAACCCAGTTCTGGACCCGCATCATCAAGTAGTCCCATCAGTTCTACTCTTGTATACGATTCTTCGCCAACAACTCCTTATGTACCTCCGTCAGAAGATGACTTGAAGAAACTGTTTGATCCAATGTTTGATGAACACTATGAGACAATTGCTAATGATCTGTCAAATCCATCAACAGAGGCTGCTCCTATCCCTGTCAATGAGGTTAACCCTTCAGTTTCTATGTCATTAAGTCAAGAAGCGCCTGCTGCTGATCACTCTGTCTCATCAACAAATCATCAATCATCGAGTGTACATCATGGAATTGTTTCTGGCACCCTTGATGGAGAGAATCCCTTTGCTACTCCTGAAGATGCCTCCTTTGAAAACATATTTGCGCTCTGAATCATCATCGAACCATCTTCATCGAGAAATCGACTGCTACTTCAGTTCCTCAACAACAACCACACGAACTCCTTAGAAAATGGACACATGATCATCCATTGGACAACATCATTGGAAATCCTCTCGTCCAAGATCCACTCGCAAACAACTTGCAACTGATTCCTTATGGTGCTTCTTCAAATCTGTACTATCAAAGGTCGAACCAAAAGATGTTAAAACTGCCATGAATGAAGACAGCTGGTTCAATGCCATGCAAGAAGAAATACATGAGTTTGATCGACTAGATGTATGGGAATTAGTACATGCACCTGACTGTGCTATGATCATTGCTCTAAAGTGGATCTTCAAAGTAAAACTTGATGAGCATGGTGATGTTTTAAAGAACAAGGCTCGATTGGTTGCAAAAGGATACCGTCAAGAGGAGGGTATTGACTTTGAAGAATCATTTGCTCTAGTTGCTCGTATCGAGGCAATCAGAATCTTCTTGGCTAATGCTGCAAGTAAGAACATGGTAGTCTATCAGATGGATGTAAAGACGGCTTTCCTTAACGGAGATCTTAAAGAAGTTGTATACGTCAGCCAACCTGAAGGTTTTGTGAATCCAGAGCATCCTACTCATGTCTATCGCTTGAAGAAGGCTCTTTACGGATTGAAGTAAGCTCCAAGGGCATGGTATGATACGCTATCAAATTTTCTTCTATCTTTTGGATTCAGCAAAGGAGCAGTTGATCCGACATTGTTCACCAGAAAGTCAGGAAAACATTTAATTCACGTTCAAATCTATGTTGATGATATTATCTTTGCCTCGACTGACACCAATGAATGTGACCGTTTTTCTAAGGAGATGGGCTCCAAATTTCAAATGTCAATGATGGGACAAATGTCATTTTTCTTGGGATTGCAAATTTCACAAAGTCCCGGAGGCATTTTTATTAATCAATCTAAATATGCAAATGAAATTTTAAAGAAATTTGGATTTGACACTTGTGACACCGTTGACACTCCCATGGTAGAACGTACCAAAATGGATGAGGACCACTCAGGGATCATGGTAGATCAAACGAAATATCGAAGTATGATTGGATCCTTGATGTACCTCACAGCCAGTAGACCTGATATTCTGTTCGCTGTATGCATGTGTTCTAGATACCAGGCTAAGCCTACCAAAAAGCACCTTGAAGCGGTTAAACGGGATTTTTGGTATCTCCAAGGAACCATCAACATGGGACATTGGTACCCGAAGGACACCGGTATGTCACTAACAGCCTATGCAGATGTTGACCATGCAGGATGTCAAGATACACGTCGAAGCACGTCTAGAGGTGCTCAGTTTTTGGGTGATAAGCTTGTGAGCTGGTCTTCAAAGAAACAAATGAGTACTTCGATATCCTCTACAGAGGCTGAATACATAGCCATGTCATCTTGTTGTGCTCAAATCCTATGGATGAGATCACAATTATCTGACTATGGCTTTGAATTCAACAAGATCCCTCTGTATTGTGATAACAAAAGTGCCATAGCTCTCTCTTGCAACAACGTTCAACATTCAAGAGCAAAGCACATTGACATTCGACATCATTTCATTCGGGAACAAGTGGAAAAAGGTGTAGTGGAACTCTATTTTGTGAGGTCTGAATACCAGTTAGCAGACATTTTCACCAAAGCTCTTCCTAGAGAACGTTTTGAGTTTATCCTTCCTCGACTTGGTCTAAAGAGTCTACAACCGGAAACTCTCAAACGTCTTCAAGAGGAAGACGAGGAGTAAAGGTCTTGCTTCATCTATCTCTTGTATATATTTATTCAAAAATCAAAATACAAAATTTCAAAACCCACAAAAGAAAATATAAAAATATAAAATTTTCAAAAATCCATAAAAAAAAAAAAAAAAAAATCTTGAAAATTTCCAAAAAAATATTGGTATTTTGTCATGTTTTTTTTTATTATTTTTTATTCGATATCATCTACGGACTTTGTGTTGACATTCAAAGAATGTCACGGGTTTTTAGGTGTTCTTCGAATGTTCATAAATTGCTTAAAAAAAATGAGGCGGAGAAAAATGGTGGTTTATTGTCATTTCAGGCTGTAACCCGTTTTAAAAGGAAAGAACAGAGTCATGCTTAATCTTATTTTTCAAATCTCATGCTCTGATTCTTAAAACAAATATTTGTCACCAAAAAGACAAATGTTTTCTTTCCAAATATTTTTCCATCTAAAGATTCTTCTAAAAAATATTTGTCATCTAATGAAAACAAAATTGCTTTGAAAATACCTCGGACTCCATTTTTGAAAATCATCTATGCTTTTCATCTGTCAAAATCTCTATTTCTCAATCAACCACCTGTGTCATTGATTGAGGGGGAGAATGATTTCAATCGAATTAAAAAGAGTATTTTTCAAAACAATTGGCACGAAAACGAGCAAGGTCTACTTTTGGATAATCAAAATGAACAATGTTTTATACAAATGGTTAAAGACCTAGGCTATTGTTATGTTTTCAAAAGATATTTATGCTTGAATGGTCAATGGAGTTTAAAGTCTCAAAATCTAATCCTTATCAGTTAAAACGTCTTTCAAAAGCAAGTCACTATTCTCCTCAAAAGCTCTCAAAATTTAATTTAAATCAATAGAGATCACAACTCTCAAAGGAATTGTAATTTGTGATCGGGGGAGAATTTGTGATTTAAACTGATAACTAGATAAATGGTTTTATAAGTGTTTAGCAAACTCTCCTCCATTCATGTGCCAAACGATTTCAGGATTTTCCATGCACATGTTAAGGGGGAGCATCTATTTTAAACCAAAAAGGGATTGAAACGTGATTAATTTGTTCCAAAGTGCAGGTTCCTTCTAATATGTGCAAAACTCTTTCAAACCTCGAGTCACATATTGAGGGGGAGCAAACTTATGAAAACCTCATCCTTCCCCAAAATGCTTTATCTACTTAATTTGATCAGGGAAGTGATGTTGATATCTTTTAGAAAATGGTAATCAAAGAAGTTAATCCTTCCTCTTGCCTCCGTGTGCCAAAACGCACATGTTGAGGGGGAGCTCTTTTTCTAAGAATATCTAAAATAATTCAGGTACAAAATGCTTTGATAATACATCACAAGTATCTGGATTGATTTTCAAATGGTTTTCAATTGGTTCCAATGGCAGATGAACAATACCAAATAGACCGACCAAATTTACTTTATGTATGGTGATATAAGGATGATAAGGTTAGGTATTTGTTCCCATGATCCGCCAGAACCGGAGGGATCTACCCAGGTACAATCCACTAGATAGTGTAGAAGTCTTTAGGTATGATGAAAAAAGGAGAAAAGTGAGATATGGGAAGAGTGCGGACTAAGACAGAGCTAGTACTGGAATAAACCCAACAAGGTTCTAGTTATGAAGTCTCGGTAAGCACTGAAGGGGTTTAAGAATGAAAAAGAAATGAAACGAGAAAAGGGTGAAAAGAAATAGCCCTCCAATAATTCAACCTTAGGGCAGAAACCGGGTTCAATACATATGCTACTGGTAGTTACTAAGGTAACACTGGTATTGAAGATAAGACGTCATGGACCCAAATGGACGCACTGCACTACATCTTCCCCAAACTACTCAAGTTCCTCTTAAAAGGACTTGTTTCATTCTCACAGGGGAACCGACATTATCTATCGACTTTCTCTTAGAGATGGTTGATATTGAAGAAGGATACCCTTTCCCTAGTCTCCGGCATAGGAACCAAATGTGCACAATTGAGTCTAGAACCTCGAGATCATCAATAAATCTCATTAGGACACTATCAATGAAGACTCTCTGTTTCACACAATGTGGAAAAAGAGATGATATCTTATGAGTCCTACGCATTATCCTTGTGGTATTGCCAGAACATCTGAGTGATATGCAAACATATTCACAATGAAGATGGAAAGCCTTCTAGAGCCAACATCAAACAAGCTCTTGGTAGGTGGCATGTGAGATCTATCCAATATATCAACCATGTGACAACTGAACAGAAACAATGGGGCGATTCATACATAATTATGAATCAATCACGGTTCAGGTTATGGATTGACGGATACCTTTGAAAAACCGGTCGTTGTGCTTAAAAATATGTTCTCTAGCACATCGACTGTGTATTAATATTTCAAAATTAAAAAGGTGTTTATGATTGATAAATAAATTTTATTAAAACCTTCGTTGTATTGCAAAAACACTTTATTTTTGAAGCAATACTCGATTGTTTTTCAAATCTCTTTTATCAATCGTGAATCTCAAATTCGCTGGTTCACTCACTCCGTGTTGTCTTCTTTGAGACGTTCCGGTTTGAGAACAACTAGAGCAGCTGCGAAACCCTGACAAGGAGATTCTTCGAATTATACACACAGGCACTTGTATGATCAACGGGAACCGCGTGGGCCGTGTACCTCAATTCAACGAAAGTGATCAAAGACACTTTTGTACGCTTTATTGCTAATAGCGTTGTATGCGGTACGCCCGACGTTTACAGCCGATCAGAATGGAGAGGTCAATCCATAGCCGCATGCTCACACAACACATTCATTTCAAAAGAAATCATGATTAGTGCATCAATGACTCTGATATTCTCACTCCATGCTTCTGCTACGCTGTTACAAATATCATGAATCAACTAAAAGCTTCCGCTACTCTGATAAGAAGAAATCTAATCCAGAATGTGAGCATGTCGGTCCACTGTCACAACGTCACATAATGACAACACCACAATGGAAGAGTCAGAGATTTACTCAAGCTGATGATCTCAAAGCTGGCTCAAAACTCATCATCATGTGGATCAGTTAAAGACCTCCACTTGATTTAATCAAACATGGATAACATGAAGAATCAATGACTATGAGCTACTGAGCAAAGGACTTAAACAAGAATTCAAGAACAATCTTAATGTAATTTTTGTTTGTATTCTGTGTAATTTGAGATGACCTCCCTTAGGGGGAGATTGTTAGGAATTAGAAAATTCAGTCATTTAAGTGTCGGTCACCTCAAGTATATGTAATCATTAGAAAGCTCATAGTCGTAGTTATTTTATATTAGTAAGTAGTTAGTTAAGTAAAATCGTGGAGGACAGACGGGTCTTTACCCACTGTATGCCTGATCCACAGCCCGTAGGTGGCGTTTATTGTAAGACACTATAAATACCCTCTACCTCCCAAGGTAGAGGGTTGGGGCTTCAATACCATTTTTCTTTGTTTCACATAGTTCCCAACTCTCTTCCATTTCTCTCTCTAAAACTCTCTCTCTCTAAAACCTTATAAACGCCTCTTATGTATTTGGTATGATGTGTTTGTGAAATCCAATATGTTACAAATATCTTCTTCATCCCAATCAAAGGTTTCAGCAACAAGACCTTTGTTCTTTCCCTAAGAGATTTTAGAGCTCTGTATGGACTGAGGGGTTGATGGTGCAACCTCAAGTAGTGCAAGTTTAGCTTTAGCTTTTCTATACTTAGCTTTAAAATCTTTTTGATCCTTTTGATCAGTTTGTTTTGAAAATGTTGAGAAGAATGAAGCATTTTTGGTTGGAACTTGCTAGTTCCTGAGGAAGAACTATTTCCAGAAAATTTGTATGAAGGTTCTGAAGTGGTTTTTGAAAAACAGTCTTTTGAAAAGTGACCATTTTTACCACATTTAAAACATTCAGTGCTTTCACTTGCTTTGGAACCAGAAATGTTTGACTTATTTCTTTTGATGAAACGTTTTGAGTTTGTAAGGAGTGCCCTCTTTTGAAATTCATTTTGTAAATCATTTAAGTATTCCTCACCGGTTCTTTCACCAGCCTCATCATCAGAGATTTCTTAAAAATCCTGCACAACACCATTTGAATAGAATGAAATTGATATGGGTGCAATGGTCAGGGCCTTTTTGGTTTCTTGAGCCTTTTTTGAATCAGGGTATCTCCTAGAGATTAAGTTGTCTTCATAGACAAACTTCCCATAGATTTCAGGGAGCTCAAGAGTTTGAATGTGATTAGCATTACTGAGACGCTGAGAGAAGCTTAACTACTTCTCAGGAAGACTGTTGACAAAGCCAACATTTATCTCATGCTTAGACATGGTTACATCATCATTGGACAACTCATTGAGCAGTGTCTTATGACAGGTATATGTTTCTGAGAGACTTTCAGAATCTTTGGCTCTGAAAGTATTATACTCAATTTTTCAAGTCCATTACCCTATTTTTCTTGGTATCCGAGGGACCCTCATAGCTATGAACCAAGTCAGTCCAAGTTTGTTTTGTTGTTTTACAGCTAATGACTAATTCCGTTATATCGTCAGGGAGACAAGATATAATGATGCTTTTGAGGCGTTGGTCCTGATTGACCACCATTCTCTCCTCAAGAGTCTATTGAGCTTCAGGTTGGGGTAAACCTTTAGCAGTTTTAGGGACAATTGGACCATCATTAATACATTTGATGTAGTATGGTTTCATTCCTGTTAAGTATCAAAACATGAGCTTTTTCCACTTATTGAATTTTCCAACTTCGAGTCGGGGAGCAACAGCTGAATAGCTTCCTCCCTTTTTTTCGACTAGTTGGGGCACATCACTATCAGCCATGG
The DNA here is from genome assembly GCA_910596185.1 of Chrysanthemum makinoi. NCBI lineage: Eukaryota > Viridiplantae > Streptophyta > Magnoliopsida > Asterales > Asteraceae > Chrysanthemum > Chrysanthemum makinoi. The sequence continues at coordinate 205,542,768 of OU343225.1, read as the reverse complement.
TAGGATCTTTATTTTAAAAACTGTAGAGACTCTGTGATTAAAAGTTTTATAAACTAGAGACTTTGATACCACTTGTTGTTCCCTTTAACTTGGTTAGAATTAACTACAAAGTTAATCTATCTTAAGTACAACTATGCTAACCAACTGAGCTAACCTCATGGATTTAGTTGTATTTGAAGGAGTAAAAAGGCTTGTGAATGTCTAAGCATTTAGTACACAAGCTCAACCCTTTTACTCCACCTAATGGTTGCTATTTATACAAGTATAATATACAACCTTTTTCTTAAAAGACAAAACTGACATAAGCTTAAGATGACAAAATACCTTATGTATTTTGTCTCTGTTACACAAAGCTACTTTTGATAAGGAACAAGTTTGTTTTCCTTGTTTCAGTGTTGACACACTCTTTGTCTTTTATCCATTCAGGGTAAGTTGACCTTTGCAAGATAAGGACATTCCCTTATCCTTTAAACTTATCCCGCTTTATCCCGCGTTTACTTCAGTCTTCATGTCTTCAGGCTTTACGTCTTCAGTCTTCATAGTTGGTGAGGAGTCTGGGGATTCAGTGAGCTATTGTCATTACTCACTGAATCCATCATATTCTTCTTTGGCTCAGGTATCATTCACTGAGTCCCGTCTCACTGAATGGAAAACCTTTCTTCTTATGCTCGTCCTGAGCTTCTTAAAGATGACTCACTGAAAAACTGTTCATTCAGTGACTTGCATATGTTTAAGGTTATAATACACTTAGGTTATTTTATCTTCAAATCCTTGTCTCAGGGAGTTTGGGAATTTACTGACCCAACAATAACCTAACTAACATGTATAAATGGTGTTTAGGGTTTCTTGGGGAAAATCACCACTTACACATCGGTATTGCATAGGTAGAACTAAGGCTACGAAACTATACAAGTTGGTGAGTATGGAATCAGGTAAACCCTAGTCGAGTGGAAGTCGACTAGGGAAGCCGACAAAGTCGACTTGTGGTCGACTTTAAGGACGAACGACCAAAGGGTTTCGACCCTTTGGTTGGTTTGGTCGAATACAAGCACAAGAGGGAAATGGGAGAGATTTAGGGATTATAGGATTCAAGTGATTTATAGTTTATGTTAGAGGGCTAGATATCGTTTGGTGGCAAAGGGTGGTGCCATAAGAAAAGTGGTGCCACCTCAGCACTTTTTCTCTATAACACGAGTTTTGGATATGGCACCAAAACCCTTCTCCCTAGCATAACACCAATTTTCTGGTGCCATAATGCATTTTTTTTTTCATTTTTTAAATAAAATAATATATATTAACTAAAATAACTTTCAATAATAAAACATATGGCATAATTATTTTTAATACAGACCCTAACCTTTTTTTTTAATTATTATTGTGGGCTTGCCTGATTTAAACTTTATTACAGTAATTAATAATTCTATCCCAACTTCTACTAGGTGTCAAGTGCTCGTTGGTTACTTTGTTAGTAAATAAAGAAACAAAAACCAAACAGTGGTCGTCTTCCTCCTTCCCACCTGCAAAAGAACCAAAAAACACACACATACACATCACATTATCACAAAAACACAAACAAAAGATAAAGAAACCCACCAAAACAAACAAACAAAAAAAAAAAAACATTGCTCGGCGTAAGCTGGTGGCCACGGTGCCAGGCCCTACCAGCCCAGCCCTGGTGTGGGTTGTCGCGCCAAAGGCTCGTGCCGAAGGCTATGGCTCAAGCCAACAATCATTGTACCCGGGCCTCTTAGGGTTGTATTTATAAGCTTACAAACCTTCTCCTAATTGCATTAGAATTCCCAAACTTATCCTACAAGTAATACAAGTTTGACAAAAAGTCAAACTCTCCCTTATAGGGTTTAGGCGATTATACAAACCCTTAAGGTTTATACTTTTGCCTTTTATTACTCATATATTTATACTGGATAAATATATTAACTTAGGATAATTACCGTTTTACACCTTAATAAAAATACTACGATATTTTCATTTCCTCACTACTCTTATTTCATTTCGTAACTGGTTTCTAAATTTCACTTGCCTATTCTGTTTAGTGTGCACCGGTGTAACCCTTTGACATTTATGTGAAGGCCAGTTGTGAAAGTCATTGTTTCTTTGCACATAATCCTTTCAGACCGGTGGCAGGGGAAAGAGGGAATACCCCTTATACCACACGTCTTTCTTATTACACATATTTCCACTGGCGGATCCAAGACCAAGAGTAATCAAATTCATTTTATGAAAAATACCAAAAATCATAACTCAATTTTGAAGGACGAGGTTCATTAATCGGTATATTGAACATAATTTTTACACTACGCCAAAAAAATTCGTTGGGTTCCGGTGCACCCCGGGAACCCTCCTCGGCCCGCCTCTGCACGCCGGTTAGACTCGTCGTCGGCATATTTTTTAGAGAAGTCAATCGACCACAAGACCGAGTTGTGAAAGAAAGAAAAAAAGGTTGTGTGCCTAATGTTGGTTTTTGAAAAATATATTTGTTGGGTAGCTTGGCTATAATTTTTATAACCAATTAACTACATACACAAAAAATACTTATGACTAAAAAAATAATAGTAATACTCCCTCCGTCTCATATTAAGTGTCCACAATGGAATATCGGAATGTCCCAAATTAAGTGTTCATAATGTATTTCAACCAATGAGATGAGACTTTAGTGGGTAAAAATGATATTTGATTGGTGGAGAGTGTAGTTAGTGAAATTTCCTAAAGCTTTGTGCACTTTAAAAGTGAACACTTAATATGGGATTGAGCTAATAATAAAAATCAAACACTCACAAAATGAGTAAACTCACAATCTATAGGTTCTAGTGAAAAAGCTAATGATGCGACGGTCACTATTGCCACCTTGGTGCTTGCTTAAACCAAAACATCAAACATGATGGCTGTTTGATAAATCTCTGTCTCGTAACAAGTACAATAAACAATTGGATCCTCATATCCTTGTCTTACAAAGACTTTCCCTAATTTGACTTCCCCCATCAAAACTGAATAATACAGTAATAATTACATTCACACATTCCATTTTCACATTCTTTCTTTTGTTTTCACTCCAATAATTGGGATTTTCACTGTCTCAAAATCCAACTTTTATCCGGGTTTTAGGGTTCGATTCCAATAACAACATCCCAATCATAATCTCTTTGTGCACAGGAACATTAGGGTTTAGTTAAAAGATACCAAGATTGAATCTTTATTCATGATTTTGAGGAAGATGAACTTGCTTTGTTAGATACCAATGTCTAATCCTCAACATCGTTGCGTTTTCGGTTCGTTTTCTCGCGTTTTTCTTCCCTCACGGATTGCATTTGCAAATCCAAAAATTTCCTATTTTTTTTTGGTTATAATTGTGTAAGGTTTATTGAATGTTTATGATAATTGTGTTTGCAGTTGGAAATATACCATATGATGCAACGGAAGAGCAGCTTGTACAAATTTGTGAGGAGGTTGGCCCTGTTGTAAATTTCAGGTTTGTTACCGTCTTTTTTTTGGCTGCTTATAATTGTATTGCTTAACATTATTAATTTTTTGAGTAATATGACTAATGTGGTGCTTATGGGATCTTGGTAAAGCCAAGATATGATTTTTTGCTAGTTTGAAGAATTGAAGTATAGGATGCCCGTGTTATAGTATGAAAACTTTAGGGAACATTATGAAGGTGATTTATATAATCGGATGTGGCATGTAATGATTTGAATGCATGGTCGCAAGAGATTTCACTGTTCTAGCTGTATTTTAGCGACCTCAGTATTCAATCATTTTTCTAATTGGCGCTAAAATATCATAAATACTAGATATATATAGGCAACACAAGTTTGCATCTCTATTTCATTCAAACAAGCTTCAGTAAAATATATGCTGTGTGACGAAACGCTTGATTTTTTTGGAAATATACAATTTCAGCCTATAACATGTTGACTCTTTATCAATTTTTACTTTTTTCCCTCTTCAAAATATATACTTTTGACCGTAATTGCTATAGATGAAATATCATATACATACTTGGGGTGGGGTCTTTAAAGTAGTTAGAATATTTGGTGGCCGTAATGAGATAAGTTGAGTACTAAAATAGTGAAAAAGGACATTCTTATGAAAACAGATCTCTTGGGTAATCAATAATCAGATTCATAATAGCTTCATTTCGGGAATCACTTTTGTTGCACCTAGTATGAACTATGAAGTTGATTACTCAAAGCTGATAGTTTGACCCCAAATAGCTTTTTAGTTAGAAGTGGAATATGTGTATACAAGCTTAAAAAACTGAGTATAGTGACTACAAGTCACAGTAATCAGTCTCAAAACGCATTCTAAAAGCCTTCATGTAGTTGTAGAATCCAGAAGCTTGCTTGTGTATTTGGTTATCCGCAACTTAACGGATTTGTCCCCTTGCTGTGCACCAATTGGTCCAGCTAACACATTTCACTCCTAGCTTTGCGTAGTGATAAACGTGTCTTGATTCACTTTAATAGATATAAAGCCATGTAATTTCTCTATTAGGATATGGTATAGAAATGTTTAACATGATAGAGGATTTTTTTTTAACTTATATCATTTCCTCACTTCCAGATTAGTTATCGATAGAGAAACTAATAAACCCAAAGGTTATGGGTTTTGTGAGTACAAGGATGAAGAAAAGGCCCTAAGTGCAGTAATCTCCATGGTTATGACATCATGGCAGGCAGTTAAGATTGGATTTTCTTTGAATGACAAAATTCGGAACGGCAGAACGGTATATGATTTTGATATCCTCCTAAACATATCTATATGGGTCACACTATTAAGACCCTCCCTACCCATAGCCACACCGTGTGGGAATATTCCCTTTTCCCGCTTTCAGACAACACAGTTTTGTCAGGCTGTCAGATTTAGACAGTTTTAGCTTATTTATTAAACTTTATATACAGGTTGAGCATTTTCGGTTTATAGCTTTTTGATATAAACAAAATTATAAAAATAAAAAAAAAATAAAAAAAAATAAAAAAAAACAAAAAATCTAGGGGGGGTCCTAATAAAAAATTAGGGGGGGTCCTAATAACTCAACCCATCTATATTACAAATCTACAATATATATATATAATCACAATCATTGCTAGCATCTTTTTCGGGAGTAGTAGTCTGCAACATGACATTCTAATTTTCTGTCATTGTATTATAAAGTGCGACTATATTGGTAATTGGTATCATTAACTATATGGCTAGTCTGATTATAATTATAAAAGTCTAAGTTAGTACGTTGAATGTTGAGTGCGAAATATTTTTACAACTTGACATAATCAAGGTTGGATCTTGTAGTGCGAAATATTTTTACAATTTGACATAACCAAGGTTATGGGTTTTGTGACCTACATTAAGAAATTGTTAGGAACTACCTTGAGATGAGAATGAACTAGGAAATGAAACATAAAAGTGAGGTTACTGTAAAATATCCTAAGGTGCATTTTTGTACTCGTTTTTGGTATTATATATTAAATGATAATAAAGATGTTATCTGGTTTTTAGGACCAGTCCAACCGGAACGGTTGAACTAGTCAATTAATAAGTTGACCGGGATGACGCATTGAGCCGACCCTACTCATTGACCCTTCAATTTATTTGCCTCGGCTAAGCCAGGGAACTTCATTAGGTTTACTCCTGGATTCGCCACTGGACATAAAACGTTTTGTCTGTGTTACCATCTGTTCTTGCGTTACAGTCATAAGACTGTTTCATATGTACATTTATTAAGGGATTTACTTGATCAATCGAAATACGAGTATATCAAACCATATTGGTTGAAAGTTGAAACCTCTTAAATCACTTTATCAAGGATACGTACGTACATATTCTTTAATAGTATGGTTCTGATTGACTTATAAAATATTTTAATACCAAGAATTACTTGTTTTACTGTTTGGTTCAACCAGACCCATATCAAGAATTACCTGTTTGACTGTGGCATTTTGGTCTGTTACTTAAACTGCCAGATCCATCAATTGTTCCACCTCAAATCGTTAGTTTATGCATAATACTGTTTTTTTTCCCTCTTTCAGGGTCGCGTTGGACCTGGGCTGCCTACAAATAGTGGTAAGGCTTGGCTTCATCATGTTTGATTTCTCTTATTATTTCTTTAGTTTTATGATTATATAATACCATTTAAATCTTGATGTTGTTGACATAGCTCCTCAAAAACAAGTCGGGGTCCGCAGTACAAGGAGATCCTAGTGTTCATCAGCCTATTGGTCACCAGGTGGCCATGTCTGCTGCAGTTGTGATGGCTGGAGTTCTTGGAGGTGGCCAGTCTAATAGCAACATCAGTCAAAATGGTATCCAAAGTCAACCAACATTGGGAACCGATCCTTTGACACTTCATTTGGCTAAAATCCCCAAAGCCCAGTTGACTGAGGTTCTGAACGAAGTGAAGGTACGCATTTGAATTTACACACATCTTTTCTTAGTATCCCGAAATAATGTAGGTGATCTTATCTTGATAACAGACGATGGCTACTCAAAACAAGGAACAAGTACGCCAGCTGTTACTGGCGCATCCCCAATTGTCAAAGGCGATTCTGCAGGTTGTTATCAAGCTACCACTTTATTTTGCAAATTTAAGTGTCTATAATAATTGATGACTTCTTGGTAACTGAAGAAAAGATTTGTTCTTTTCTTGCCAAAAAAATCTGATACTTGCATGAAAATTACTCTCATCTAACAAGTTCCTAATGTTATATGTAGGCTCATATTATGCTAAAGTCGGTTCCTCCCCACATGGTATATATACTACTATACTATTATTTTGTTGTTTTAATATTAGCTATTAATTAAACTTTTGGGCATGAGAGTTTACCTTTCTTTCTCTATGATGTAGCTACAGATGCCAAATGCTCGACCACTTCCTGGTCAACATACACACCTCCCTGTCCAAGTTGGTCAACAGTCTTCAATACAACCTCAATCCGGGCTTCCCCCTCTTGCTCAGAACAAGGTGCAACCTGGATTCATGCCACAAAGTCAAAGTCAACCTTCTACCAGCCAGTATTCTGCACCATCATTTCCTCTGCAGCCTCGGTTTCAGACTCCACTACCAAGTCAACATCAAGTTTTGCAAAATCCAACAGTATCAGGACCAGCTACTGGAAATCTTCAGACTTTACATCCACAACATCCTGGTAGTCTGCCTAATCGAGTTGAAAACCAGTTGGCAACCTCCTCGTCTATGCTACAGTACCCTGGTCAGCATGCTTCTGCAAATTTGAGACTTAATTCCCCGTTAGTTGCTTCTATTCAGCCTTCTATTCCAAGTCATCAGGTGCCAAATAATCACTTTTATCATGCAGTTTCTAATTCTTTAAATAATATGTCATGCAGATCTATTGTTTATCTATGGTGTTTCATAGAGTTGGCAAAATGGGAAGGTCAGGTGGGTTGGTCAATGGGTCAAAGTAGGCATGTTTTAGGAAGCGCTCGGGTTTAGATGGGTTGACCCCGCAAAAAATCCTTTGTTCATTTTCTTTTCTCTTTATTAGAATTATGTGAGACAACAATATCTAAATAATTGGAATACTGAGTATAGTGATTAAAGAGCTTGTATACATTATAAATTCAATTTAGGCGACTTTTGACCCGTTTGACATGTGCGACCCATCTGATCCGTGTTCATTTAAGCTAATCTTTCTTCATTATACCTATTTTAGCTGCTAGAGATTGACATAACTGAATAGACCCTATTACTGGCAAACAGTTAGCAGGCTACCAAACCAATTTCATTTGCTGCATAAACTGAATTGTCTTCTGATTTTTTTCATTTTTATTTTTTATTTTTTTAAACTTAAAGCTGTTTTGTTAATATATTTATTGTCTCAACAGCCTAGCTCCTCATATGTGTCCGCTATACCAAATAACGGAAAGAAGGATCACAATAATCCTCAACATCTAATGCAAAATCCTGCTTGGGGACGGAAAGTCGATCCTCATCCAAACATGACATCTAGATTACATGAAAATGCAAGCTTTGTAAATGATAGAGATCAAATTGGTCATCCCTCAAAATTGTTAAAGATGGAAGATGGTAGGGCTGCCTCTTTTGCACCAGCAGACGTAAATCTTTCTGCTTCTGTTTTGGGGCCATCTCAAGCCGTTCCGCTGTCTGGAAACCCAATTCCAAAAGCAGCGGCTGTAGACACTCAAAAGCAGAGTCATGAGGTATTTTATCCATATTATGTTTTACATGTATTCGTAAATCATAACTGTAGTTGGTATGCAAGTATTGTTATTTGTTGAAATAAACACAGTAAATATTGGTATCCAAACTGAGTAGACCTGTTTCTCATACATAACGCATCAACCGATCAGTCCTTTGGTGTTTGTTATTGAGAAAGCTTATGCTGGTTTCTTCGCACTAGATAAAATTGCATCATAAAATGCTATCCAAGGGATTATCAAAATTTTTCTAAATATGCCATAAATAATTCTAAGCACCCATTTTGGCGAAAGTGGGATTTATATTAAAAAGACGGAAGCAACACATAGCAGTATCGTGTTATGAAATGGTTTGGGTATCCTTCCGTTCATTATGACATTGTTAAAGAGTAAGAGTGAGCGAGCATAACAGAAGAGTGGTCTGTCTCTTAAAATGGTCTGTCTCTTAATAGTAGATCATTATTGACAAGAGTTTGCCTTATTCTTGAATATAGGGCATTTTTGTGATGATCTGTATTGTTTATTGTTTGTTTAATCAGTTGACTGCTCAATTTCCATGAGTTTTTTATTTTACGCCCGGGTCCATTATATCATATGTACTACATATCTGCTTGCTTAGAAACATCTCTAGTTTATTGATTAGAAAGAATGCTACATTGTTTTCGAACTGCAATTTTATATAGTAGACTCTTCAGCCCTTTTATACTCCATATAACATTGTTGTTTCAGATACCATCATATTGTTAATTGGTTTATTTTCTTTCCTGGATTACTATGCTTCCTAGGAAGCAAGGTTTTTGAATCCCTATATCATATCATCTGCTTTGGCATTGCAATTCTCCACTAGGGGACAGCTGGGTGCATATAGTATATAGCTTCATGGTGTCCCAAATTTTGACAGGAAACATGTTGAGACATCCTAATTCATACATGTGGTTTTGGTCTTTCATCTTGGGATCTGAAACTTTAAGATACAAAGTATAAAAGCTAAAAAACTAAGGTAGAAAGTGTGTTTGTGAGAAGAGAAGGATGGACTTAAGACTACATTCATCAGTAATTAAATTTTAGGACCAATTCGAATAAATTTAAAGAGGGCAATGTTCTGATCTAAAGTTGAGAGCATGTTCGCCTTCTGAAATTTTTTCAACTATTGGTCTAATAGAGGAATACTAACCATGGTCCCTTTGATTCACAAATCATCATAAATTTTGCATAATCCCTGACCATGGACAAGCAAGTAGCAGATTAAACTCTAGTCCAACAAAGAAATAAGATTCTTATGGAACAATTAGGGTGCGTTTAGTTGAGGAAAAACACCCTTGTTTTCCACAAAATGTTTTGTGGAAAACAAGGAAAATAGAAATCGTGTTCAAATTATCATTTTCCAACAAAATGTTTTGCAAAACACAAAATCCCCTATTCCTAATCTAACAAGGAAAATTAGAAAACAAATTTTAGATGTTTTCCTTGTTTTCCTTTGTAACCCCCAACCCTCCCTCCCTTCTTCAAAATAGAAAATACAAATATCAACTAAGCGCATTTTCTATATTTTCAAGTGTTTT
>OU343225.1:205503546-205532913 GCA_910596185.1 Chrysanthemum makinoi | reverse complement strand
TGTATCACCTGCATTACACACAGACGACACAGATGGAATAGAAGTAGATGTGGAACCTGAAGAGTTAGAGGGTTCCGGAGCAGTTATAGTAGAAACACACATATCAATGATTTTAGGTATCCATTTAAATCCTAGTGTATTATGTAACCATTTCTGCCATCTCCAACTAGTCTTTGCTTTAGTCTTAGTGAATGAACTAGGTGGTACTACGTTCCTTGGAGGTGATAATGGAGCTATAGGGACATCAATGCTTTTCTTAGAATCTAAAGAGTGCGGTTTACCAAGCAAGATTAGAAGCTTTAGTGGGCCTATTGGTATTCCGTTTCTTAGGATTCCGTAAACGAGACAAGATAGTTTTAGCAACACATTTATCATGACAATCGGAAAGCATACTTTTACGACATATAACACAAGAAGCTTCAGACTTAACATCAAAAGTACTTAAAGGTTCAGCATTCGTTACATCACTTTTTCCATTACATTTGTCATACGCAATATCTAAAGTGGGTGCAACTTGAGTTTTATTCAAAGTCCTAGGGTGTTCTTCTACTTCAGCATTCTTTATTGTTCTTTTCTTACGTTGCAACTTCCTATTCTTCCTTGTATTGCTCCTAGGCTGTGAAGTGCAGACGTTGGGAAAAGAGGCAACTATTCCTGTTTCAGTAGAGGGAAGCACATTAGTTTCTTGTGGTTTGTCATTAGATATTCTAGAGTCATTTTGAATCTGTTTGGGTGCATATACTACAGTGTTACTATTTTTATCTTTCTTAAGTTTCACCACCTCTGCCTTAAGATCATGGATAGTGTGTAACAAATTAAGATTTTCAGTGCGAGTGAGACCATCTCGTCGTAAGACATCTTTCATGTATGCAAGATGATCATCAAGGTCTTTTAACGCTTTAGCACGAAGTCTTTTTGAGTAAATCAGATATGACAGTATGGTTCTTTTTAATTTTTGAAATTTCTTGTTCATATTTTAAGATTTCTCACTTCAAAGACGCGTTTTCATCATCCAGTTGCTCAGGTGTTGAATTAAAGGTTTTTGCTTGCAACTGAGAGACTTTGTTTTGCCAAGCGAGTTCATGAGAATGACAATCTTTTTGACACCATGAAGACGACGTTTTGCATTTGAAAGTTCGTTTGTCAATCGTTCATTTTCAACTTTTAAAGACTTGATTTGTGACACAAAATCAGTATTCTCAACATTTGCAACAGAATCAGCAGAGATATAATCAAATGCATGAGCAAAAGAATGAAGTAACACAACATTATGGATATCAGCACAGATAACATCTTCCAAGAGTCGATCAACATCCTTTCTCAACATTTTCTTTTTACGTTTTGTATTTAAAATCGATGTTTCTGTTTTCTCGAAAACGATTTTCATCAATCCAAGTTCCTTATGAAATTCCCTTTCCCAATACAATGCACAATTTTTCAAAATTTTAACATGGGGTAAAATTCTTTTCTGAAAAATGTCTCTTTGTTCTCGCGCCTGAGGCGATTGAAAATGTTCAACTTTTATTTCAGAATGAAATTCAATCTCACGTTCTAAAAGTTTGATGTCAGAAGTGAAAATGTCAAAGTATCTAAGAATTTGACGATTTTCGGGAATTTACTTCACTGAGTGAAGGTAAAGGACCATAAATTTGTGCATAATTTGGTTGGGGAATAACATTAGAAGACTCAGACATAGGTGTGATAATCCTAGGTGTGTTAGAAGAATCCTTTTGTGTGACGAAAGTGACGGCTTTTGAATAGTTAAATGGTTTGTTATAAACAACATTTTTTAATTTTGATCGACTCTCGTCTTCTGCATCTAATTCCTCTTGACGATGATATTCAACAACACTCATAACAGAGTCATCAATTTTGTATTCTGCACTGGAAACTTCAGGATTTGGTTTGAATGCTTTGTTTGAAAGCTTTGGTTTGTAATCAGCAAGATTCGCTCCTTATCCATTTGGATTGGGTTTTAAAGTGAACTTTTGAATAGTTGTGATTGACTCACCATGTTTATAAACAACATTTTGAAACTCTTTGAGTTTGTTTTGTAAGCCGACAATTTCTTCAAGATAGTCATCTATTCATTTCGTTGAATGCTTTTTGTATGCAGAAAACTGTTTTTGACAAGTTAACAACTCAGCCTTGGCTTTTTGAGTTTCCAAAGTAAGAGCGTTAAGTTGTTTTTTATGTTCATGTTTCAGTTGTTCTATTTGTGACAACAAATCATTCTTCGATGCGGCTAGATCACGTATCTGTCGTTCTAATGATTTTTCGTTTTGTTGTGATTTAGCAAAAGCGGCTTCAAAACCTTGTTCACGTTTTTCTTGAGTTTTGAAAAAATTGAGTTGCCTTTTTAAGCATTCAATATCCCTGGTTAACAGTGCATTTTTACTATGTAATTGCTGGTTCAGTGCACAACATTCTTCCATTCGGGATTGTTGGTCTTTAAGTAAGAGATCAACATCTGGATTAGGCAAAAAGTTCAGCGTGTTCAACGTGAGTCACGACATGATCACTATTCAGATCCTCAAGTATGACCATGGAGTCAATTTGAGTATCAAAGGTAACCATAAGGTTATCTTGATCATCAAATGTAAAGACGGGGTCTAGTTGAGAATCGTCAGAATGAGATGTGGACGGCTCATGTTGAACATTCTGAGCCTCGCCGGATTCAGATGTTGGTTGAGATATTAGATCAGTGATGAATATGGTTTGTTTGGGTACTGAGACAAGCCATCGTGTCATACACTTTGGGCATGTGTCACTCATGTGGAGAGCTTGCATTTGTGCCATCAACATCACTGCTGCATTAGCCTGAAAATCCTCCATATCATCATCCTGAGTGCGCATCTCCGCCATAAAGCTTTGTTCTTTGGTTGTGAGGGTTCCACCAGCTTCATCCTTAAGAGCCAAAAGTAAAGCCTCCTTGTGATAAGCACTGCCTCTAGTCCTCGGCTTTGGGCAAGCATTAGCCAGGTGACCCTTCTCATTACAGTTGTAGCAACGAAGACCATTTATCCCATTCGGAGCATTCCCATGTTCAACCACTTGAGCTCTCTGTTGTTGTGGAGCACCCATGTTATTCCTTCCAATAGCATTAAACCCTTGACCACCTCCCATCTGACGACCATAATTACGATTCTGAACTTCAACTCGTCCATTGTTCACAACAGCCTGATTCCTTGTGTTTAATGAGGAACGAATGCGATTGTTGGATTTGTTTGTATACCGGCCGAAGGCTTTAGCAATCATAACAAATCCTTGTTGCAATGAATCCAAAGTATCGGAGTCCTCATTAGCTTCACTATAAAGTGCTTGATCATTGTTGTTGTTGTATGAAACCAATTGATTTTGTTGAGATTGTTGCTGTGACGGATCATATGGTGTAATTGTTGCAGTTGGTTGAGGAGCGGGTTGAGGAGGATAACTAGTTTGAGCCCACAAAGCAAGTTGTTGATTGTCCGGAAGTGACGGTGGAGCCGGGAGTCCACGGATAGCCCTTTCTTTGTCAACTTCTTTTTGGTGAGGCTTCAAATAGTCGTACAACAATCCGTATGAATCATGATGGAGATTTTTATCTTGACGGATGAAAATGACATACTTTTCCCAATCTGGACCAAGACTACTTAGGAACTTAGTGTTGACTGCAATTCTTGGCATAATGATGTTATGTTTGTCCAAGTCATTGATGATGTCTGAGAATCGATGATGATATGACTCTAATGTCTCTCCTGGTTCAATCATGAAGTATTCATAAGCCAAGTAGATTTTGGATTCCATGTCTTCTTGATTGAGTGTAGTGCCTTCCATGAGAAGATGAATATGTTCCCACATTGCTTTTGCAGTCTTTTGAGAATCAACACTTCGAAGGATTGGATTGGGTAATCCTAAAAGGATATATTGCATTGCTAGCTCATCAGCTTCGAAATGTAGAAGTTCATCACTAGAAAGGTCAGCAACAGTTGCAATGTTTGTAAGATCATCTATTGGTGGAATAGCATTTGGATCTCCGGGTGTAACGACAATAGGCATTTGAAATGGACCTTCCAGGATAACCTTCTTTAAGAACTTTCCATGTGGCTTCTTTAGATCACAAAACCTAAAGAACCTAACCATCCATTGATCATAGTTTCCGGGAGTGAGCATTGGGGGTCTATCAAGTGATCCTGCCTCATGAATGGATTGTTGGCTACTTAAAGCTTCACACATCTTTGCAAACCAAGTCGGTTCCTTCATAGTATTCCTTGATGGATGTTGATTGTAAACGTTTGTGTAAGGTTGTACTTGAAGACTAGGTGGTGGTTGAACCATTTGAGGTTGAATTGCTCCTTGTTGTGGATAATGTTGTTGATAAATTTGTTGTTGTTGATTGAATTGTTGATGTTGTGGACTAAGTTGTTGTTGAGGATACACATGAGGAAAGTAGTTAGAGTATGGTGGTTGAGACATCTTGAAAACTTGTGTTGTAAAATGGATCTTTGTAGTCGAATGAAACGTTGTTGATGAAGAGTCCTTAGGCGTAGAAATCAAGTTTAGGCAAAGTAATGCTTAGACTTAAAATACCAAACTTACGCGTAAAAGAAATAGTTACGCGTAGGATTAGCTTACGCGTAAGAATTGAGAAACACTAAGATTAGGCGTAAACTGAAAGTTAGACGTAGAAAACTTATGCGTAAGATTAGCTTATGCGTAAGACAAAACTTAGGCGTAAGAAAATGCTTAGGCGTAAAGAGTTCTACCCGTAAGTTTAAGCTTATGCGTAAAAATTAGGGTTTTGCCCAAAAATCTTTTACACTATCACAGTGAAAAAAGATATCCAAAGTCGAAGTATTTTCAGGCTTATCCAAGCAAGAAAACACTGAGTAAACCAAGAAAACTGACGATGAAGCCTCGGATGTCTTACGCGTAACTCTAGGGTTTTGTTACGCGTAAAACTTAACCAAAAACGAATCTTTTGCCCAAAGTGATTCTAAACAAGATTTTTGTGATGAAACAGCTTCAATATCACCAAAATAACACAAAAGTGTGAAACTGGATTATCCAAAGCTTATAAACACCGTACGCGTAGAAATGAACACACGTTTGAAATCAAGCTTAAAACCAATGAAATACACGTAAAGTTTGAAAATTTTTGCCAAAAACTAAAATTTTAACACCTAAAAACCTTGAAAGTACAAGAATCTTGAATTGGAAAGTGTAAAAAATGAGTTTTTATGCGTGACAAAGTTTGTAAACCGTAACTTACGCGTAAAACTAAGAACTTCAAAAACAAAACAAAAAAACCTTTTCACCCAAGTATTTGGCGATTGATACCACTGTTAGGTCACCATGTTTGTAACACAAGCATCAATAAGAAGAAATAAGATGAAGAAAGATTCGGATGAACACGAAACACAAACAAACGAATAGTATAGAAAGGTTATGCGTAGAGAGAATGTATTAAGTGAACAACCAACCCTCAAGTGAGGGTTTACAAGGATTATTTATAGGGCAAGGAGCTAGAGCAACACTACTAGCATCCTTCCCTTCTTATGGGCTTGGGCCAAGGCTCATGGTCCTTCTACATAAGCCTTAGCATAATAACAAACATAAAGGCCATAATTAAGCTAACTATTACATATTAATTACTAACACTTGAATTCTAGTTTAGGAGTGATTCCAACAAAGGAAATTCTCGAGCTAGTATACACAGATCTTTATGGTCCGATGAGGAATCCATCTCATGGTAATAATCTCTATTTCATTCTATTTATTAATGATGTTTTACTTGTTCCTGACCTTACACAAAATTTTCTAAGTGTCGGACAACTTGTAGAGCACAGATACATTGTTGTTTTTGAAGGTAAAGGCTGCAGGTGATATATAACAAAGGAAGAAATAGAGAGTTAATGCAGAATATAACAATGGGGTGGAACAGAAGTTTTCCGATTGCATTCAGGTATGAAGAACACTCTGCATTAAAGGCCACAACAACAGATGAAGCTTTGTTATGGCATAGGAGGCTTGGACATCTAAACTCCCAAAGTCTAAATTTGCTCTACCTGAAAAATATGGTTGGAGGTTTGCCACAAATTCACGAGATTGAAGGATTTTGTGAAGGGTGTGCGCTCAGAAAGCATCACCGAAAACCATTTCCAAAAGGAGTCGCTTGGAGAGACAAGGAAATTCTCAAGCTAGTACACACAAATCTTTGTGGTTCGATGAGGAATCCATCTCATGGTAATAATCTCTATTTCCTTCTATTTATTGATGATTTTAGTAGAATGACATGGGTTTATTTCATGAAAGAAAAATCTCAATTTTTTGGAATTTTCAAAAAGTTTAAAAAATTTGTCGAAAAACAAACGGGGAGTTTTATCAAAATTTTGAGAAGTGGTCAAGGAAAAGAATACAACTCAAAAGAGTTTGGCAAGTTTTGTGAGGATGAAGGAAAGCACAAACAGATCACAACTCGATACACACCTCAACAAAATGGTGTAGTCGAGAGAAAGAATCAGACCGTTCTAGAAATGGCGAAGTCAATGATACACGACAAAGGTTTACCAAAAGTTTTTGGGTAGAAACAGTTTACACAGCAGTATATTTGTTGAATAGAAGTCCAACAAAATCCCTCGATAACAAGACTCCACTTGAAGCGTGGAATGGACGAAAACCTTCGGTAAGACATCTTAAAGTTTTTGGGTGTGTTTGTTATTCTCAAATACCAAAGCAAAAAAGATACAAATTAGACGAGATAAGTGAAAAGTGCATTTTTGTAGGCTATAGTAGCAAGTCAAAAGCTTATAGATTGTATAGCCTAAAAACAAAAAATGTAATAGTTAGTCGAGATGTAATTTTTGATGAAAATTCTTCCTGGAATTGGGAAGAAGGACCGAGTTTTCCCACTAACAAAATGCAGGATGAAGCACATGTGGAAAGTGATGAAAATCAACCATCACATGATGAAGTACCCAACGAAGAACCAGATGAAGAATCTCAAAGTCCACCACAAAGAAAATTTCGTTCATTGACAGAAATATACAATGCTAATTTTTGTCATGTAGAACCAGAAAGTTTTGAAGAAGCGATTAGAGAAGAATCATGGAAGAAAGTGATGGAGGACGAAATCCAAGTTATTGAAAAGAATAACACGCGGGAGCTCACAGACAGACCATTGGACAAAGACGTTATTGGTGTCAAATGGGTGTACAAAGTCAAGTACAATGCAGATGGTTCCGTTCAAGGAAACAAGGCAAGACTAGTCGCAAAAGGTTACTCACAACAACCTGGAATCGACTACGACGAGACATTTGCTCCAGTTGCTCGAATGGACACAGTCCGAGCAATCATCTCACTAGCAGGCCAGAAAGGTTGGTTACTATACCAAATCGACATCAAGTCATCATTTCTCAATGGAGAACTTAAATAAGAAGTTTATGTGAATCAGCCTCAAGGATTCGAGGTTGAAGAAAATGTTTACAAGTTGAAGAAAGCGCTTTACGGACTCAAGCAAGCACCGCGAGCATGGTATAGCCAGATCGATGGTTATTTTAAAGAAAAGGGTTTTAATCAAAGAAAGAGCGAGCCGACCTTGTATGTTAAAAATCAAGGTACAAATGACATTTTAATTGCGGCGCTCTATGTCGATGATCTTGTGTTCACAGGGAATAACAAGAAAATGATTGAAGATTTCAAGAATGAGATGATGCAAAAATATGAGATGAGTGATTTAGGACTTCTAAATCATTTTCTCGGAATGGAGACATATCAAGACAATGGTGGCGTATTTATTTGTCAAGAAAAGTATGTCGAGAAGATTTTGAAGATTTTTGATATATCAGAATGTAAACCGAAGGACACTCCTTTGGTTGTCAATGAAAATTTCATGAAGGAAGACGGTTCAAGTAAAGTGGACGCTACACTTTATCGAAGTTTGGTGGGGAAATTGTTATACCTCACAGCAACAAGGCCCGACATCATGTTTGCCACGAGTTTACTCTCAAGGTTCATGCACAATCTTAGTCAGATTCACATGGGAGTTGGTAAAAGAATTTTAAGATATTTGCAGGGCACGAAAGAATTTGGAATCAAGTTCGAAAAGAATGTATATATAAATTTGCATGGTTTTTGTGACAGTGATTGGGGAGGATGTACAGATGACATGAAATGTACATCCGGATATATTTTTTCACTTGGTTCAGGTGTGTTTAGTTGGTGCTCCAAGAAGCAACAAACAGTCGCACAATCATCGGCGGAGGCACAGTACGTAGCAGCATCTCTAGCCACATCACAAGCAATTTGGCTAAGAAGAATTTTTGAAGATATTGAAGAAAAGCAATTGAAGCCTAAAACAATTCTCTGCGATAGCATGTCAGCAATAGCAACCGCAAAGAACCCGGTTCATCATAACCGCACAAAGCATATCACTTTGAAAGATCATTTTATCAGAGAAGCAATTGAAGACGGAGAGGTGCAACTCGAATTTTGTGGAACGAATGATCAGCTAGCAGACATTTTCACAAAAGCACTTCCACGAGAAAAGTTTCAGGAGCTCAGACGAAAGTTGGGAGTTCAGCCAAAACCAAGGTTGTAAAAATCGCTAGGCGCTAGTGAGGCGGTTGGGTAAGGCCTAGCGATTAATCGGTTAGGCGGGGATTAATCGAGGATTAATCGGATTGGAATTTTTATGCACAAAATTATAATTTTAGATATTATATTATATTATATGTATGAGATAAGTATAGTGCATCAAAGTTCAAATATTTCAAGTGTTCAAATATAAACATAATACATAATTCTTCAAATGTCAAAGTCAATCATAGATATTACTCGGTTTGTTGACCATTTTAAGCGATATTTGACCAATTTTCTCCGATTAATCGGTTTGTTGATCGATTTTTAAGCGATTTTGTCCGATTTTAAGCGATTTTGTTGACAAATTTTTAGCGGTTTTGTCCGATTAGACCGATTTTGTCCGATTAATCGGTTTGTTGACCGATTTTTAAGCGATCTTTGACCAAACCGATTATATAGGCCAATTATGATAAATCAAAGCTCTTAATGAGCGATCAGAGATTATGCTGGGATTAATCGGTCGCCTAGGCCGATTTTTACAACAGAGGCCAAAACACATTACGGGTAGAATGTGAACTAATGTGTTTACCGACCAAAGGAAAAGAAACGTTTGAAAAATAAGTCAAGCCCAACTATTGATGCTTGAGAAAATAATAGTTACACATGCTTTCTTGTAAGAAAAACTATATTTTGCTTTTGCAACAATGTTTCAACACCATGTGAAAAACAAGAAGCTAGATATACGGCTGAAAAATCAATTTGATCTTTGACCAACTATTTTGTAATAGTTGTATAATGTTTGGCCTAAATAAGCTAGTAAAATTGAAGTGAAATAATGTATCAGTGAGTTACAAAACAAAAGAAAAGTATTTTCAAGTTTTCAATAAAGAAGATATATTTTTGAGTGCCATTATTTTTTTAAAAATCAATAGTTATTTCATATTTTTGTAAAGATATTTTGTGAACAATTTGTGAGAGTAACGTCTCGTATATCCAACGAATCACGAGCTCATTTTAAGAATCAAGCGAGTAAGCAACTTGATTTTGATCTTTTAAGAATAAGATTTCGGCTATTATAGAAAAAACATGTCAGCTAGCTATTGTTTTCCAATAAATATTCTCTATCCTGATAACTTATTGCAGTTAAAACGATTGGTGCATGCAAGATATATATAGGGTAAAATAAGATCAAGATAGATAATTATAATATCATAAACAAAGTAGCCCATGAGCTCTTCAAGTGAAACAAGGGAGGTGGCAGTGATAGGGTGCGCAGTCGGCATATGTTCTATCCTGTCACCTGGGTGCATGTTACTAAAGTCTATTCTGTCATGTTTATATGGTTGTCTTAGTGGCCGCGGTGGTGACAGTCGTGGTGGTAGGAACAACCAGGCAAGAAGAACGAGTGGCGACGGTGGCCAACGACAAGTATACTTCAGATGAAGAACACAAGACAAGCGGCTGACGGTTGCTTAATTTTGTGTTTTTGTTCAAGTATGATTTGTTTGTAATAAGTTAACATGTTTGTAGAGAATAAGGATATGATAATAGCCAGAAAAAGATATGCACGTAATGGTTGTTTGTTTTAAGTGGTTTTGTATTTTAGTGGCATCGAAGTATATTTTTTCATGGTCGTTAAAATTTTGATCCAAAATACATCTTTGTGGTTTGCTCTTTGTCTCGCTTTACATCCATAAACTTTTTTTTGGCATAAAACCATCCCTCCGTTAGTAAAGTTGGCACAAATACATCCCTCTGTTAGGAAATTCAGTTAATAAGGACTAACGGTGCAAATTTTTCTTCGTTATCTCCTAACGAAAGAGAAAATATTTGCACCGTTAGTCCTTAGGACTAACGATGCAATTAAATAAATTGCATCGTTAGTCCTAAGGACTAACGGTGCACTCCACCGCCACCTACCATCCAACGCCACCACCCACGCGACCACCACCTCCTTTGCCACCTCCACCCACCACCACCCAACGCCACCTTTCACTTCCACCTCCACCGCCGCCACCTAATCACCGCCACCACACTACAACACCACGCCACCCACCTCACCCACCACACACCAACGCCACCTTCACATACTCACCACCGCCATCGCCTGCCACCACTACCCCACTTCCATCGCCATTCACTACACCACCAACCACCACCTATTTTTGTTGATGGTGGTGGTGGGTGGCGGTGGAGATGGGTGGCAGTGATGGTGGTGGTGGCATTGGATGGACGTGGGTGGCGGTGGTGGAGGTGGTGGGTGGCGATGGTGGTTGGTGGTGGCAGTGTGGCAGATGGCGGCGATGGCGTGGAGGGTGGTGGGGTGGAGGTAGCTGGGTGGGGTGGGTGTAGTGGCGTGGTGGGTGGTGGTAGGTGGCGTGGGGTGGAGGTGGGGGTGGTGGCGGGGTTGGTGGGTGGAGGTGGCGCGGTGGTGGCGGTGGATGGGTGGTGTAGTGGTGGTGGCGCCGGATGTGGGGGTGGTGGCAAGTAGCGCGGGGATAGGGCGGGGTGGTGGTGGTGGAGGTGGTGTAGTGGTGGCAGTGGTGGCCGTGGTGGCGGTGGTGGTGTTGAGGGGGTGGCGCTGTGGTGTGGGAGGGGTGGTGTAGCAGGGTGGGGTGGCGGTGGGCGGTGTTGGGGTGGTGGGCGCGTTGGGGGTGGTGGGGAGGTGGTGGGGTGTGGTGGCAGTGGTGGCGAGGTGGGTGTGGTGGGGGTGGCGGGTTAGTGGTGGGGGTGGAGTGGCGGTGGAGGTGGTAGCGGCGGTGGTGGTGTATGGAGTGCACCGTTAGTCCTTAGGACTAACGATGCAATTTATTTAATTGCATCGTTAGCCCTAAGGACTAACGGTGCAAATATTTTCTCTTTTGTTAGGAGATAACAGAGAAAATTTTGCACCGTTAGTCCTTATTAATTGAATTTCCTAACAGAGGGATGTATTTGTGCCAACTTTACTAATGGGGGGATGGTTTTGTGCCAAAAAAAGTTTAGGGATGTAAAGCGAGACAAAGAGCAAACCACAGGGATGTATTTTGGACTTTACTCTTGATTTTATAATCTTACAATTTACGATACTTTGAAGCAAAAATGATCCGAATCTTATGTAGGATCTTAACAAGCTCAAGATATTATAAGATTTTTGACCATATAAACTTAAGATCTAATCTGATATAATCTTATTTTTCTTAAATTGCAAACTAAAAAATTACAAATTTATGAATTATGTTTTATTATAGAATTTAGAAAACAACATGTTAATCTACTTAAACATTCCAGATTTATAATTTAAGAAAATATTTTCATATTTATATAATTTTGCCAGGGCCGTCTTGAGGGTGTGCAAGATGCGCGATCGCTCAGGACCCCAAAAAATTTAGAGGCCCCAAAATTTGTCCCGTTAATAATTATATGCATGTGTCGACATATTTTTAAAGAAAAAACGAGTATTTTGATGGAAAAAATATCTTAAATGGATAATATGTTAGAATGTTTTGATAACTAATTGCATTATATTTTATAAGTGGTCACCCTTTATATATAACATTGTTTATCTAAATACCTCATTATATAATTTTGTACATGATCCTCAAAAATTTCAACAATTCATAGGATGGCCCTGAATTATGTGTTTATGATATATAATAATTTGTAGATTTGAATAATGGACTATTACAAAAACTATTAAGAAAATGAAATTATAGTATGATCTTACGATTTCAATTTGATATTACCATATCGATCTTATAAAAACGAAAACAAGATCCTAGTTTTGAAAATATTGCATTTTTCATTTTCAAACATTGCGCATTGGTTGAAACGAGGGGTGGGAGTCCATGATTCAAACCTAGGGATGAGCATTTTGACTTGAATCCAGAAACCGAACCGGAACGGTATCGCAACCGTACCGATTCCCTATATACGGTACGGTACCGAAACTACGAAATAAGGTGAAAAAAAAATCTGGACCACTAATTCGGTACGGGACCGGTACCAAATCAGGAAATTCCCGAAAAAAAGGGGGCAAACCCGATTTCTCAGTACCGGTACCGATATTCGAATCCCGTTCGATACGATACCAGTACCACTAATTTATGCTCGGGAAAAATCGATGCCACTAATTCGATACGGGATCGGTACGAAGCCGGTACCGTGCTCATCCCTATTCAAACCATAGTTCGAACCTTGACTTGCATATTTTATTTTACATATAAGTCACTCTTGTCTACACAATTAATATTAGTGTGACCATATTCAACCTTGAAACACGAAAAATTGAAAACCACTAACTTAGATAATTAAGTATAAAATTCTTAAAATGTTTCAAGAAAATGAAACTGGATTAATAAGTTTTAATATCTTGATATTCCATCGCATACCAAGTGATATTATTAGGCCAAAATATGTAAGTTTTCCTACACATCTTAAATCGTAAATGCCAAAAGATACATGCCGTATTTTAAGGTAGTAATTTAGTTATCTTAAATGTACTTATTAAAAGGGTAGTTGTGGCCACATCTGTTTTACATAACTACATTTGTAATAATGATGAATAATATATGATGTTACTATGATAGAGCAAAGATCCAAATTACATATCACTTGATGAACTTCACGATATTCGTGGCTATAACACAAATACTGAAAATGTCTCTCAATGAACATTTAATGAGATGAAATGAATCTGAAATTATATTGCTACATCAATATGGAATCCACATCATCAATGACTATTACAAGCATGTTGTTTTAAAGCACTACGAATATTATTTTTATTTTACAGTTAAAAGCTAATTTACCAAACACTTTTATTGAAAAAATATACATCTAACCACAAGAGTTGACCCAGCGATAAGAATATCAGCCTTCCAAACCGGAGGTCAAGGGTTTGAATCCAACGGGGAGAAATTAATCCCCTTGTGGCCACGAAGGTTCATTTGTGTTGACTTCGGGCTATCCAAAAAGGTAGTTGTCCTGGGATTAGTCGGATCGAAATGTCGAGTCGGAAACCCAGATAAATCGAAAAATAAACAAAAGATATCTTGCAGCTCATATTAATAGTTTACAGTTTATAACTTATAACTAGTTTTGCCAAAAATACCCATAATTATTTTGATTATTAAACGGTTTAGTCGTATATGTTTATATTGTTGAGTTACATAAATTGTGGCCCTTAGTTAAGATGATTAACAAGAGGTGTTTAAAAGAAATGTTATTAGGCTCTTTGTAACCAACTAAATAAGTCATGGTAATCGATTCATTTTTATAACTTCGTACGTGGTATTTCTATACTCCAAACTGAATATTGCTGTTTAATGTAACGATAATTAGACTCACGTCATGCTCAATCACTTTCTATATAAATATGTCGCGGAAAGTTAAGTGGCACTTGGCCCATCCCTGAAATTTACACATTTTGAAAGTTTGTCAAAAATATGGTTTTCTCACATGGATCATGAGTTGAGATCCCTTGCAAAGTGAAAAAAAATAAAAAGGCTAGAAAGCCTATCATTCATTTGCCATGTGTCCTCCATCCAATCCCTCCATTTTTTCTTATTAAATTTGGTTAGGGGGTATTTTGGTCCTTTTAACATGTTTTTTTTATTTCACCCCAAAAATTCAAATGTAAATAACTTTCAAACGACAAACATTTATAAAAAACCGATTTCACCATAATTTTTTAAATTTGATTCTCTTTAATTTGGTATGCATTTTGATATATAAATCGTAACTTTTTTTCTTCAACTTTTTAAGTTGATTTTCTTTGAAATTTTGGTATTTTCTGCTTCCGATTTTGACTAGTTTAAAAGCCGAATTTTACAAAACTTAAAATATGAAAATTGTAGGCTTTTGACCATTCTTTACTCTATAATTTGAATCACTCAAACCGATATGATATGAGTGAGATATTGCATGACAAGACATGGCTGCTTAGTATATTTAAGGTAGACAAAGTGTTTGATAAAACTTAAGAGATTTTATAGTATTCAAATGACTAATTGGTATACCAAAATACATTTTTGTTATTTTTGTTATTTTTGTTTATTTTAACCGATGAACAACCAAATGATAAATCCATGAATATTGTGACCATAATCATGAACATTATGACTTTTTGAATACCATAAACCGATTAACAAAATTTAAAAGAATTGATGAATATCTTTTTATTGTCGAATACTAACCGGCTGCAAACAAGACTAATCGATGAACCGATGAACAACTAATGATGAAATTTGCGATTTTTGCAGAAATCGATGAACAATATCAAAAGAATCGATGAACTATTTTTTCAAAACCAGAACAATATAAAAACAACTGATGAACGTTATATAAAAAATAGTCAATGAACAATATCAAAAATAATCGATGAACTAATGAACATTAATATATATTTTTTAATATCGATAAAAAAATGTTAACGGATGAACAAGACTCGATTGTACCTAATCAGGAACAATGTAATTTTTTATTTGGAAAACTGATGAACAACACTATTTGCTTAAAAAACCGATGAACAAATGATGTAATTGATGAACATTATAACGTAACATCAAAGAAAAACCATGAACATTATAATGTAACATTAAAGAAAACTAATTGATGAAGACCATGACTCAAATAGATGAACATTACGATTTCTTTTAAACAATTGATGAACAAATTTTTTATTGATGAACAATACTTTTATTGATGAACAATAAAATCGATGAACAACTCGCTTTATTGATGAAATAAAATCATTGAACAACTCATTTTATTGGTGAAATAAAACCATGAACAAAGTTAAATAGAATCAATGAACAATAAAACTAATGAATAACTCGCTTATTGATGAAATAAAACCGATGAACAATAAAATCGATGAACAACTCATTTTATTGATGAAATAAACCGATTAACAAAGTTAAATAGAACTGAACAACTCGCTTTATTGATGAAATAAAATCGATGAACAACTCATTTTATTGATTTAAATAAACCGATGAACAAAGTTAAATAGAACCGATGATCAAAGTTAAATAGAATCGATGAACCACCTCGTTTTATTGATGAAATAAAATCACAACAACCTCATTTTATTGATGAAATAAACCGATGAACAAAGTTAAATAGAATCGATGAACAACTCGTTTTATGATTAAATAAAACTCATTTAACAATAAAACCGATTAACAATAAAATCGATGAACAACTCATTTTATTGATGAAATAAAACCAATAACAATAAAACCCGATGAACAACTCATTTATTATGAAATAAAACTGGATGAACAAAGTTAAATAGAACTGAAACAATAAATCGATGAACAACTCGTTTTTAAATCTAGACATTATAAAAATAAATGATGAACGTTATCAAAAACTAATGAACAATATAAAATAACTGCTTTTTGTTGATGAACAATGTACTAAAATGGTTCTTATTAAATAATCATCTCACCGTTAACAAACTAAAACCTTTATTATTAAATAATAAAGTAAAACCTATAAGTAAAAACTACTTTATTAATAAGTAAAACCTTTTATTACTAATCATTTTCTCAGTCACCACCTTCGCCTCCTTCATAGCATTTTGTTTCATTTTTCTTTGTATGTAAATCAGAACCTCTCGACCACTCAATCATCCAAAAGTCAAATCCAAAGCACCATTGGACTCCTCAGACTTCATTTACTGACCCAAGTCAACCTATAACATCTCAATAGAAACCCACTCACCACTCTCACCCTTTGCACACACTATTTACATCCGAAACACACAAACACTTTCTCTCCCCAAAAGAAATCATCAATGTTCATCACGGTGGTCAAAACCAGCACCTTCATTCGGCCAACGCCGGTGAAAGAGCTTGATAAAATGTCGTTGGTGACACCGCCACGTTGATAGTGGTGTCATGGCGCCAAGCGGGGAAGAAGATGAGAACGTCAAGAAGTGGGTATGGTTCATTGGAGAGAAATATTGTATGATATATATTGAATAAGATGAAAGATATGAGATGGGTTGTTTATTGAATTCATCATGCCCTTATGCTAGATTTCTGTAATTCGGTAGATCCAATTAATATTACTTTTTAGACTTTGCAAACATTACTTCCTTTTTAATAGATCCGCTTTCCATGGATCATTATGTTTTATCATGCGCACTACTACACAATATGCATTTCTAACCATCTAATGTGCTGTTTGAGACTCAAGTAGGACATATCACATATGTACATGATATTTCAATCAAAAGGTTATGGAATATCGTCCAAATACGATTAATTCCAAAAGATCTATGCTCTTTTGCAATATCTTATACGAAACTTATGATTTCTTAATCTAACTCATTCATAACTCAGCGATTTCTATACCATATTAAAGAGCTAAAGCATTACCAAAAGAAAGTATGCCATAATGAACAAAGTAGGTTACCATTGTAAAAGTTACATGGTTTGTAACAAAAATCCAAATGTCCAAACACATCAGCTAAAAGTAGTAGTAGCAAAAGAAACAAGTCTGACAAAAATAATCCATCGATTACTCGACAACACATTGATACCAAAACCCTACAAAAAATACATAACTTAAAAACCAAACAATTGCATTCTTCAAAAGTATCTATATATTAACTATATTTTGAAACCTATATCCCTTTAAACTGCTCAATAGCATAATTTGTAACCGTTACAAGTGTATTTGGAGCTTCACCCCCTCAGGATTCTGAACTACTCTACATCCTTGTGCCAAAAAATTTGCAGTTCTCGATGAGTTTTGTTGTGAAATGGCTAGGAGCTGTTCTTGTATCGAGCCCTTGACTAACACCGATCAAATCCTTTGACTAAATTGACTTGAGTCCTTATACTATTTTGACTGTCGAAGCATCTGCTGTAACTGAATGACTTGCTGCTGTTGATCTGGAGGCAGTGAACTTAACTGCTCTGGTGTCAGATTCAAGACTTGTTGCAATAAGTCTGAATCAATACCAGGGGGGAGCTGCCATCATTTTAAGAACAAAAAATCATTATGATATATAATAGAAACAAGTAACGTATAAAAAACGCAAGTATCAATTTGGAGTATAAAAATTACAAACGGAGAATGTAAATATTTATATTAATATGGAATTCCTTAATAATTCGCAAATATCAAATCGAGTTACCCTCTAGAGTCTAGATGATGATGTGTTCATCAACCAAAGTTATTTAACCTATGTGTGATTTTCCTCAAACTTAATACCGTAATCAAATCAATAAAATCTGCATAATCTGAAAAACTTGTGTTACAAGTATTAAAGTGAGCTGTCTAGTGCTGCTGCTTAACGCCTTACAGAACAAAAATAATAAGGGTGTGTTTAGTTGGAGAATAAATTCTCTTGTTTTCTATCTCTAGTTTTGTAAAAATTTGGATGGGAAATTTATCTCCACAAAACACTTGAAAATATAGAAAATGCGTTTAGTTGATATTTGTATTTTCTATTTTGAAGAAGGGAGGGAGGGTTGGGGGTTACAAAGGAAAACAAGGAAAACATCTAAAATTTGTTTTCTAATTTTCTTTGTTAGATTAGGAATAGGGGATTTTGTGTTTTGCAAAACATTTTGTTGGAAAATGATAATTTGAACACGATTTCTATTTTCCTTGTTTTCCACAAAACATTTTGTGGAAAACAAGGGTGTTTTTCCTCAACTAAACGCACCCTAATTGTTCCATAAGAATCTTATTTCTTTGTTGGACTAGAGTTTAATCTGCTACTTGCTTGTCCATGGTCAGGGATTATGCAAAATTTATGATGATTTGTGAATCAAAGGGACCATGGTTAGTATTCCTCTATTAGACCAATAGTTGAAAAAATTTCAGAAGGCTTAACATGCTCTCAACTTTAGATCAGAACATTGCCCTCTTTAAATTTATTCGAATTGGTCCTAAAATTTAATTACTGATGAATGTAGTCTTAAGTCCATCCTTCTCTTCTCACAAACACACTTTCTACCTTAGTTTTTTAGCTTTTATACTTTGTATCTTAAAGTTTCAGATCCCAAGATGAAAGACCAAAACCACATGTATGAATTAGGATGTCTCAACATGTTTCCTGTCAAAAATTTGTGGACACCATGAAGCTATATACTATATGCACCCAGCTGTCCCCTAGTGGAGAATTGCAATGCCAAAGCAGATGATATGATATAGGGATTCAAAAACCTTGCTTCCTAGGAAGCATAGTAATCCAGGAAAGAAAATAAACCAATTAACAATATGATGGTATCTGAAACAACAATGTTATATGGAGTATAAAAGGGCTGAAGAGTCTACTATATAAAATTGCAGTTCGAAAACAATGTAGCATTCTTTCTAATCAATAAACTAGAGATGTTTCTAAGCAAGCAGATATGTAGTACATGATGATATAATGGACCCGGGCGTAAAATAAAAAACTCATGGAAATTGAGCAGTCAACTGATTAAACAAACAATAAACAATACAGATCATCACAAAAATGCCCTATATTCAAGAATAAGGCAAACTCTTGTCAATAATGATCTACTATTAAGAGACAGACCATTTTAAGAGACAGACCACTCTTCTGTTATGCTCGCTCACTCTTACTCTTTAACAATGTCATAATGAACGGAAGGATACCCAAACCATTTCATAACACGATACTGCTATGTGTTGCTTCCGTCTTTTTAATATAAATCCCACTTTCACCAAAATGGGTGCTTAGAATTATTTATGGCATATTTAGAAAAATTTTGATAATCCCTTGGATAGCATTTTATGATGCAATTTTATCTAGTGCGAAGAAACCAGCATAAGCTTTCTCAATAACAAACACCAAAGGACTGATCGGTTGATGCGTTATGTATGAGAAACAGGTCTACTCAGTTTGGATACCAATATTTACTGTGTTTATTTCAACAATAACAATACTTGCATACCAACTACAGTTATGATTTACGAATACATGTAAAACATAATATGGATAAAATACCTCATGACTCTGCTTTTGAGTGTCTACAGCCGCTGCTTTTGGAATTGGGTTTCCAGACAGCGGAACGGCTTGAGATGGCCCCAAAACAGAAGCAGAAAGATTTACGTCTGCTGGTGCAAAAGAGGCAGCCCTACCATCTTCCATCTTTAACAATTTTGAGGGATGACCAATTTGATCTCTATCATTTACAAAGCTTGCATTTTCATGTAATCTAGATGTCATGTTTGGATGAGGATCGACTTTCCGTCCCCAAGCAGGATTTTGCATTAGATGTTGAGGATTATTGTGATCCTTCTTTCCCATTTGGTATAGCGACACATATGAGGAGCTAGGCTGTTGAGACAATAAATATATTAACAAAACAGCTTTAAGTTTAAAAAATAAAAATAAAAATGAAAAAAATCAGAAGACAATTCAGTTTATGCAGCAAATGAAATTGGTTTGGTAGCCTGCTAACTGTTTGCCAGTAATAGGGTCTATTCAGTTATGTCAATCTCTAGCAGCTAAAATAGGTATAATGAAGAAAGATTAGCTTAAATGAACACGGATCAGATGGGTCGCACATGTCAAACGGGTCAAAAGTCGCCTAAATTGAATTTATAATGTATACAAGCTCTTTAATCACTATACTCAGTATTCCAATTATTTAGATATTGTTGTCTCACATAATTCTAATAAAGAGAAAAGAAAATGAACAAAGGATTTTTTGCGGGGTCAACCCATCTAAACCCGAGCGCTTCCTAAAACATGCCTACTTTGACCCATTGACCAACCCACCTGACCTTCCCATTTTGCCAACTCTATGAAACACCATAGATAAACAATAGATCTGCATGACATATTATTTAAAGAATTAGAAACTGCATGATAAAAGTGATTATTTGGCACCTGATGACTTGGAATAGAAGGCTGAATAGAAGCAACTAACGGGGAATTAAGTCTCAAATTTGCAGAAGCATGCTGACCAGGGTACTGTAGCATAGACGAGGAGGTTGCCAACTGGTTTTCAACTCGATTAGGCAGACTACCAGGATGTTGTGGATGTAAAGTCTGAAGATTTCCAGTAGCTGGTCCTGATACTGTTGGATTTTGCAAAACTTGATGTTGACTTGGTAGTGGAGTCTGAAACCGAGGCTGCAGAGGAAATGATGGTGCAGAATACTGGCTGGTAGAAGGTTGACTTTGACTTTGTGGCATGAATCCAGGTTGCACCTTGTTCTGAGCAAGAGGGGAAGCCGGATTGAGGTTGTATTGAAGACTGTTGACCAACTTGGACAGGGAGGTGTGTATGTTGACCAGGAAGTGGTCGAGCATTTGGCATCTGTAGCTACATCATAGAGAAAGAAAGGTAAACTCTCATGCCCAAAAGTTTAATTAATAGCTAATATTAAAACAACAAAATAATAGTATAGTAGTATATATACCATGTGGGGAGGAACCGACTTTAGCATAATATGAGCCTACATATAACATTAGGAACTTGTTAGATGAGTGTAATTTTCATGCAAGTATCAGATTTTTTTGGCAAGAAAAGAACAAATCTTTTCTTCAGTTACCAAGAAGTCATCAATTATTATAGACACTTAAATTTGCAAAATAAAGTGGTAGCTTGATAACAACCTGCAGAATCGCCTTTGACAATTGGGGATGCGCCAGTAACAGCTGGCGTACTTGTTCCTTGTTTTGAGTAGCCATCGTCTGTTATCAAGATAAGATCACCTACATTATTTCGGGATACTAAGAAAAGATGTGTGTAAATTCAAATGCGTACCTTCACTTCGTTCAGAACCTCAGTCAACTGGGCTTTGGGGATTTTAGCCAAATGAAGTGTCAAAGGATCGGTTCCCAATGTTGGTTGACTTTGGATACCATTTTGACTGATGTTGCTATTAGACTGGCCACCTCCAAGAACTCCAGCCATCACAACTGCAGCAGACATGGCCACCTGGTGACCAATAGGCTGATGAACACTAGGATCTCCTTGTACTGCGGGACCCCCGACTTGTTTTTGAGGAGCTATGTCAACAACATCAAGATTTAAATGGTATTATATAATCATAAAACTAAAGAAATAATAAGAGAAATCAAACATGATGAAGCCAAGCCTTACCACTATTTGTAGGCAGCCCAGGTCCAACGCGACCCTGAAAGAGGGAAAAAAAACAGTATTATGCATAAACTAACGATTTGAGGTGGAACAATTGATGGATCTGGCAGTTTAAGTAACAGACCAAAATGCCACAGTCAAACAGGTAATTCTTGATATGGGTCTGGTTGAACCAAACAGTCAAACAAGTAATTCTTGGTATTAAAATATTTTATAAGTCAATCAGAACCATACTATTAAAGAATATGTACGTACGTATCCTTGATAAAGTGATTTAAGAGGTTTCAACTTTCAACCAATATGGTTTGATATACTCGTATTTCGATTGATCAAGTAAATCCCTTTATAAATGTACATATGAAACAGTCTTATGACTGTAACGCAAGAACAGATGGTAACACAGACAAAACGTTTTATGTCCAGTGGCGAATCCAGGAGTAAACCTAATGAAGTTCCCTGGCTTAGCCGAGGCAAATAAATTGAAGGGTCAATGAGTAGGGTCGGCTCAACGCGTCATCCCGGTCAACTTATTAATTGACTAGTTCAACCGTTCCGGTTGGACTGGTCCTAAAAACCAGATAACATCTTTATTATCATTTAATATATAATACCAAAAACGAGTACAAAAATGCACCTTAGGATATTTTACAGTAACCTCACTTTTATGTTTCATTTCCTAGTTCATTCTCATCTCAAGGTAGTTCCTAACAATTTCTTAATGTAGGTCACAAAACCCATAACCTTGGTTATGTCAAATTGTAAAAATATTTCGCACTGCAAGATCCAACCTTGATTATGTCAAGTTGTAAAAATATTTCGCACTCAACATTCAACGTACTAACTTAGACTTTTATAATTATAATCAGACTAGCCATATAGTTAATGATACCAATTACCAATATAGTCGCACTTTATAATACAATGACAGAAAATTAGAATGTCATGTTGCAGACTACTACTCCCGAAAAAGATGCTAGCAATGATTGTGATTATATATATATTGTAGATTTGTAATATAGATATGTTTAGGAGGATATCAAAATCATATACCTGTTCTCTGGTTCTGTCAGAATTTTTGTCATTTTCAGCAAAATCCACTCTTAACTGTCTGCCATTGATGTCATAACCATGGAGATTACGCCTGGCACTTAGGGCCGTTTCTTCATCCTTGTACTCACAAAACCCATAACCTTTGGGTTTATTAGTTTCTCTATCGATAACTAATCTGGAAGTGAGGAAATGATATAAGTTAAAAAAAAATCCTCTATCATGTTAAACATTTCTATACCATATCCTAATAGAGAAATTACATGGCTTTATATCTATTAAAGTGAATCAAGACACGTTTATCACTACGCAAAGCTAGGAGTGAAATGTGTTAGCTGGACCAATTGGTGCACAGCAAGGGACAAACGTTAAGTTATGGATAACCAAATACACAAGCAAGCTTCTGGATTCTACAACTACATGAAGGCTTTTAGAATGCGTTTTGAGACTGATTACTGTGACTTGTAGTCACTATACTCAGTTTTTTAAGCTTGTATACACATATTCCACTTCTAACTAAAAAGCTATTTGGGGTCAAACTATCAGCTTTGAGTAATCAACTTCATAGTTCATACTAGGTGCAACAAAAGTGATTCCCGAAACGAAGCTATTATGAATCTGATTATTGATTACCCAAGAGATCTGTTTTCATAAGAATGTCCTTTTTCACTATTTTAGTACTCAACTTATCTCATTACGGCCACCAAATATTCTAACTACTTTAAAGACCCCACCCCAAGTATGTATATGATATTTCATCTATAGCAATTACGGTCAAAAGTATATATTTTGAAGAGGGAAAAAGTAAAATTGATAAAGAGTCAACATGTTATAGGCTGAAATTGTATATTTCCAAAAAAATCAAGCGTTTCGTCACACAGCATATATTTTACTGAAGCTTGTTTGAATGAAATAGAGATGCAAACTTGTGTTGCCTATATATATCTAGTATTTATGATATTTTAGCGCCAATTAGAAAAATGATTGAATACTGAGGTCGCTAAAATACAGCTAGAACAGTGAAATCTCTTGCGACCATGCATTCAAATCATTACATGCCACATCCGATTATATAAATCACCTTCATAATGTTCCCTAAAGTTTTCATACTATAACACGGGCATCCTATACTTCAAACTAGCAAAAAATCATATCTTGGCTTTACCAAGATCCCATAAGCACCACATTAGTCATATTACTCAAAAAATTAATAATGTTAAGCAATACAATTATAAGCAGCCAAAAAAAAGACGGTAACAAACCTGAAATTTACAACAGGGCCAACCTCCTCACAAATTTGTACAAGCTGCTCTTCCGTTGCATCATATGGTATATTTCCAACTGCAAACACAATTATCATAAACATTCAATAAACCTTACACAATTATAACCAAAAAAAAAATAGGAAATTTTTGGTTTTGCAAATGCAATCCGTGAGGGAAGAAAAACGCGAGAAAACGAACCGAAAACGCAACGATGTTGAGGATTAGACATTGGTATCTAACAAAGCAAGTTCATCTTCCTCAAAATCATGAATAAAGATTCAATCTTGGTATCTTTTAACTAAACCCTAATGTTCCTGTGCACAAAGAGATTATGATTGGGATGTTGTTATTGGAATCGAACCCTAAAACCCGGATAAAAGTTGGATTTTGAGACAGTGAAAATCCCAATTATTGGAGTGAAAACAAAAGAAAGAATGTGAAAATGGAATGTGTGAATGTAATTATTACTGTATTATTCAGTTTTGATGGGGGGAAGCCAAATTAGGGAAAGTCTTTGTAAGACAAGGATATGAGGATCCAATTGTTTATTGTACTTGTTACGAGACAGAGATTTATCAAACAGCCATCATGTTTGATGTTTTGGTTTAAGCAAGCACCAAGGTGGCAATAGTGACCGTCGCATCATTAGCTTTTTCACTAGTACCTATAGATTGTGAGTTTACTCATTTTGTGAGTGTTTGATTTTTATTATTAGCTACTTCCCATATTAAGTGTCCACTTTCAAAGTGCACAAAGCTTTAAGAAATTTCACTAACTACACTCTCCACCAATCAAATATCATTTTTACCCACTAAAGTCTCATCTCATTGGTTGAAATACATTATGAACACTTAATTTGGGACATTCCGATATTCCATTGTGGACACTTAATACGGTAATACAGTATACTATTATTTTTAGTCATAAGTATTTTTTGTGTATGTAGTTAATTGGTTATAAAAATAATAGCCAAGCTACCCAACAAATATATTTTTCAAAAACCAACATTAGGCACACAACCTTTTTTTCTTTCTTTCACAACTCGGTCTTGTGGTCGATTAACTTCTCTCAAAAATATGCCGACGACGCGTCTAACCGGCGTGCAGAGGCGGACCAAGGAGGGTTCCCGGGGTGCACCGGAACCCAACGAATTTTTTTGGCGTAGTGTAAAAATTATGTTCAATATACCGATTAATGAACCTCGTCCTTCAAAATTGAGTTATGATTTTTGGTATTTTTCATAAAATGAACTTGATTACTCTTGGTCTTGGATCCGCCAGTGGAAATATGTGTAATAAGAAAGACGTGTGGTATAAGGGGTATTCCCTCTTTCCCCTGCCACCGGTCTGAAAGGATTATGTGCAAAGAAACAACGACTTTCACAACTGGCCTTCACATAAATGTCAAAGGGTCACACCCGGTGCACACTAAACAGAACAGGCAAGTGAAAATTAGAAACCAGTTACGAAATGAAATAAGAGTGGTGAGGAAATGAAAATATCATAGTATTTTTATTAAGGTGTAAAACGGTAATTATCCTAAGTTAATATATTTATCCAAAGATAAATATATGAGTAATAAAAGGCAAAAATACAAACCTTAAGGGTAATCACCTAAACCCCATAAGGGAGAGTTTGACTTTTTGTAAAACTTGTATTACTTGTAGGATAAGTTAGGGAATTCTAATACAATTAGGAGAAGGTTTGTAAGCTTATAAATACAACTCTAAGAGGCCCGGGTACAATGGTTGTTGGCTTGAGCCATAGCCTTTGGCACGAGCCTTTGGCGCGACAACCCACACCGGGGTTGGGCCTGGCGCCGTGGCCACCAGCTCACGCCAAGCAATGTTTTTTTTTGTTTGTTTGTTTTGGTGGGTTTCTTTCTCGTTTGTTTGTGTTTGTGTTTGTGTTTGTGTGATAGTGTTATGCGTGTGTTTTTTTTTTGCTTCTTTTGCAGGTGGGAAGGAGGAAGACGGCCACTATTTGGTTTTTGTTTTTTTATTTACTAACAAAATAACCAACGAGCACTTAACACCTAGTAGAAGTTGGGATAGAATTATTAATTACTGTAATAAAGTTTAAATCAGGCAAGCCCACAATAATTAAAAAAAGGGGTAGGGTATTAAAAAGAATTATGCCACATGTTTTATTATTGAAAGTTATTTTTAGTTAATATATATTATTTTATTTAAAAAAAAAAAAAAAAAAAAAAGTATGCATTATGGCACTAGAAAATTGGTGTTATGCTAGGGAGGAGGGTTTTGGTGCCATAGCCAAAACTCGTGTTATAAAGAAAAAGTGCTGAGGTGGCACCACTTTTCGTATGGCACCACCCTTTGGCACCAAACGATACCTAGCCCTCTAACATAAACTAGAAATCACTTGAATCCTATAATCCCTAAATCTCTCCCATTTCCCTCTTGTCCGTGTATTCAACCAAACCAACCAAAGGGTCGAAACCCTTTGGTCGTTTCGTCTTAAAGTCGACCACAAGTCGACTTTGTCGGCTTCCCTAGTCGACTTCCACTAACTAAGGTTTACCCGATTCCATACTGCCAACTTGTATAGTTTCGTAGCCTTAGTTCTACATGTGCAATACTGGTGTGTAAGTGGTGATTTTCCCCAAGAAACCCTAAACACCATTTATACATGTTAGTTAGTTTATTGTTGGGTCAAGAATTCACAAACTCTCTGAGACAAGGATTTGAAGATAAAATAACCTAAGTGTATTATAACCTTAAACATATGCAAGTCATTGAATGAACAGTTTTTCAGTGAGTCATCTTTAAGAAGCTCAGGACGAGCCTAAGAAGAAAGGTTTTCCATTCAGTGAGGCGGGACTCAGTGAACGATACCTGAGCCAAAGAAGAATATGATGGATTCAGTGAGTAATGACAATAGCTCATCAATCCCCGCACTCTCACCTATGAAGCTAAGACGTAAAGCCTGAAGACATGAAGACATGAAGTAAACGAGGGATAAAGTGGGATAAGTTTAAAGGATAAGGGAGTGACCTTATCTTGCAAAGGTCAACTTACCCTGAATGGATAAAAGACAAAGAGTGTGTCAACACTGACACAAGGAAAACAAACTTGTTCCTTACTAGAAGTAGCTTTGTGTAACAGAGACAAAATACGTAAAGTATTTTGTCGTCTGAAGCTTATGTCAGTTTTGTCTTTTAGGAAAAAGGTTGTATATTATACTTGTATAAATAACAACCATTAGGTGGACTAAAAGGGTTAAGCTTGTGTACTAAATGCTTAGACATTCACAAGCCTTTTTACTCCTCCAAATACAACTAAATCCCTGAGGTTAGCTCAGTTGGTTAGCATAGTTGTACTTAAGCTTAGCTTAAGTTTAGTGAGAAGTACACCATACATTGCCATTCAATCTCAAGTGTCTGAAAGCACTTGGGTAATATATTCTTTGATTAACTTTGTAATAAGAATATAAACCGTGTCTACTTTACTTCACGTTTTAACTTGTTAAACTGTTTTTCAAACAACATTGCTAAGCCATGGAGCTTGGATAAATTAACTTTGTAGTTAATTCTAACCAAGTTAAAGGGAACAACAAGTGGTATCAGAGCCTCTGGTTTATAAAAATTTTAACCACAAAGTCTCTAAAGTTTTTAAAATCAAGATCCTACCATGGCTGATAGTGATGTGCCCCAACTAGTCGACAAAAAGGGAGGAAGCTATTCAGCTGTTGCTCCCCGACTGGAAGTTGGAAAATTCAGTAAGTGGAAAAAGCTCATGCTTTGATACTTAACAAGAATGAAACCATACTACATCAAATGTATTAATGATGGTTCATTTGTCCCTAAAACTGCTAAAGGTTTACCCAAGCCTGAAGCTCAATAGACTCTTGAGGAGACAAGGGTGGTCAATCAGAACTAACGCCTCAAGAGCATCGTTATATCTTGTCTCCCTGACTATATAATGGAATCAGTCATTAACTGTAAAACAGGCAAACAAACTTGGACTGACTTGGTTCATAGCTATGAGGGTCCCTCAGATACTAAGAAAAACAGGATGAAAATTGAGTATAACACTTTCAGAGCCAAAAGTTCTGAAAGTCTCTCAGAAACATATACCCATCATAAGACACTGCTCAATGAGTTGTCCAATGATGATGTAACCCTGTCTAAGCCTGAGATGAATGTTGGCTTTGTCAACAGTCTCCCTAAGAAGTGGTTAAGCTTGTCTCAGGGTCTTAGGAATGCTAATCACATTCAAAATCTT
Organism: Chrysanthemum makinoi; assembly: GCA_910596185.1. Taxonomy (NCBI): domain Eukaryota; kingdom Viridiplantae; phylum Streptophyta; class Magnoliopsida; order Asterales; family Asteraceae; genus Chrysanthemum; species Chrysanthemum makinoi. Next base: position 205,504,732 of record OU343225.1, on the reverse strand, counting down.
GAGCTCCCTGAAATTTATGGAAAGTTGTCTTCACAAGTTGTCTATGAAGACAACTTAATCTCTAGGAGATACCCTGATTCAAAAAAGGCTCAAGAAACCAAAAAGGCCCTGACCATTGCACCCATATCAACTGCATTCTATTCAAATGGTGTTGTGCAGGATTTTCAAGAAAACTTTGATGATGAGGCTGATGAAAGAACCAGTGAGGAATACCTAAATGATTTACAAACTGAATTTCAAAAGAGGGCACTCCTTATAAACTCAAAACGTTTCATCAAAAGAAATAAGTCAAACCTTTCTGGTTCCAAAGCAAGTGAACGCACTAAATGTTTTAAATGTGGTAAATAGGGTCACTTGTCAAAAGACTTTTTTTCAAAAACCACTTCAAAACCTTCATACAAATTTTTTGGAAACAGTTCTTCCTCAGAAACTAGCAAGTTTCAACCAAAAATGCTTCATTGTTCTCAACATTTTCAAAACAAACTGATCAAAAGGATCAAAAAGATTTTAAAGCTAAGTATAAAAAAGCTAAAGCTAAACCTGCACTCCTTGAGGCTGCACCATCAACCCCTCAGTCCATACAGAGCTCTAAACTCTCTTAGGGAAAGAACAAAGGTCTTGTTGCTGAAACCTTTGATTGGGATGAAGAAGATATTTCCTCTAATGATGAAGTAAGAGTCAGTGCACTGATGGCTCTTGCAGAAGGTGAAAAGTTGACTGTTGGAAAGAGTCATGCAAGAAATAGATAATGGGCCAGCATCACCATGAGAAATATAAATATTTTACTATCTATGGATGATGATTCTGATTAGCAATCTTATTTAAGTTACCTTAATGTAGATTTTAAGTTTGTTGAAGAGAAAAGATTAAATTGGTTTCAAAATACAATAAACTCACTTTTGAATTAAACAAGTGTAGAGATGAACTTCTTGCTTTAAAACAAGCTAAACTTGAAGTTGTCACACTTCAAATTCAAAACACTGAACTTGTGAAACAAAATCATGCTCTTCAAGAGGAACTTAAGAAAGAAAAGCTCATTATTGAAAGTTGGACAACCAAAAATCCTAGAGTTTATGAGTCTGTCAATCTTATTCCTAGTACTAAAAAGAGAGTCCTAGGATAAGATCAACTCACTGAGTCCATGATATGTGCTTAAACACGTATAATTTCTTTATCAAATAAAACC
>OU343225.1:205487523-205503446 GCA_910596185.1 Chrysanthemum makinoi | reverse complement strand
TTGGCACAAAACAGCATTCAACATATTCTCAAGTTTATTCTGCGAAGCATCCATCTTGTTGTTCTGAAGTCGAATTTCGTTCCTAAACTCATTGCTCTGTCTAGTTATCGAAGATTGAAACTCGTTTCTCAAACTTGAAATCTGGGTTTTCATGGTTTGGATGGTAGCGTTATTGTTCTGAACGTAATTCGAGAATTCATTAGAGGGCAAAGGCGGAGCTTGATAGCTTGAAGCTTGATATCCTTGATTGTAATTGACTCCTTGATTCAGGTATTGATTTGGTGGAGCTTTGAATTGGTTTTGAACATTTGGTCAACGAACTTGATTCTGATTAAAACGATTCTGATTGTTCGATTGAGAAAATCCCGGAGGTACCATTTGATTACTAACACGAGGGTTTGGTTCAATGTGATAACGGTATTGGTTACCTCCGGTTACGACATTAGCTTCGAAAGGATTTCCATCGGTGGCGGTACAATTGTAGTAGGCATGCGGGCCTCCACAAGTAGTACAAGTCGTTTCCACCGCTTTGACTTGAGCGGGTGGAGAAGAATTAACCTTAGCGGTCTTAATCTTAACCAAAGCCTGAATCATGTCCGTAAGCTTATCAATCTTAGCATCGGTGCTAGACGTATTTTCGTAAGACGAGGACGATGGTGTAACACCCACTCGGGCAGCAACCGATTTGCTACGTGATGTACGAACTTTAGATTTGTTCTCAATAATTGACAAGGCATCTCTCGTTGATCGGCTCAACAAATTACCACCCGCGGCGGCATTGAGAGAGTCTTGATCAGTCTCATTCAAACCGTTATAGAACGTATCAAGTTGGTGTAACTCAGAAAAACCATGATGGGGACATTGCCTAAGCAAATCTTTGAATCGGTCCCATGCCTCACTAAATGATTCATCAAATCTTTGTGTGAATTTTGTTATTTCATTTTTTAAGCTTGTTGTTTTAGATGGTGGGAAGAATTCGTTCACGAATTTTGACACTAAATTCTCCCATGTGGTTATCGATCGAGGGGGTAGTTTTTCAAGCCAAATTCGGGCGGCCCCCTCGAGTGAAAATGGAAAGAGGAGTAGCTTGATAGCCTCTTCCGGAACGTTACGGTACTTGATCGTAGACGTGAGCTTGTTGAATCGTCGGATATGAGAGTGAGGATCGTCTCTCTCAAATCCGTAAAATTGGCTTGAGGAAACCAAATTTATCAATCCGTGTTTAAGCTAAAAGTTATCGGCAACGATTGCTGGGACGACGATGGCTTCTCCATAACCCTCGGTGGGTGCTTGGAGTTGCTCTAGCATGGATCGGTTGTCCTCCGCCATTTCGATGATGGGCGGGGTTTGATTAGTTCGAATCTCGGGTTCGACTAATGGAGCACGTCTATTTCGCCTTCGCGGAATTGTAGCGGTTTCAAGTATCGGTCTGTAGTTATTAGAACGAGTGCGCATGCACTTTCAAAAACCAAGGCAATTAAAACGAACGGTATTCGAAAACACAGTGAACTTAACCAATAATCCCAAGTGAATAAATCACCTCTATAAGACAAACGCACAAGCGAGCGGAGAAGCTTTTTTAGGTCAGCGCGAAGCTTATTAAAAACCCGCTTCTTTACAGCCGCAATTTAATGTCAGGCCGTCCTTATACCCACCACACAGTTTGTTTATCCGATAAAGATAAATAAATTCACAAGCGACACAAAGGCAAGTTTTTGATCTTTAGTTCGGGAACTTATTAATGATAACACCTCCGTTGAGAATGTTATATAATTGGTGTCTTCTATTTATTAGCAAAAACACAAGAGAAAATCTTTTTGTATTTTTAATCTGATATATATACATACAAAAGAAAAAGGAAAATATTTTTTACTTTTTTAATTTATAGAAAAATAGTAACTTCACGAATGAAGGATCTCGAGTCACTAATCGTCAAACCTCAAACGATATTGTCGTGACACAACCTCCCCGGCAGCGGCGCCAAAATTTGATTTCATCGAATAAACCGTCAAGTTATCTCACACAAGCTAGCCACTTGTGAATGACTAACCGTAAGAAACTTAAAAAAGCAGTATTCAGATCGATTTGATAATGAAGGCTTAAGGGTATGTGTGTACGGATAAAACCTCAATATCGATATCAAAAATAATCACGAAGATAGATTCAAAATTCCTTTAGGAAAAAGAATAATAAATCAAATCCCGTGTGTGATCGTTGATACGGATTAGTCAACCCGAATCGTTTCCCAACGAGGTGTGAATTGCCAACGTCGTTATTGGTTTGGAATTTAATGATCGATGTTTTGATTTGTGATTTTGATTTTATTAAACTACGGGAATAGGGAAAGTAATTAAGGGAATCTATTTTACGGGAAATCCTAAGTGCGATTTAACTAAAATATAATTAACGAAACGTAATTAAAAAGCAACTACGTCTAAATTTTACCTTAAAAATGCCTAAAATTACTTTTACTCTAGAAATGCAATGTGAAAACTAATTATTAATTAAAACTATTTTTAGGATTTTTCTGGATTTTATTAAAATTAAAAACTAATTTTTAACTATTAAATCTAAATTAAAATACTAAAAATTAGGAAAATTAAGGAGAAAAATATGAAACTATTTTTATAAAATCTAAAATACCATAAGAGAATTTTCAAAACTATTTTTATATTTTTCTGATTATTTTTCTATTTTCTACAAATTTAAAACTATTTAAATCTAATTTAAATTGTGAAAAATACCAAATAAAAGGGGAAAAATACGGAAAAATATTTTTTATGCTTTTTATATTTTTCTTAAACTGGGAAAATTGAAAAATTATTTGTTGGAACTTTTTCTTAATTATTTGCAATAAAAGCTATTTAAAAGTGATTAAAAACTGATTTAAATTGAGAAAAATAGCAAACAGTGACCAAAAATTATGAAAATCTCAGGAAAATTCTAAAATGTTAATCTAAATCTATGAAAAATATAAAATATGATGCTTATGTGTGAGAATTGTGAGCCGCAGTGTAAACTGATTCTAAAGAAGCACCGGACAATAAGCTACACAGCAAAATAAGCCACCAAACTGTTTCAGCAACTAAATTATACTATAAATACTCTAAAAAAACTTATTATAGCTATTCCTAACCTCAATTAAGCAGACTACCAAGATTATGAGCTAACTGCTACTTGAGCAAATAAGCTCGACCCTACTTGTTTAAGCTGTAGCACCAGCTTATCCAAGGAACTTATGTGAAAACCAGATAGATGGTCTTCAAGACCACCCAGCAAAGAGCAAATGTGCCAAGTTTGAGACCCTAACTATTTGAAATGAACTCTGTGCAATTGCTGCAAGATCTGAGGAAAACTGATTTTTACACCATTTTTGACTTTTAAGAACAGTTTGAAAATTTGACTTTAATGAGATTTAAGATCAAATGTATGACTGATTAAGCTAAAAGTGGATGTAATAAGACCAAAATAAGCTACCCTAACAGATTCTACACTATTCTGCAAGATTTTAGCAATTGGTTCCAACTGTTATGAGATCAAGAACAGATTAAATGAACTTTTGACTTTTAATGCAATAGGCTGCAAAACAAAGACAGCTATGAACTCAATAAACTATATCAAGCCTAAAGCCACTGATCTAATCCAATATTTTAGCCTCTAAAACAGTTTTAAGCCTTAAACCAAACACTCCTTTATGTGAGAAAATGCAATCAATCCTAGTTGAATCACAATGACAAGATCATTCAAACTACATAACAGATTCAGTACATTAAAATGAAGCTATGTGACAACAAATAACACTACTTATAACAGATCTATGAGAAATTATAACTACTACTGTTTAATAAGCTAGAAATGAGATCAAGCTCACACTTACAAGAAGTCCAGCCAAATTTGAGCATGATAACAGTACTATTCTAATCAAGAGTACCAAACAACAACCAAATCCATCATTATAATCAACCCATATCCATTTCTAAACCAAATGAGGCACCAGTTGACTTTCGTTGACTGAACCTTTTTGTGAATGTAAATGACTGAAATACCACAAGTAAGCAACAAATAAGCTCACAAAAGCTATGGACAGCTTATATGAGCTTATTTCAATCTTAAAAACAGCTTCTTTAGTTTTCAAATAGTGAATTGCAAGACAAAAATTTAACTTAAAAACTTTTATTAAAACTGAAAATGAGAGTACAAGGAAACTGAGATTACATAAACCTTTAAGAAAACATTACTTAACTAAAGACTGAAATAAAAAACATTGACTGAAATTAAAGGAAAAATAATGCACACTTTCAATGTGAGCCAAGAGGGTCTTTTTATAGCCTTGATCAGGTCTTGGATCCTTTTCGAAGAGCCTAGAAGCTTATCCACGCCACATGATCAATCCATTGTCATCATATCCAATCACGACCTTCCAATTCATCAAATGAGGTGTCGCGGCCAATGAGGTTGCTCCATTTGTCCACGTGGCATTCTTATCGACAAGTCAAGGTGTCTAGAAGCTTTGGAGATGCTTAGTACGAGGTTGGGTGGGTAAATGGCTTGGGTAAATGGTGGTAAAATGGTGAATGGGCGCGTTTGGGAGGAAGGGGAAGAAAAGGGCGCGTTTGGATTTATTAATATTATCTCAAATATGTTGACCGGGTTGTGGGTTTGACTTCGGGTAAAAATAGCGGGTAATGGGTATTCGGGTTGGGGTATATTATAACGTGGCCGGGTTGGGTTAGATTGGGCCGGGTAAGGGATTTTAGGATTGGGCCGTGGCTTATGCTTATTGGATATAGGACTAATATGTGATCCATTGCAATCATAGGGACCAAACTTGTAATTCTGAAAGTATCTTCCAAGGACTGATTTTGTCACTCTTCAAATAAACCAAGGGCCAATTTGCAACTTTTGAAACTTGAGGGTATTTTCTGTCATTTGCTGAAAGTTCAGGGACCATTTCTGACATTTCTTCAAACTTGGTTATTTCTTCCAAAAATCATCCTCGGAGAATAAAATCTTCATAAATGCTCAATTTTTATCTTCTGGCTCAGCTTAAGCTCTCTTAATCTCTAGTGCTCGGATTTATGTCTGATTTGGTTCCTTTTTGCGTGTTTTTACATATCCAAACCTGCACAAGCACAAACTCAAGAAAACCACAAATATTAGCAATAAACGGCTCTTTCTTGGTTATTTCGGGTCAGTTTTGATAATGAAAAGGTATGTGTTTTAGCACATACCAGTTTACGTAGGGTTCCCTGTAAGAATGAAACAAGCTTCTTTTGAGAGAAACTTGAGTGGCTAAGAAGGTTTAGTGCTTGCGTCACTGGGTCCATGACGACTTTGATCTTCAATACCGGTGTCATCAATTGACAACCAGTAGCATATGAATTGAACCCGGTGTCTGCCCTAAGTTGAATAATCTGGAGGGCTATTTCTTTTCACCCTTTTCTTTACTTTTCTTTTTAATTCTTCAACTCCTTCTTTCTTCGATTCTCATTTTCTCCTTTTATAATCATACCTAAGGACTTCTAATTCTAACTATTGGTGGTGTCCTTGGGTAGATCCCTCCTGCTCTAGCGGATCATAGGACGCTTATTCCTAACCTTAGTCACCTTATAACTCCATGACTAACCTATGTTGCCATAAAACCATTTTCATAAAAAATCTCTCATAGTGGTTATGAGTAAAAACATTTAATTCCACTATTGAGAGTTTAAGACTTTGCATAAGTACTCCCCCTCCACACGTGCTTAAGTATTTTTGAAGAAATCTGCACGGTGAGAGAAGAGCGCGCACTTTTGAATTGATCTACTCAAGATAGACAATCCCCCGCGAGACACGGTTACGTTGCATAGTTAGAGAGTTACATTGTCATCTTTTAGGTGACAACTAGCTCTAATAACTATCTTGAAGGTGTGGACAAGCCTAGAAAGGTTTTCAAACCCGTCAAAGTTCATGTCTACCAAGAGTTTCTCGAATGGTACATTCTACTCGGACAAGTCCTTTGCGAGACACGTTTACATCACTAGCGAGCTAGCTTGAAATTATTACCCGTCCCGGACAAGTCTTTTCGAGTTACAAACATTTAAGATCTCGTCAATTCATTGGTTAAGTCTGTACCACAATGATTCATTTGCAATTTCACAACATATTTCTTATCACATAATTTTTCTCCCCCTAAAAAATGGCATATAAATGTTATTTTTGACGAAATTTTGATATCGAATATGTCCATTTCGAGTTTTACGGGAAGATTACCACGAAGAACAATTTTGTGAACAAAGATTTTGGTTGACAAATACTCCCCCTCAAAAAGTGATATAAACTTTTGAGGTTTTGAAAAAAAATCATAAGGGGAAGTACTTGTTCTTTTGAGCAAAACTTTGAAAAATGAAAGTTTTGATAAGTTTTACTCAAAAGTAAGAAGCTTTCGCTCCTTTTATAGGATTGTGGCACTGAAGCGTACCACAGGGTCCTTTCATTACAAGAACGGGTTGTACACTGTTATGTGTGCACAAGCCATAGATATATCTTAAACCACACAACCAGGTAATGAGAAAGAAAAAAATCAAGGGTTACCAAGAGAATCCGGTAGTCCAGCAATAACTCCAGGAATGCGTTCTGGACGTTGATAGCCTGTGAGAGAAATGCTGGGACGACCACCTACGAAACTCTCCAACGTTCTAAACTGGTCCCTTCTGAACAACCTTTCATCGATGTGAGTGATGATCCTCTTAACATCCCTTTTCTCCTTCGAATTCCATCTCTTCTTTGACCCTATGCCTTCATGTATCTCCCTTAACCGATAATCTAAACCATCCCTTACTCTCTTCAGTGTATGATCCCCAAACTTATGAAGTTCTTTGCACGCCATCAAGCAGTTGCGGTGTAGTTCACTGCGGTATACTACGCTAAACGGTTTGCTAATGAGAGTGTATTGAGGAAGGTGGTTGATGTTAGGAAGATCTAGCTGAGGTCTGGTGAAGTTGACATGTGTCTGATACGATTCCACGGCAAGTTGTAAGTCTTCTACATGTTCCTGGATCACTATACTTCTGATGAAGATGAGCAAGGACTTGATGTATTCACGTTGGATTTCTGTCAAGAAGTGTCTCATTCTTCCCTGTACCTTGGCAAGATACAGATCTTCAATGTCGTTGAAAGATAAATTTTGAAAGTCCGCTTCACAGAAAACATAGTCCTCTTCGTCTTGTCTTTTGACCACGATTTTCTTGAGAAATGTGTAGTCCCATTTTGACGAGAGAGTTACATGCTTAACAGCAATGATCCGTTTGTCACTAAAAACTTCATGTGTAGACTTTCGAAACTGGCAGCTTTTATAGAAGATTCTTCGGCGTTCAGGCCAATGGTGAATCCCATACATCGCATCAATGTCATACTTCTCCACACTGTTGGCAAACATGTGAGAAGCCTTTTCTTCGATGGCTATGCACTTGGAGTATATGGCTGCCGGGAACGGAAGTGTCAGTGATGTAGCGTATTTCTTTGACACATCGCTACCATGTAGAAGAAATTCCAGGTCGTTGTTGAAGAAGTAGCGAAATGGAATTTTAGGTTGATCTGGTTGGCCAATTGTAGGTAGACGTCTGGTATAGTCAGTGTAGTATGGAGCCTTGTCTTTTCTGGTGAAGTCAATGTTTGCTTCAGGGTTGAGCCAATCGATGTTGTTAGACATGGCTCGTGCTATGTTTTCAAGATGATATTCAACTTCACTAGCATTTTCCGAGCTGTCTTTGAGCAGTTGAAAAGCGTCATTCTTGATGCGTTTTAACTCTGACTTGGTCATCTTCTTCACCCGAAACTTTTCTTGAAGAAACTTAGCATGCTCCAATGTTCGACCTTCTACCATATCTTGACCTTCAGGTAGGGAGGGAGTAGCATCAACAAGTGTAGAAAACCAGTCGTATTCGGTGTCATTTTCGTCTAGCCATGAGACGACATCAGCCTTGGTCTTCTTCTTCTTCTTCTTTGGCCTAGATGAGTATGCTGGTTTCTTTGCTGTGTCAGGAGAGGTGGGTTGTTGTCGGGGGTCAAGTATCTCTTCATCGTCACCACCAGTGTACTCGAAGTGATCACCGGTTTTCTCTGTCTGAGGTGGTAACTCAGAGTCCTGAGGTTTATCAGCAGCAATAGAACTTGGTGGAGATTTTCTTTCGGTTAGAGTCCTTTGGGGTGGTGGTTGCATGGAGGATGATTCACCAGTTTTCTTCAGGCGTTTAGGCTCTGTATCTTTGTCCTTATCCTTATCATCATCGTCTCTTGGACGCTTAGGCCTTTCAGCTTGCTCCTTGCATGAAGTCTTGAGTTGATATTCCAGTAATGCCTCAAGTAGTTTACTTTTGTCATATGTGAGAGTTGCAGATTATTGAGACAATTGTAGCACCAGCTTGGAAATCAACTCTGCATCAGAGAGAACTGCAGGCTCAATTGGATTGATCGTCATTGTTACCGGGGTGGATTGCATTGTTTGCTTGACCAAGTTCATGAGATTTGGATAGAGCTGTCTGGTGAACATCTCCCTTGTAACTCCAGGAACAGTGTCGAGAAGAAACTTATGAGTATATTCCCTAATCATCATGTTCATTTCCCCTTGGACATCACGTTGCATAAACTTCTGGATATACTCCCTTTCACTTGACATCTTGTCTATCTCGTCTTGTAGAAGATTGATCCTGTCAGCGAGTTGATTCAGCTTTTTGTTGGTCACTTCTTTCTGCCTGACTTGCTTGACAGCTTTGACAATCTTTGTCTTAGCCCAGGATAACCAAGAATCTGCTGGTTTCTTTACTGACTTGGAAGTGGATCTGGTTGTGCCTTTGGATGGTGGTGGAGATGAATGAGAGGATGAGTCTGATGATGATGAGATATGAGGAGACTCAGGATCCTTTGGTGGTTCAGAAGTTTCTTCTTTTGAGCGTGCTGGACTATCAAGAAGAAAATCATCATAATTAACTTCGTCATCTTTTCCAGACTTGGCCAATTCTTCTGCCTTAATCTTGGCTTCTTCATCAGCTTTAGCTTGAGCTTCCATTTCTGCTTTTGACTTAGCTGCAGCTTCAACATCTTCATCAGCTTTTTCTTTTTCAGACTTCTCCTTTTCTGGTTCCTCAAATTCATAGGTGATGGTATCCTCCAGTCGCTGTTGTTGTGGATCGTGGGTGGTGGTACCAGTTCCCTTATCGGGTTGATTAACCGCATCAGGAACTGGTGTAGATAGTGCACCACCACTTGACCCTCCGGGGCCACAAGTTTGTTCCTTTACGAACTCTTTGGCAACGTGTTGGAGTCTGATATTCTTCACCTTTTTTCTGTAGTCTTTATCCAGTGGCTCTTCTTCCGAGCTTTCCTCTTCATGCTCAAGTACTGGTGTTTTCCCTTTGCCTTTATCAGCTTTTGGACTATGAGGTTTTACAACTATTTGAGTGACATCAATTGGTGTTTCAGAGTAGAGGACCTCTTCGTCTGATTCAGTGTCCTCTGAGTCCTCGTCTGTTAGCTTTTGATGTGGTTCTGGTTTGGGAATAGGGATTGCTTCTTTCAGTGGAACTTTCCTTTTGAGGGAAGGACTCCTCTTCGGATACTTCCTAACACTCTCAGTGCTTGTAACACTTCCTGCACTACCTCTCCTGGTTTTCCTGGTGGGTATACCAGAGGACTTTTCATCAAGGAAACCTACTTTGCCAGCTTCAACTGCTACCAGATATCATTTGTACGAATACAGTTGTTTGATATCATCAGTGATAAGATAATCTGGCAGCACTGCACCCTGTTTCTTTATTGTAGAGTCCTTAAATCTGACGGTGAGTGTGGGCTCATACAATACGGAGTGTTGTTTGGGGTCGTCAAGTCTCAAGGGAATATCAGGATTATACCCTAGAGTTCGTTGGATCAACAGTTTGGTGTATCTGATATACGGGATCTTGGTGACAAGCTTTTTAAGGAAAGTCATCATGTCGTCCCATATCAGAGCTTCAACTTCTATGTCTTTCTTGTTGACCAAAGCCCAAAATATTTGTAGTTCCATGAGCTTGGGATGCTCATGACCACTATCACGACCAGAAACAGATTTTGCAATCATTATGTAGAGGGTTCTCCATGGCTGGGGAATGTTCTTGAGATCAACAGATGAATGCTTTGTGATAACCCCGGTAGCTTCATCATAGCCGATGTCGATCATGAATTGGAGAACGACCTCTTCAGTTGGAGTGGCGTTGAATTGAGTAGGTTCGATGACAGGAATGAGAAGAATGGCCCTCAAATCTGCTGGTGTGATGGTGACTTGTTTGTTGTTAAGAGTCACAGTCACAGCATTTTGACCTTTGATCTTTTGCATTGTATGCCAGAACTGATGAATGTAGATCTCCGGTACAGTAGCAGAGTTTGTGAGCATGTTCTGATAAGGGTGAGTCTTCAGAATATCTGTAGCAATCTGGCATGAAGACTCAGAACAAGAGAAGGTATCAAAATAAACTCTGAGGTTGTTCTTTCCGATCTTTATAGGGTAACCATGAGGGAAGATATCTTCAACAGTGAGAACATTTGGTGCTTCCACATTTTGCATTTGAGTGTCCATGTCGTGATCTGAAAGATATTTAGCCAAAAGAACCAACATATCGAAAGACATTACGTTAGTCAACAGTTGATTTTATTGTCTATTTATTGAATGTGATATGTCGATGATTGTTACGATTCCAATGTCACGTGTTAGTCCAATAGTCCAAAGACGTCGTGATAAGTTTCGTGAGTTGATTAACTTTGAGTTTTAAAGTCCAAGTTTTCACTTATTTTTCACAACTTATTAAACATTTGAGCTTATTAGTGACATTTTGGTTTCGTGGCGTTATGATTTATTTATTTACAAGTTTGCACGCGTAACAATTCATAATTTAGGTTAAAACTAGGCTTAGGCGTAAAGTTCTAAGTTTATGCGTAAACAGACAGGTTATACGTGTAAGCATAAGCTTATGCGTAGGTTCTTGACTTACGCGTAAGAAATATTACGCGTAGGAAAAGAGGGCCTTAGGCGTAAAGCTTATGCGTAAGCGTATATTGAACCTTACGCGTAAGGCTTACTCGTAAGAGTGAACCTTATGCGTAGAGGTTACTGTTTACGCATATCCTTCAAAAGATACGTGTAGTCCCCATTGTAGAACCTTACGCATAAAGGTTACGCGTAAGATTTCTCTTACGCATAACATTCTACGCGTAAGGTGATCCTTATGCGTAGATGTTCAAGTAACCTTGATTCTGAGTTTTTTACGCGTAGAAACCAGAAATAAATTCATCATAATACCAATATTAACACCTACATTCAATATCTATTAGATCAAAACATGAATACATTTCTGAGCAGTTATGCATAGAAACTTGTTTACGCGTAGACTTTAAATCCTAATATTCAATTTCTACGTGTAAGAGTTCTAGCCATAGGAATGCCACCAAACTGTTTCTGGGTTGTCTTAGAAGTCTAATGAAGTGTTCTATACAAGTTTTAACATCAATAATGCTATGAATCAAAAGTACCCAAAACGTATGAACTTAAACCCTAAAATTTAATTCTTTCACAATTAGTGTTTCTGGGCAAGTTATGAGCATGGATATGATCAATTCAACTTATATACAACATTTCTTAACCATCTAATTAACCTAAAACACTCACACAAGAAAGTACCCAATTCACGCATAAACCCTAATTTCCAAAATCAATCAATTTGTGTTTCTGGGTGAGTTTTAATGATAAAAATGGTATCATTGATGTTATACAAACGTTTTGACACTACCATTTTAACCACAAACACTCAAACTTGATTAGGTGTTCATACGCTTATGCGTAGAACACAAAATCATCCTTAGGTTAAAATCTAACCGTTGGTTTTCAAAACGATTCAAAACCTATGTTTATAATCATGTTAAAACCATAAAAACACTTACAATATGATGATCAGAAACACGGATTTGTAGATGGATTTCTATGCGTAGGATTATGTTAGTTGAGTAATAAATGATGTGAAGTTAATGCTTTTAGAAAAGTTTTATTAAAAATACTTTGAGTATTTGACACTTTCAGTCCTTTCACCTTTACCATCTACACCCAATGCCCATAACTTCCATTTTGGTTACCAAACGAAGGATATTTGGAAAGAAACATGACGACACTCCCCCTTAACTCAAGAAATAATTAAATTTTATAAATTTTATTCCGAGGAGTGTCAGTAACCAGAAATGTGACCACCATAATCAAAGACACAATTGGGATAAGGTAACATGCAAGTACAAGGTTTTATGAAACCGAAAAAATATTTACGTTCTCCCCCTCAACACTTGACATAGAAAAATACTAAATTTTGAAATAGTTAAGTGTTGACGGAAGATTTATACTTGCCATGTTACAAGAAATATAGATAGAAGAATATTTTTGTTGATTTTATCAGATTTTATAATTTTGTATTTTGTTTTTGAAAAATATTTACAAAAGAGGTTTTGGTGTTTGACTGGTTTTAAGAATGTTTTAAAAGTTCATCCAGTTCATCTGGAGTCAAACACCGCATACCAATCCGATGGACCAACTCATTAAACCTAGCAGGAGCTAAGGCTTTGGTGAGGAGATCTGCCAATTGGTATTCAGTACCCACAAAGTATAATTCAACGGTACCCTTTTCCACGTGCTCCTTGATGAAATGATATCGAATATCGATGTGCTTTGATTTTGAGTGTTGAACGGAGTTGCACGAGATCGCAATAGCACTTCGATTGTCGCATTACATCGGGATTCTGTCAAATACGTAACCATAGTCTTTGAGTTGTGTTCTCATCCAAATGACTTGAGCACAACACGCAGACATGGATACATATTTTGCTTCTGTTGAGGACAGCGACGTACAATCTTGCTTCTTTGATTGCCATGACACCAGTTTATCACCAAGAAATTGTAATGCTCCTGAAGTACTTTTTCGTGAATCTAAGCATCCTGCGTGATCAGCATCTGAAAAAGCTATTAGTTCAAAACCAGAATCCTTCGGATACCAGATCCCCAAGTTAATGGTTCCCTTGATGTATCGGAGGATTCTTTTAGCCTCTGAGAGGTGAGTTTTAGTTGGTCTCGACTGATGAAGGGAGCAAAGATATACGGTAAAGACAATATCAGGCCTGCTAGCTGTTAGATACATGAGAGACCCAATGATACTTCGGTATTTGGTAGGGTCCACCAATTTCCCATGTAAATCAGCGTCTAGTTTCTTGGTATGAGCCATTGGTGTGGCATAGGTGTCACAGTTTTGCATTCCAAATTTATTTAAGAGTTCAAGGGCATATTTGGACTGACTTAAGAAAATACCATGGGGTGATTGATGAACTTGCATTCCAAGAAAGAATGTGAGTTCACCCATCATTGACATTTCAAAATGTTTTGTCATTAGTTTTGAAAAAGTGTTTGAGTATTTTAAATGTGTTGACCGAAAAATGATGTCATCCACATAAATTTGAACGATTAAAATGTGAGCCCCGTGATATTGTATGAAAAGTGAAGGATCGACCGAACCTTTGGTGAAATTATTGGCAATGAGGAAGGATGATAACTTATCGTACCACGCTCGAGGAGCTTGTTTGAGTCCGTAGAGAGATTTGTTCAGTTTGTAAACGTGGTTCGGGAACTGTGGATCAACGAATCCTTCTGGCTGGCTGACATAGACTGCTTCTTTTAGTTGACCATTCAGAAAAGCAGTTTTGACGTCCATCTGAAAGACCGTTATGTTCATATGAGCCGCGAACGCTAGAAATATCCGAACACCCTCAAGACGAGCAACCGGAGCGAATGATTCTTCAAAGTCAATACCCTCTTCCTGTCTATAACCCTTAGCCACCTGACGTGACTTGTTTCTGATTACGGTTCCTTCAGCATCTAATTTGTTTTTCCAAATCCATTTGAGACCAATGAAGAAGACCCCTTTGGTCTTTCAACCGTTCCATACTTCAAGGCGTTTAAACTGATTGAGTTCTTCTTGCATGGATTCAATCCAGTTCTCTTTAGTCATTGCGTCTTTAATGTTTTTAGGTTCATATTGGCAGACAGTTAGTGCATAAATGCAATGTTCACCATCTGTGTGAAGACGTTGTCTCGTTACGACTGGTTGATTCGGGTTACCAATAATATTCTCTAGAGGATGGTCTTTTGTCCAACGATGAGTGGAAGGTTGATGTTGATATACATTATGCAGATTGGGAGGATTCAAATGGCTTGTAGATGATTCCGCCACATCTGGTGCAGCAGTCTCATTAGCAAACGGGTTAAAGAATGCATTTGGATCAAAATCTGCAGGTGGGGGTACTTCATTGTTCGGAACATCATCAGCTAGTTCAGCGTCGTTGGATGCAGTTTGTTCAACTGTTGTTGTAGAGTCAACTGGTGGTGCTTCAACTGTGGTTGTTGTAGCAGTGTATCGGGTATTGGAATATGATCAGGTTGAGCAGCGGAAACATTGGATACACCTGGAGCACGTTCATCAATGTCATCACTAAACAGAGGAGCAAATAGCTTTTCTATTTCTTGACGAGTAAGCTGGGGGCTTGGTTCAGCTGATGATGGGGTTTGAGGGAAGTTTAGACGGTTGTGACCGTGCCAAGTGATATGCTCGAAGCCATTTCAGTAAGCTCATCGAAATGTGCATGAATCGTTTCCATAACCTGTTTTGTACGACAATTCCGTGATCCGGTAACCTTTAGAATTGTCACAGTATCCAATAAAGACTCCAATCTCAGCTTTGGCTTTGAGCTTTCCAAAGTCATCACGATCATTATTCGGGTAGCAAAGGGATCCAAATACATGAAAGTGTTTGAGATTCGGTTTTCGGTTGTGGATAAGCTCAAAAGGTGTTTTGTTGTGGCATTTTGTAATCATTGAGCGATTCTGAGTGTAGCATGCAGTTGAGCCGGCTTCAGCCCACAAGTAATCTGGAAGTTTAGCATTGATTAACATCGTTCTGGCAGCTTCCACTAACGTACGGTTTCATCTTTCAACAACTCCGTTTTGTTCTGGGGTATGTGCAATTGATGTTTGATGCTCAATTCCCACTTTCTCATAATATTCATGAAGAGTTTGATTCACAAATCCAGTTCTTTTGTCTGTTCGAATTTGTCTGACGGTGTTCCGGAGCTGAACTTGAATTTTTGTGAGAAAGGTGATGATTATCTGTGGAGTTTGATCTTTACTTCGAAGAAAATAAACCCAATTCCATCTGGAGTAGTCATCTAAAATTACCAAGATGTAGCGTTTGCCATTAATCGTCTGCACGCGCATCGGACCACACAAATCCATGTGAAGAAGATGAAGCACATGTTGAGAGCTGTGTTCCACCTTTGAAGGAAAATGAGCACGAGTGCTTTTTCCTTGTTCACAAGCTGAACATAGGTGATCTTTAGAATACCGGAATCTTGGGAGACCTTCAACATGTTTGTATCGAGCAAGGTTGGTTATGGTTTGAAAGTTTAAATGTGAGAGACGTCGGTGCCATAGCCAAGATTTTGTAGATGTTGCCTTTGAAAGGAGAGAGATGGGAGATGAATCAATCATGTCTTGCATTGAGATTGTGTATAAACTTGAGTTGCGGGTGCCAGACATAAGATCGTTTCCCTGTAGATCACGAATGAAACAAGTTTTCTCCCGAAAAGCAACTTCCAAATCTCCATCACAGAACTGACCTCCTGAGAAGAGATTGTGACCGAGACCTTCCACATAATAAACCCTGCTAATTTCTATGTTACCATTGATGTAATCTTCGTAGCCCATGATAGCTGCGAAGTGATCATTCCCGAATTTGACAGTGCCAGAGAACTTTGCAATAAAGTTTGATAACAGTTTGATATTGCCTGTCATGTGTCGGGTACATCCGCTATCAACAAACTAAAGGATGATC
>OU343225.1:205407062-205487423 GCA_910596185.1 Chrysanthemum makinoi | reverse complement strand
TTCATGTCTCACAAAAAATAAAAAAATCTAGAGGAAAATAGGAAAATGGGAGCAAAAGGTAATTACACAAGTAACTTCCATGGGTAGTGTTAGCATCTAGATTCATATTTAACAATGATTTCGGATTTACGCTTAGTTTGGGACTTGTGAAAAATCAGGGACGATGTATTCTATTCGTATGGTCACTTCACGCTGTGTTGTGTTTTCTACTCCGTGATCCTAATGTGTCGTTTGAAAATGTTGAGTCATTGATCGACATGAAAGTTCAACAAACCGTCACTCATAATCGGAATGTGCTTATCGTAATATCTATACATGTGAATTAAAAGGTAAACGGGGCGTTTTTAGAATTAAGGCTTTCTTAATCTCTTTGAGGAATCTTTGCTACTTCTTCATAGGTTTAGTAGAAAGGATGAAATCTTGGTTTTAGAAGCGTGAGTTGATTGCATTGCGTGAGGACACGACAATAGTCTCGTTTGGGGTATTTTGGTATGTGCTAAAACACATACCTTTTCATTATCAAAACTGACCCAAAATAACCAAGAAAGAGCCGTTTATTGCTAATATTTGTTGTTTGCTTGAGTTTGTGCTTGTGAGGGTTGGATATGTAAAAAACCGCAAAAAGGAACCAAATAGGACATAAATCCGAGCACTAGAGATTAAGAGAGCTTAAGCTGAGCCGGAAGATAAAAATTGAGCATTTATGAAGATTTTATTCTCCGAGGATGATTTTTGGAAGTTATAACTAAGTTTGAAGAAATGTCAGAAATGGTCCCTGAACTTTCAGCAAATGACAGAAAATACCCTCAAGTTTCAAAAGTTGCAAATTGGACTTGGTTTATTTGAAGAGTGACAAAATCAGTCCTTGGAAGATACTTTCAGAATACAAGTTGGTCCCTATGATTGCAATGGATCACATATTAGTCTATATCAATAAGCAAAACCACGGCCCAATCCTAAATCCCTTACCCGGCCCAATCTAACCCAACCCGGCCACGTTATAATATACCCCAACCCGAATACCCATTACCCGCTATTTTAACGAAGTCAAACCCAACCCGGTCAACATATTAGAGATAATATTAATAAATCCAAACGCGCCCTTTTCTTCCCCTTCCTCCCAAACGCGCCCATTCACCATTTTACCACCATTTACCCAAGCCATTTACCCACCCAACCTCGTACTAAGCATCTCCAAAGCTTCTAGACACCACTGACTTGTCAGATAAGAATGCCACATGGATAAATGGAGCAACCTCATTGGCCGCGACACCTCATTTGATGAATTGGAAGGCTGTGATTGGATATGATGACAATGGATTGATCATGTGGCTGTGGATAAGCTTCTAGGCTCTTCTGAAAAGGATCCAAGACCTGATCAAGGCTATAAAAAGACCCTCTTGGCTCACATTGAAAGTGTGCATTATTTTTCCTTTAATTTCAGTCAATGTTTTTTATTTCAGTCTTTAGTTAAGTAATGTTTTCTTAAAGGTTTATGTAATCTCAGTTTCCTTGTACTCTCATTTTCAGTTTTAATAAAAGTTTTTAAGTTAAATTTTTGTCTTGCATTTCACTATTTGAAAACTAAAGAAGCTGTTTTTAAGATTGAAATAAGCTCATATAAGCTGTCCATAGCTTTTGTGAGCTTATTTGTTGCTTACTTGTGGTATTTCAGTCATTTACATTCACAAAAAGGTTCAGTCAACGAAAGTCAACTGGTGCCTCATTTGGTTTAGAAATGGATATGGGTTGATTATAATGATGGATTTGGTTGTTGTTTGGTACTCTTGATTAGAATAGTACTGTTATCATGCTCAAATTTGGCTGGACTTCTTGTAAGTGTGAGCTGATCTCATTTCTAGCTTATTAAACAGGAGTAGTTATAATTTCTATAGATCTGTTATAAGTAGTGTTATGTGCGTCACATAGCTTCATTTTAATGTACTGAATCTGTTATGTAGTTTGAATAATCTTGTCATTGTGATTCAACTAGGATTGATTGCATTTTCTCACATAAAGGAGTGTTGGTTTAAGGCTTTAAAACTATTTAGAGGCTAAAATACTGGATCAGATCAGTGGCTTTAGGCTTGATATAGTTTATTGAGTTCATAGCGTCTTTGTTTTGCGCCTATTGCATTAAAAGTCAAAAGTTCATTTAATCTGTTCTTGATCTCATAACAGTTGGAACCAATTGCTAAAATCTTGCAGAATAGTGTAGAATCTGTTAGGGTAGCTTATTTGGGTCTTATTACATCCACTTTTAGCTTAATCAGTCATACATTTGATCTTAAATCTCATTAAAGTCAAATTTTCAAACTGTTCTTAAAAGTCAAAAATGGTGTAAAAATCAGTTTTCCTCAGATCTTGCAGCAATTGCACAGAGTTCATTTCAAATAGTTAGGGTCTCAAACTTGGCACATTTGCTCTTTGCTGGGTGGTCTTGAAGACCACCTATCTGGTTTTCACATAAGTTCCTTGGATAAGCTGGTGCTACAGCTTAAACAGTAGGGTCAGTAGCTTATTTGCTCAAGTAGCAGTTAGCTCATAATCTTGGTAGTCTGCTTAATTGAGGTTAGGAATAGCTATAATAAGTTGTTTTAGAGTAGTTATAGTATAATTTAGTTGCTGAAACAGTTTGGTGGCTTATTTTGCTGTGTAGCTTATTGTCCGGTGCTTCTTTAGAATCAGTTTACACTGCGGCTCACAATTCTCACACATAAGCATCATATTTTATATTTTTCATAGATTTAGATTAACATTTTAGAATTTTCCTGAGATGTAATAAATTTTGGTCACGGTTGCTATTTTTCAATTTAAATCAGTTTAATACACTTTAAATAGCTTTTATTGCAAATAATTAAGAAAAAGTTCCAACAAATAATTTTTCAATTCTACCAGTTTAATAAAAATATAAAAAGCATAAAAAATATTTTTCCTTATTTTTCCCTTTTATTTGGTATTTTCACAATTTAAATTAGATTTAAATAGTTTTAAATTAGTAAAAAATAGAAAAATAATGCAGAAAATATAAAAATAGTTTTGAAAATTCTCTTATGGTATTTTAGATTTTATAAAAATAGTTTCATATTTTTCTCCTTAACTTTCCTAATTTTTAGTATTGTAATTAGAATTAATAGTTAAAATTAGTTTTTAATTTTAATAAAATCCAGAAAAATCCTAAAAATAGTTTTAATTAATAATTAGTTTTCACATTGCATTTCTAGAGTAAAAGTAATTTTAGGCATTTTTAGGATAAAATTTAGACGTAGTTGCTTTTTAATTAGTTTGTTAATTATATTTTATTTAAATCGCACTTAGGATTTCCCGTAAAATAGATTCCTTAATTACTTCCCTATTCCGTAGTGTTAATAAAATCAAATCAAAAATCAAAAACATCGAGCATAAATTCCAAACCAAAACGACGTTGGCAATTCACACCTCGTTGGAAAACAATTCGGGTTGACTAATCCGTAACACGATCACACACGGATTTGATTTATTATTCTTTTTCCTAAAGGAATTTTGAATCTATCTTCGTGATTATTTTTTATATCAATATTGAGGTTTTATCCGTACACACATACCCTTAAGCCTTCATTATCAGCGAATCAGTGTCGAACTGTTTTAAGTTTCTTACGGTTAGTCATTCACAAGTGGCTAGCTTGTGTGAGATAACTTGACGGTTTCGATACTGTGGAAATCATAAACTATCGGCTTTCTCCTAGAGATTGCTGGTATTGAAGCAAGGAGACCCTCTCCCTAGTCTCCGCTCAGGAAAACCAAAGTGCACTATTGAGTCTAGAGCCACGAGATTCATCAAAAGATCTCTTAGGTACACTTGACAATTCATCGGTTGTCGTTCAACAATAAGGACGCAAGTGATACATTATCGAGTCCTTCACAGATCTTAGCAATCCGTCGAGAACATTTATGAGAGGTTCACAATTCTAATCCTCAGTGATTGAATGGAAACTCCTGCCAGGGTCAACATCAAACAGCCCTGACAGCAGGTCACTTCGTAACTCCCCGTGGATTACGCTTAGTGTGTCTCAAACGGTCTACAGTCGTGGGGTGATGCTTCGGTGTACCTCAGCGACTCATCTGAACTGTAGGTGTACTTCGGTACATCGCGTTATCTCACTTGTGGGACTCCAGTTCAGGAACAACCTTTGTAAGAATTAGAGTTGTGTTTTCACACTATGCTGTTAACACTCTCGAAGTTCAAACTTGTAAGCGCTGGATTATTTCTAACCCATGTTTTTATGTTTTCTTCTTATGGATGCTTGCGGGTAGAAAAGATCGTGCAGATTCTCCACATGCTCATACCAACTGCAACACTAATTGAAGTTCTCTCATATTCAAAGGCAATACAAAGTCATAATGATTCTTCATCAACAAAGAATCTACAAAGTTTAAAGACTAAAAGAACTTCATCAAAGCTGAAATCCAACGTTAAAAAGCATGTGAGCATGTTGGAGAAAGCGACTGGACACAGCAAGAGCAAAGCGGACCTGCGATGCAGTAAAACCACAACATACATCATATCCCATCACACAAAGAACAAAGATCAAAGAACAAAGAAAATGATGACGTCAAAGCAGAATACTTGAAAGGAAACAATTTCCTACACGGGGAGATTGTTGAATCAAGGCACTTCTTCTACAAGAAAGAAGAATGTCAGAAGACGTCAAAGCTACTATTACATCAGCACCTACAACATTTATATCATCAATCACTAACACTTAGGGGGAGATTGTTGGAATCTCTAACTAGAATTCAAGTGTTAGTAATTAATATGTAATAGTTAGCTTAATTATGGCCTTTATGTTTGTTATTATGCTAAGGCTTATGTAGAAGGTCCATGAGCCTTGGCCCAAGCCCATAAGAAGGGAAGGATGCTAGTAGTGTTGCCCTAGCTCCTTGCCTTATAAATAATCCTTGTAAACCCTCACTTGAGGGTTGGTTGTTCACTTAATACATTATCTCTACGCATAACCTTTTAATACAATACGTGTGTTTATATTTCGTGTTCATCCGAATCTTTCTTCATCTTACTTCTTCTTATTGATGCTTATGTTACAAACATGGTGACCTAACATCCTTGGCTCTCCAAGCGACTCCTTTTGGAAATGGTTTTCGGTGATGCTTTCCGAGCGCACACCCTTCACAAACTCCTTCAATCTCGTGAATTTGTGGCAAAACCTCCAACCATATTTTTCTGGTGGAGCAAATTTAGACTTTGGAAGTTTAGATGTCCAAGCCTTTATGCTATAACAAAGCTTCATCTGTTGTTGTGGCCTTTAACGTAGAGTGTTCTTAGTACCTGAATGTAATCAGAAAACTTTTGTTCCGCCCCATTGTTATCTTCTGCATTAACTCTCTATTTCTTCCTTTGTTATATATACTGCAACCTTTACCTTCAAAAACAACAATGTATCAGTGCTCTACAAGTTGTCCGACACTTAGCAAATTTTGCGTAAGGTAGGGAACAAGTAAAACATCATTAATATACTTGATACCTATTTTTGTCTTGACCGGAATCTTGCCTTTTCCTTTCACTTGTACTACTGCTCCATTTCTCATTTTTACTTGAGAATTTCCTGTAGTGCCAATGTTGACAAAAATACTTTCATCACCGGTCATATGATTACTACAACCGCTGTCAAGAAACCATGTGTCACTTCTTTCAATGTTAGCTGAGTGACAAATGAAAACATTTTCATTTTCTTGTTTTTCTTCTAAAAAGTTTGCTTGTTATTGGTTTTTCTTTCGACAAAATTTTTCTAAATGACCAAATTGATCACAGTGAGTACATTTTTACTTTTATTTATACCAACAATCTTTTTCCTTGTGATTGTCTTTCTTGCAAATGGAACACTTGTGAGAGTTTCCATCGCCAAATGATCTTTTGTCGAAGCTGCCTTGACCTCTAGTGAAATTTCTGCCTCCTCGACCACCTCGGGATCAACTCCCTCTTCTATAATTTTGTGGTGGCTTCTTGTCGCCTTGCAAGCTGGATTGGAATGCACTTTCGATCGCCTTGCCGGAGTGGCGAGTCATACGTTGCTCATATGACTTGAGAGAACTTAGCAATTCTTGAATACCCAAAGTTTTGAGATCTTTGGTGTTTTCAATAACTGCTATAATTGGATCAAATTTTTCGGGAATAATGATGAGAATTTTCTCAACAATGCGTTGGTCTTCAATTTCATCACCATAACTTTTCATCTGATTAATCAAATCGGTTAATCTAGATGAATAGTCATTTAGTGACAATTTTCCTTCATCTTCGTGTTCTCGTAATCTCGTCTGAGAGTTTGTCGTTTTATAGCTCTCACTTTCACATCTCCTTGAAATTCTTGCTTGAGCACCTCCCAACCTTCTTTTGCTTTTTTTAGACGCATGATTTTCGGAAAGATTGATGGTGTGACTCCCCGCCGAATCATACTTAAAACGGCTGCATTTCGGCTTCTCTTTTGCTTCAATTCTTTCATTTGCTCATCTGTTAATTTTTCCGTATCAACGGGTTCTTCAAATGTATTTTTGACATCATCAAACACATCTAAAGAATCAAATAATGTCTCCATTTTGACAAACCAATAATCGTAATTTTCACCATCAAAAATTGGGACGACGTCATGACTTAAATCAAAACCTTGTCGCGCTTTGTCGTGACCGCTCTATAAAAAGATGGTAAGAACTCGTTTAACCTAAATGGATTCGAACAAGCTCTGATACCAATTTATGTTGGATATATGAGACGTTACTCTCACAAAAAAATTGTTCAGAAAATATCTTTACGACAATATGAAATAACTCTTGGTTCTTTCAAAAATAATAGCACTCAAAAATATATCTTCTTTATTGCAAACTTGAAAATACTTTTCTTTTGTTTTGTAACTCACTGGTACATTATTTCACTTCAATTCTACTAGCTTATTTAGGCCAAACATTATACAACTATTACAAAATAGTTGGTCAAAGATCAAATTGATCTTTCAGCCGTATATCTAGCTTCTTGTTTTACACATGGTGTTGAAACATTGTTGCAAAAGCAAAATATAATTTTTCTTACAAGAAAGCATGTGTAACTATTATTTTCTCAAGCATCAATAGTTGGGCTTGACTTATTTTTCAAACGTTTCTGTTCCTTTGGTCTGTAAACACATTAGTTCACATGATTTCAATATTGAATAATATCAGTCTAAATTGATTTTGGCATGCTAAAATTAACATTTTTCATAACATTCAAATCCACACTTTCATCACAAATTAATCCAACGGTTTAATAAAGATTCAATTCTTTAACGAATATGCAACTAAACATACAATCTGGAGCTGTAAGCGTTCATGAACATTTCATAAAACGTTTCATAAAACTTTCAGTAAAAAGTTCGTTTATGTTCGTATATTTATTAAATGAACGAACATGAACAATATTTTACAATCGTTTAGTTAAATGAACGAATATGAACAAAATATGTGTTCATTTGTGTTCGTAAACGTCTGATTATACATTTATTAATGTTCGTTTATGTTCATTTATTTGTTTATGTTCTTATATCATATATTTTAATTGTATACTTTAAATAAGTTTGTTTAAAAAGAACAATACTTATTAAACAAAATATTATGCATAATTTCATAGAGTTTATGTTTGTTTGTCTACGTTCATTTATGTTCGATCGTTTATGTTCGTTTAAGGTTTGTTTAGTGTCTTAATGTTCGTTTAAGATTTGTTTAGTGTCTTAATGAACGAACATAAACGAGCATGAATAACTCATTTCTTATTAAACGAACTTGAACAAGAAAATTTATCCGTTTAAGCATTCGTGTCCGTTTATTTGTCCGGTTAAAATTAAACGAACGAATATGAACAAGGATCCGTTCGCGTTCATCTAGTTCGTTTACAAACCCATATACATAATCTCACTAAGAAAAATACCTACACAAAGAAAAATAACAACAATTTTTATACAGGCAATAAATAGATTTTTCAAACCCTTTATAGAAATTAAAAATGGAACATCAAGAGTGTTATGAAAAGTATAAATTATGTATAAATCAAATTTCGCCCTAAACTGATTATGTATATTTTGGGTAGATTTTACCAAATTATTCAAACAACTGAAACCGTCGGTTTCCACTATCGAATTGTGTGTATGTAATTGCATGTGTGTGAAAAAGAAATGAAAGAAATTTATTTAGGATTTGATATTGGAGCCTGGAAGTGATGAGAGAATGAGACGAAAGTTGTATTGGTTATGTTTACTTGCTTAAGCATAAACATGAAGTCTTTAAATTTTCAAAGTATTTCAAATTGAAGTTGAGAGTCAACTCGAAAAGACCATAATGGCTCTACGGTCGAATAGATGACTCAAGAGTTTGTAAATCATCTTAAAAGACATGGGATTGTCTCACAAATCTCTCCTCCTCATATACCACAACATAATGGTGTATCTGAGAGAAGAAACCGAACCCTGCTTTACATGGTTAGATCTATGATGAATCAAACGACTCTACCAAAGTATTTTTGGGATTATGCTCTTGAGTCTGCTGCATGCATTCTCAATATAGTTTCAACTAAGAAGGTTGAAAAGACACCATATGGGTTATGACATGGGAAAGTCCCTAATCTGTTTTACTTAAAGGTCTAGGGTTGTGAGGCACTCATGAAGCGTGACACACTTGACAAACTAGAACCAAGATATGATATGTGTATCTTTGTTGGATACCTAAAGAAAACAATGGGTTACTGCTTCTACTACCCACCTGAGCACAAATTTTTTGTTGCTTGATTTGCTTATCTTTTTGAGATTCGTCTCATATCACAAGAAGCAAGTGAGAGTAATGTAGAACTTAAAGAAATTCAAGAAGACACGCATCCTTATGAAAATACTAGCCAACTTCCTGATATGGTTAAACATGAAAGTGTTGAACCAGAAGATGAAGTTATACCCGTTCGTAGGTTTGCAAGGACACCTCATGCACTTGATCGAATGTGTTTATACGTCGAATCAGAGGAGCCTGTGTTAGGGGATCATGTTGAACCCGCTAACTATAAAGCTGCATTATCAGACTCTGAATCTGAAAAATGGCTTGAAGCTATGAATGTAGAAATGCAATCCATGAGAGACAACAATGTCTGGACTGAAGTTAACCTTCCTTCTAATGCTAAAACCATCAGTAGCAAGTGGCTGTTCAAAAAGAAAACTGACATGTTGTGGCAAAAGGTTATACTCAAACATACGGTGTAGATTATGAAGAAACCTTCTCTCCTATTGCAAACATTAAAGCTATTAGGATTCTTATAACCATAACAGCGTATTATGAATATGAGATTTGGCAAATGGATGTCAAAAACTCCTTCTTGAATGGTAACCTAACCAAAGAGATTTATATGGTACAACACGAGGGGTTTGTCAATCCAAAATATCCCAACCGTGTATCCAAACTACAACAATTCATTTATGGATCAAAGCAAGCATCAAGGAAATGGAATAAAAGTTTTGATGAGGAGATCAAAAAGTACGGTTTCTCTCAAAACCTTGATGTGCCATGTGTATACCGAAAGGTTAGTGGGAGTAATGTCGCAATCCTAAACTTATATGTCGATGACATATTCATCATGGGAAATAACATTTCAATGTTACAAGCTATTATAGCCTATCTTGGAAATGTTTTTGCTATGAAAGATTTAGGAGAAGTTGCAGATATCCTAGGAATCAAGATCCACAGAGATAGATCTAAAAGGTTGATTGGAATTTGTCAAAGTGTATATATTGAGAAAATCTTGAAGAGATTTAATATGGAGAATTCCAAGCGCAGAAGTATCCTAATGCAAGAAAAGTTAGAATTGAGCAAGTATCAAGGACCCTCGACCCTTACAGAGATGGAACGCATGAAGAGGATTCCTTATGCCTCGGTTGTAGAATTTATCCTGTATGTGGTGAGGTGCACTATACCTGATATTGCGTTCGCTCAGAACCTAACAAGTTGATTTTAAGTAGACCTAGGTGAAAGTCACTAGACTGCTTTGAAGAACATTTTGGAGTATCTCAGGAATACTAAAGATATATTTCTTGTTAACGGAGGAAATCCCGATGAAGAGCTCAAAGTTACCTGTTACACTGATGTTGGATGAAAGACCGATGTAGATGACACAAAGTCACAAATCGTATATACGTTTTCATTGTAAACGGAGGCGTTGTAGTCTGGAAAGTGCCAAGCAAAGCACTAATGCGATGTCTTCTACAAAAGCTGAATACAAAGCTGCTTCAGAAGCCGCAATGGAAGAAATTTGAATAAGAAAGTTTGTTGATGAGCTTGGAGTTTTCCCCACCAATAAAGAGCCTATGGAGATTAAATGTAACAATACTGGCACAATAATCCTCGCCAAGGAGCCTGGATCTCAGAAAGGTGCCAAACATTATAAAAGGAATGTTCACTATCTCCGAGAGGTTATCGTAGATAATGAAGTTATACTTACCAAAGTTCATACATAAGAAAACGTAGCTGATCCGTTTACTAAGGCATTGCCTTTGACCAAGCATCTTGACCATGCTAGTAGTATTTAACTTAGACCAGCTAAAAGTCTCATGTAAATCTATTTTTATTTTTGGTATTTGGATATTGGGATATTTCAAACAGTTATAATTTTGATGAATTAATATACTTGGTATTCAATTTTTCCATTCATATATTAACCGTGTCCTATATTTTCATGTTTAATATATGAGTAATTTATTACTCTAAATTTGTCCATTATCGCTTAACGATACGAGAGTATTGTTAATTAAGAGATTGGTTATATTCGTTGAATACTAAGGATCTGTCTACCAAACTCACATGTTATCTACGTGTTATGGATATTGGACTTCCCCAAACCTACGAGCTATCACTTTATGAATCGACGTCATTAAGTGATATCTCGTAAGTGGTTATTTTTATTTGTCTTTAAACTTGAGATGCAAGTAGGTCTTGCATGTGTGGATATCTCTTTTTGATTATAGTTCAACGCTGTTCTGAATAAGATAGTTATAAAGGCTATTTTTGGAAGTGATGTGAAGCACATGAATGACATGTGCAGTTAAAATAGATTTTTTCCTCCAATTATCTTAAGGAGTATTATACTATTGGACCCCTCACTGTATTAATCAGATGTTTGCATGGCCGTGCCCAAAGTATAAATCAAGATGATGCTTGTTTACGTTTGGTAATCTTAATTAATATCTAAAACGAGAAACATAATAGTTGAATAATATGGAATAACTTTGATCCATAACCATAGTTCAACAAGATCTTAAACAAAAAAATGTTTAAATTATAAACCATTTAATTGAGCTGTTTTACGAAATGATACTCAGGTATTTCTGGGAGCAATAGGGTATTGCTAGACACTTACCATTATTAGTAAATGTTATTGTGATTTTGACGATCGCAAGTGGGAGCTATTGGTAGTGCTCACGTCAAAACAATAACTATATGGTCGGAAATTACATGAGCTTATTGGGGCACACACATATACATTTAGTGAATGCTTATTAATGTATTTAATATATTTATTGTATATGTATTAATTATATCTATATGTCACGTAATGAATTAACGGTCGTTAGTTAACCGTTAGACGCATAACTAATTAACGGGATAACTAATTAACTTGTAATGGACTTGCATTAATTAGTAAATGTCATAATAAGCCCAGTGAACCCATACATGTTAAGGATCGGCCGAATATGTCATTCTAGAAGGGATGAGAGTTAGCTTGGATCCTAAGCTAGGGATTTAGCATATAAGGAACCCTTGTGGTTCATTATTCACTAATCCTACTTAACCCTAACTCTTGTAAATCGACACCCTCTTATTCTCTAACCCTAGATCGACCGATCTTGATCCCTAAACCCTAAGGGAATCGGTCCAAAACCAAAACAATACAAAACCACGTGTTTCATAGGGTTTGTTCGTGACAAGTACTATCCTACTCTCTTTGCTAACGTGTAGTGTGTGCAATATTAAAGATCAACTCACTATATATGATTAAGTGTTTCGTGTGATTCAAAGATTCAAGGAGAATCAAGAACAAGATTCAAGAATACATCAATTGTCTATTTGTCTTAGTAATTCAATTGACTCGAGGTTAGTGCTTTTATGTGGTTTACTTGTTATTCATAATAATCAAACTAGATCCATCCGATGCGTACTCGTGGTATTAAATGGTTAATAGTTTGTCAAATCCCAACATTTTGTATATCAATGACCTATGCGAGTATCTTTACTTTTCATTTAGTTGTCGCTTCCCATTACTTTATCCCATTACTCACTTCCAGCTTAGATAACTTCCGGCTCACTTAGCCCTGCTCGAAACAACGAGCTCATTTCGTGTTATTGTGTACACGACCAAAAGATTTCTTAGTTCCATCCACACTCTTATAAAACTCATGAATACGCTTGTTTTCTATAGTTTTGACCATTTTCTCACTTTCATTCATAAAACCAATGTTTTAAAACCCGAGTTGACCCGGCCGGTTCAACCGGTTGAACCGGGAACCGGCTCGGAGACCGGGCCGGATAGGACCGGGTTTTTGCATGGTTGAGAACCGGATTGAACCGCCGGTTTTTCGTTGACCCGGTTTGATAAACCCGGCCGGGTCATTACTTTTTATCAAAAAAAATTAACAAAATGATTTTTTTTCCATTAACTTTTCTAAGTTTAATTGAAAATGTTGATAACTAATGTTTGTTAAAATTTTGTAAAATAATGAATTATAGTTATATATGATCTTAGAATCACCAATTAATATGATTTATTATAAACTATTTTATTATTTAGAATCACCTTGAAAATTTTGGCTATATGTTTATAGATGTAGACTTAAAATGCAAAACTTATTGATATAGTTTCAATTTTTTCTTCGGTTTAATCGAATGTATGAATAAAAACTAATAAATTATTAGATCATGCAATACTAATTATTAAATATAGGAAAGTATATATATGTATAGAACCGGTTCGACCCGGCGGTTCAACCGGTTGAACCGGTGACCCGGTGAACCGGCGACTAAACCGGGTCGATAAAAAAACCGATTTTTAAAACATTGCATAAAACAGATGGCATGTTTGGCAAAACTATAGGTTAGTTTGAACTTTTACTAAGAGTTGTTTATAACTATATCAAGTATTTACCAATGTTTTAAAAACCGGTTTTTTTATTGACCCGGTTTAGTCGCCGGTTCACCGGGTCACCGGTTCAACCGGTTGAACCGCCGGGTCGAACCGGTTCTATACATATATATACTTTTTCCTATATTTAATAATTAGTATTGCATGATCTAATAATTTATCCGTTTTTATTCATACATTCGATTAAACCGATGAAAAAAATTGAAACTATATCAATAAGTTTTGCATTTTAAGTCTACATCTATAAAAATATAGCCAAAATTTTCAAAGTGATTCTAAATAATAAAATAGTTTATAATAAATCATATTAAATGGTGATTCTAAAATCATATATAACTATAATTTATTATTTTACAAAATTTTAACAAACATTAGTTATCAACATTTTAACTTTTCAATTAAACTTAGAAAAGTTAATGGAAAAAAAATCATTTTGTTAATTTTTTTTGATAAAAAATAATGACCCGGCCGGGTTTATCAAACCGGGTCAACCCGGGTCAACGAAAAACCGGCGGTTCAATCCGGTTCTCAACCATGCAAAAACCCGGTCCTAACCGGCCCGGTCTCCGAGCCGGTTCCCGGTTCAACCGGTTGAACCGGCCGGGTCAACCCGGATTTTAAAACATTGGTATTTAGTCATCTTATGTGCTTGACAAAGTAGTTGAAAGGTATAACATGACATATAGTAGCATGAAGGTTCTTGAACAAAACAGTTTCTTATAGGTGTTCGAGTAATTTGTTTATTACAAACTTTAAATCTTTATTAATGATGTTTCATATAGCTTGCTATTTTGTAGCTTATTTTAAAGGTATAGCTTAAGCTTGGCAATTCAAATGGAGCTCGTTTTAGTCAGCGCTTATCAATGTCAACAAAATCATGACAAATTACGTACTTTCAGTTATGTAGTTTTATAATAAGAGAAAAAATTACAAAAATAATAAAAATAAATTAAAAAAGTAAGAAAGGTACAAGAATTATTTATAAGAGGGTATTATTAACTTGTCTCATCCTAATTGCTAGGGGTTGCAATTCGGGTCGGGTTCGGGTTAGTGGGTTCGGGTTGTTAGGTTGGCGGGTCAGAAAATCCCAACCCAAACCTGACCCATTTAAATCATCGGGTCAGCTATGTCAACCTTAACCTGTTTAGACATAACCCAAACCTAACCCATTTAACCAGTATAATATACTTGGGTTGGCGGGTTAAATAGGTTACACGGGTTGTATGTTAAACGGGTTGAATCGGTTCAGCGGGTTTCAGGTTGACCCATTTAACCCTTTTTATATACAAAAGTTGGCCCATTACACGAGTTAAATAGGTTAAACAGGTTGTCGGGTCGGCCCGTTTAATACATTTAACCCGCATAATAAAATATAAATAATTTTGAGTTTATGAAAAAAAATCTTAAACGGGTTGGCGGGTCGACTCGCTTGTTTTATTCCCAACCCAAACCTGACCTGTTTAATAAACGGGTTAGATAGGTCGACTCAAACCTGACCCGAAATCTATTTAGCTCAACCCGAACCTGATAACTTTTGTGTCGGTTTCAGGTCGAGTTTCGTGTTGGGTCAGAAATTGTCACCCCTACTAATCGCGTACCATAATGGACAAAACAAAGTTTGATAATACATTATCCAAATATTGTTTGTCCCATGGTTGTCAGGATCCCGATCCTGATCTTAGGATCTTACGATTTTACGTTACTGCAAAGCAAAAACGATCCGGATCCTACATAGGATCTTTGCAAGCTTAAGATCTTATAGGATCCCGATCTTGACCATACGATCTTACGATCTAATCCGATCCGATCTTATTTTTCTCGGATTACAAACTAAAAAACGACAAATTTATGGGTTTTCTGTTTGTAGAATTCAAAAAAACAACATATTAATCTTTTTAACATTTTATAATCATAATTTAAGACAACATTTATATGAAATACTCATAGTATTTTATGGTTATAATGTATTAGAATTTGTAGATTTGTATAAAATTACATAAAGTATTAAGAAATAACATTATAGTAGGATCTTAAGATCCCGATCCGATCTTACGATCACGATCTTGCAAAGACGAAAACGATCCTGGGTAAGATCCCGATCTTGACAACCTTGGTTTGTCCCATTTGTAGTAATTTTTTCTACTCTTTTTAACTTATTAAAAATCTGTACGTTAAATATGACAAAACCGTTCATGAAAATAATCATTTTATAGAAAGTTGTGAATTTTGGAAGTTCTGTAAGGAAGGTTGTAAACGGTACGATTTCTTTGATATTATAATATTCTCCTTTTTATATTTTTAGTTTTTTAACTAGACATTATGATCACCCAAATAATCACATATATATATTAGTGTCCTATCATCATTCATCACATCATCTAACTCATCAACTTTTACTCACTATGATCACCACCAAACTCATTTTTGTTAACGCATTTAATTAAAAACTAAATTAAACTTTTATTTATAATTAACAACATCACATTAAATAAATATTTTATTTTATAACTAGATATTTTCTAAAAATTATTTAAAAAAAAAACCCTAAAAAATAAACATTCAGTATCCCAACCATCCTCACCTTCTCCACACAAATACTGTCTTCTTCAAATTTTCTCCAGCCACACAAATACACACAATCACACATTTTTTTCCTTTTTTTTTAACTGAAAGTTAACGTTGGGGCCCCCATTTTCTTTTGAAGGTTTTCTTGCTTTATCCTTGGCATTCGTTTGGTGCTCTCAACCACAATAAAGGAGGTGGTGCGTTTTTATGGTGCTTCGCGCGTGGTGGTACTAGTAGTCCAACTCCTCACATAGTGACTAACCTTATATATTTTGACCATGTTTACTCACGTCACAAATGTACATATAATATGTACTTTGTTTTCTGAATCTAAAGGATGTTATACTGCGTGTAATGGTGTTATTCACCACCCGAAGTGGTTGCACACCGTGCGCAATTGGTTATTACGGATGTGCCGCCATCACACGTGGTAACCCCACTTTGGGATCGGTTTGGCGGTGGTGATCACTTGACAATGTGCAAGGCAATACCACCAGGAAAAAAAAAGAGAAAAAAAAAACCTTCGGTCATTGATCAAAAATCCAAAAATTTTACTTAAAATCATATCATTATATGTACCTATAATTACTTCAATGCCTCATCATCACAATTCTAACTATCATATTTCTCATTATCCGAACATCTAAGTTAATAAATATTTATCATTTCTCGTTATCCAAATAAATTTTGAAACATTTATGTTTACTGACTCATCAGAAGAAGAATAAATAATAACATGAACTTGGAGTTTTTACAACGTGCGACGTAGTTTTATAAGAAACGACAATGTGAAAGTTCACGAAGTACAAGAAACTTCTTAAGTAGAGATCGTTATGGTGCTCATGATTATTACGTGACCGCTCACTTTTGTCAACACCCGACCTACGCCGCATATACATTCTTGAAAAAGGTTCTGAATGACTCGAAAACTATTCACAAGCGTAGTTGAAGATTTAACTAATCATAGTGAATATTGTCGCAAAATATTGATCGTACGGGAAAATGGGGATTTCCTAATTGATAAAGTGCACCTCCGCTAACCGTCAATCGACTTACAGACTGAATCTTGATGCCCTAGATAAATTTTTGAAAATGGATGAAAAACTTCCCGTGATTCTCTTTAGCTTTTTTGTAATTCTATTCTAGAAATACACGGAGAAGACTTTTTGCGAAAATCTACTTGCACCGACGTAAAAAAACTTAGTCGATTTCCCGAAGGAAGATACGTATTCCCAAGAATGTTAGGAAGCCTTGATTGTGTTAAGCCGTTTAACATTTGTAACCCTTTTTAACCTAACTTGACCCGAAGTACAATCAATGTAAGTTAGCAATTGTAGGTTTGCTATCACAACTGTAATACTTTAAGACAGGCGTAATGGTCACCAGACCGACTACCTCTACATTAGCGACACATCACCATTCGGCCCAACACCAAACAAACATAGTGGTGACAACCAAAAACGTCGACAAACTCATTTTTTTCTGTTTAACAAAACTAATAAATACTAAAACTAAAATTTCATTATTTAAAAACATCATGAAAGGTGTTTCATCAAATCGGTATGAAGGTTTTAGTGTGTTTCTGCCGATTTTTTTGCCAAATAACTTTTAATGTTTGTTCATAAGTTCGTACGAGGTCATTCTCACGATTTTGTATAAAAGTTGGTGACTTGTTAAATATGCGTCCGTCCTCAACATGACCTATAGATTAAACGGGTTAAGTGATAGCTCATCTATCTAATGTGTCGGTGTATGATATACTTTTTTATTATTTCAAATTGTTGAGCTAACAAATCTAAGATCATCCGTAATGGATGGTCATCTCATCGGGAGATGCGTTCTTCCCACTACAACTCCCTAAAAGGATGCGTCTTTTACCAAAAAAAAAAAGAGAAGTCGGTCTAAAATAAGATCGAATCTTGTGAGTATGTTTTTGTCTAAGGCCCTGTTTAGCTAAGCTTATTTAACATAAGTCGATTTGGGCTTATTTTTTATAAGCTCCAATTTTGTGGCTTATTTTGAGACTTGTCGGCTTATATAAGTTTATCATGATATGATAAACTTATAAAAGTCGACAAATCTTAAAACAAGTCGTAAAATTGAGAGTTGTAAAAAATAAGCCGAAATTTCATGAACGAGGGCGTTGATGGAATAAGCTATTCTATTTAACATGATGACAAATTGACAACAATCATCGTATATTGACGACAACAACATCACAACCACTCATCACTTTTCATTCGGTGATAAAATAACACACTCCCACAACCACTTCACTCTCCAAACAACAACCTCAAAAAATGTCAGAAACCGAAAAGATCCGGTTCGGAATCCTAGGCTGCGCAGACATAGCTCGCAAACTCTCACGCGCCATAACACTCTCACCACACGCCACTCTTTACGCCATAGGCAGCCGCTCTTTACAAAAAGCCACCACCTTCGCAGCCTCAAACAACTTCCCACCCTCAGCAAAAATCTACGGCTCCTACGACGACGTATTAAACGACCCGAACGTGGACGCAGTTTACATCCCTTTGCCAACTAGTTTGCATGTGAAGTGGGCTGTTCTTGCTGCTGAGAAAAAGAAACATGTGTTGCTTGAGAAGCCTGTTGCATTGAACGTTGGTGAGTTTGATGTGATATTGGATGCGTGTGAGAAAAATGGTGTTCAGTTGATGGATTCTACTATGTGGATGCATCATCCTAGAGCGACTAAGATGAAGGAGTTTTTGAGTGATGCTCATAAATTCGGTGAATTAAAATCGGTATATTTTATATATTGCTTGTTTTTTAGTTCGTCTCAAAATTATTGTCCGCGGACAAAAACACATAGTTTAAGAAAAGAACGAATATTGTGCTTTCTCACCAATAAAATTTTATCTTTATCTTTGAAATTTGAAGTGAACACAACAGTTTTGAGAGAACCCGGAATAGAAAGATGAACACTAATTGTACGGATGAGGTTTCTCGTCTTAGTTAGCTCTAATGAAAATTATAATTGCATACTCAAATCAAGACTGTTTGTTTTTTTTACTAGTATGTATTTAGTCAAATGTCTATTTTCGTTTCATTTGCATATTAGGTAATTTCAATATTCGTTGTTGCTCTCATATTTTTGGGTAAATAAATTGGGGATTTGACTATTTGCTTACTGACAATGTGACATAAGACATATGCCTTTTTGGAATGGTTTAACCAAATTTGATGTAGTTGAAAACTATTCTCAGGTACATTGAGTCATGGGGCTAAAGAATGCCCAGTAGTGATGGGGCTCAGAGTTTGGGTATAATAGATGTCTGATAATGTTTGATTTGAGGGAATTTAGATATTGGTTTTACATGATTTCCACCTTCCAACATGTAGTTGCACAGCTATATGAAGTGTCCCTTTAAAGTGATATGTAATCGAACATGATCCATAAGCTGTACTAACGTGATATAGGGTTCTAGTGGCACACACCAACAAAGAGTTTTGCTGTTTGATGACATTTTGCTATTAAGTATCTTGGATCTTGAGGTATACGTAAAAGTTTTTAAGTAGCTATAGTATGTTCTACTACATGATTTAAGGTTAAAGTTGCTATATCGGCTACAGTTGCTATATCCGTGGTTGTATGATATTCTGAGAACTCCCTAAATCGACCAAAATAGACACATGATGACCATCGATAGATCCCAATAAGCGTAATGTATGTAGAGAGGGTAAAACCTAGAAAGCCTCGTTGGATAGTCGAACATGTAGAGGGTCAGGTATGGTAGTGGGATGGGTTAAAAACGAGGATGGTACCGGTGGTTGTGAAGGTCCCAGTATGTAATCTGGTGTTTGCATAAGAGTGTGGTGGGAATAAAAAATGGTATCAGTAGCTTCGATTCAAGTGTTGGTACGATTGTTTGATGAGTTAGGGTCGGGGGAAGCCATAATTTCAGGTTCTAAGATGAGATATTCATTCTGTTTGCAGCGGTGCTCTGGCTTATAGAATTCGTTACATTTGTAACAAAGACCCCGAGTATGCCTTTCTTGTTTTTCAGCATGTGATAAACGATGGATGGGGTATTTAGTAGGTGGTGGCTAAGGGAATAAAGGCAGATTACCCAAGGGTGGTTGTGTATTCGTTGGGTTAGGGACTGATGAAATCAGGTTTAAAATGAAGTGTGTCTCGGCTAATAATAAGAGAATTCGGGCTCTTGAAGCGCAATTAAAATGAAATGACCGGTATAGTTGCTACAAAGAAGTCACCATTCATGTGGCGGTAGAATATTATTGTAGTACAATCCCTTAAAGCCTTTTTTTCCCCCTTTATAGCGCTTTCCCTGGTTAGCTATCTTGCTTCACCTACATCATAGAGCTTACTTTTTTTTTGGGCAATAAATGATTAAAAAAAGACAGGACATAATACGAAGTCGCATACATAACTGATTAGACTGCTTGCTGGTCGGTCATAAGTCATTATTCTTTTATTTCAGATGTGGATGAGTTCATAGAGGACATATACGATGTATCTTGATTCAATATTTACTTCTAAGATATCATGCGTTCTAAGTTACTAATAAAAGTACCCACTGTGTTAATGAAAGTAGAAGAACGGTAAAATGCCTGGAAATATCAATGGTATATCATAGAGACGGCAAACCCCTGGACGGGGTTGGGTGGGTTAGTTGATAGGTAAAAACGAGCTCTAGTCATTAGTATAGTCGGTTAAATTGTAGCACAGGTTAACAGATCAGTTGGGTTGGGCTAAACTAAAAATACTTCTTTTTTGCCTTTGTTAAGTTTGTTAACATTTAGTGTAATAAACATCATAAAAATATCATTAACATAATATTCTAAGTTTTTGTGGCTCTATGATTCTTGAGGTTTTGTACAATTTGAATCCACTACGGATGAAGCTTCCCCTGTTTATTTGTTTGCATTGTAGCTATGTGTTCTAAGTTTTCCATTATCGTTTTGGGAAAAATATATCCCAAATCGACTCATTGTGCATAAATCGGACGCGAAATTGCTGCATCAAAATGTAGCAAGTACAACTTCGTCAATATATAACTTGGAGTAGTGATGTAATGATGCTTGATAGGAAGCCTAACTTAGACTGTCCATGGACCTGAGCGCTCTTACATGACAATTTCTTTTCTTATTTTTGATTCTTACATTTATCTCGTGAGTTTCTTGTGTTGTTATGATATGACATTTGAATATTAATCTCATTGTATTTTCCCTATTCACTCATGTGAGACTGATAGTTGTGTACATTTTTCTAGATGAATGCTATCTTTACCTTTGCTGCTGATCCTGACTTCCTAGAGAATGACATCCGTGTAAAACCTGACCTTGATGCTTTGGGCGCACTTGGAGATGCTGGATGGTACTGTACTCGGTCAATCCTATGGGCAGCCGATTTCAACTTACCCAAATCCGTGACTGCACTTCCCGGGACTGTATTCAACAAGGCCGGAGTCATTATGTCATGTGGTGCCGCTTTACAATGGGAAGATGGGAAAGTTGCAACCTTCCATTGCTCATTTCTTGCAAACCTGACAATGAGCATAACCGCTAGCGGTACAAAAGGTAGCTTGTATATAAATGACTTTGTTATCCCTTTTGAAGAGAAGCAAGCTTCCTTTTCAACAGCTACAGAATCTGGGTTTACCGAGTTGGTGACCGGATGGGTCCCATTGCCTAGTCAGCATACTGTCATGACAGATCTTCCACAGGAAGTTCTAATGGTTACTGAATTCTCAAGGTTGGTAAAAAGTATCAAGAATGATGGTGCGGTGGCTGAGAAAAAGTGGCCTACTATAAGTCGGAAAACGCAGTATGTGTTGGATGCAGTGAAGACTTCGGTTGACAAAGGTGGTGAGACCGTGATTCTTAGTTGATTTGATTCTACTGGTTTTTAGTTATGTCGTGTGTAATAATACAGGAGCCGGGACTCCATGTTAATGGAATGATTGTGAATAAATCTATTGTATTAGACATAATGCAATGTGTGGTTTGTTGGGTTTTAGATTTGTTTTTTAAGGTTCTCAAAACTTCACCAAACTGAAATGGGATTGAAACCTTGTTACATGATGAAAACGGTTTATCATTTTCTAAAGTCTAGCTTCTTTGCTTCTTTGTTGACGGTTATCGACTAACTAAGAACCCAAACCTTAGTGACAACACAATGACATGTTGAACAAACCAACGTGGTATGGCCGAAACTCTATTGAAGGAGTGTACGAATTAGTTTCTTAGTCCCACATCGGTTGGGAATGGGAAACTTGCTGGGTTTATTAGACATCGCATAGTCAACTGCGATTTGTTTTTGTTCTAAAAACACTCCTTATGGATAATGATAGTCAACTTTTATCGTTTTTTAGGTTTTCAATGGTTCATTTATAGTTTTGTATTATGTGAGGTCATGAAGAATTTAGGGACGATTTTAATCATTTTTAACCGAGGAATAAATAAGACCACTGTTTCACTTATAGCGTTTGAGAAAGTTTTAATTAGAAGAAGTATGGGTTGACATGATATTTTGGAGACCGAGCATAAACGGTAAGTATCGGTATAATACTTATAAAAATAACCTTCGTAAGAGGTAACGTTGTGGTAAATATATATAAATAGTTAGGAGTAAATCGAATATATATCAATCATGTTATATAACTAGTGTCATGGTGGTGCTTCAGAAAATAAGCAGAAATGCTTTGAAATTTTAAGCGTACGGGGAGTAAGACCATCAAGAGGAATCGATAAACCGTAACGGGTATCGTTATCATCTGAAATGATATTATATAAGATTAAAAAATAGTTTTCTCACAATGTCTGAGAAATAAGAGATCATTGTAATAAGTTACAATGTCTTGGGAAGGTTTCATAGATCACAAAAATGTACGAATAGGTCCATGGATCGGGGAACCTGATTGTGTCGTAATGCCCTGGAATAGGCATACGCGGTTATAGTTAGTCGAACGTTTATATAAACAGTCTTTATATAAATAAAACAGTGATATGTCAAGGAGTAGGCATGGCACACAGAATATGAAGACTATAATGAGTGAAACGGTAAGTAGTACTTATAGTGTAGGTGTATAATGTACCCTGGTTCTCTATAACTATAGCTTTAATACCAATCTCTAACACCCCGAGTCTCGTATAGCAGTGGAAGCTAATCGAGGGTATTACTTATCAGCACAAAGTACAAGTTACAGAAAACGACTCTAAAATGAGACGTTTTTAAAATACATTATCATTCGAATTTATTTATAATATCAGAGTAAAGGTCCCATAATGTACATAATAAGTTTGAAACGTTATCGAATGATAATATGCATAGTCTTCAAAATGTCCATTCTGTGTGCCTTCACGTGTGTGCCAGACATATCTAACGGACCTGAGATAAAAAAATGCCGAAAATTCAACACCATGTTTGAGTGAATTCATAGATTTGAAAACAGTAGTGGGCAACAAATTCCATAGTATAATTGGGATATGTACAATTATTATCTTGATAGTTATTATTGCTCTAAGCTTATGACACGCATGACTGACTATATATATATATATATATATATATATATATATATATATATATATATATATATATATATATATATATATATATATATATATTGTTGGTTCAGTAAATACCCAAACCCCTTAATCTAGGATTTGAATAGAAAATATCCCAAGTGTTTAGACCGTTAAACACTAACAGGTCAC
Organism: Chrysanthemum makinoi; assembly: GCA_910596185.1. Classification (NCBI taxonomy): domain Eukaryota; kingdom Viridiplantae; phylum Streptophyta; class Magnoliopsida; order Asterales; family Asteraceae; genus Chrysanthemum; species Chrysanthemum makinoi. The sequence goes on along the minus strand of OU343225.1, from coordinate 205,463,974 downwards.
TGAGTGCATAGTCCTTCAGTGGGCCATCTTCGGGATACTCAGTATGAGGCGAAAAAGAAGTCTCTCCACTCAGTAAGGCGGAACTTAAAGGGTGAAGACTGAGTCAAGAAGAAGATGGTGGATTCAGTGAGTGATGACAATAACTCACTGAATCCCTAAGACTCCTCTCCAACTACTTACACTGAAGACAAACTGAAGTAGAAGACTGAAGGATATGAAGACTGAAGAATGAGCGAGATAAGGCGGGATAAGTTTGAATCAGATAAGACGAAGTCCTTATCAACCAAAGTCAACTTTCCCTGAATGGTAAACGATCAGGCTCAGTGTCATCACTGACCTTTGGAAAGCAGTCTTGTCTCTTACCTAAAATAGTCTTTGTAAACAGAGACAAAATACATCAGTATTTTGTCTTCTGTAAGTTGTCAGTTTGTCACTTAGGAAAGAGTTAAAACTCATACTTGTATAAATAGCATAAGAGATGGAGTGAAAGATCAAGCTTGTGAATTGTAAAAACACACACACACGCAAGCCATCTTTCACTCCTCCAAATACAACTTAATCCCTGAGATAGCTCAGTGGGTACTTGTAGTTGTGCTCAGACTTAACCTGAGCTTAGATCTAATAAAGAATATTATCTAATAAAGAATATTATGTTGAAAATTAATCAGTGTGTTTTACTTATATCTTTTCAGTCATTGATTCACTATTAACTTGTTTTATATACTTAACTGTTTTTTAAGATAGTGAATAGGGAACAACAAGTGGTATCAGAGCTTGGCTGATTATAAAATTTTTTAAGCCGCTCTAAAACGTTTTTAAATTAGGATCCTTATGGCTGAAATTGATGTACCCCAACTAGTCGATAAAAAGGGTGGAGCTTATTCAGCTGTTGCCCCTAGACTTGAAGTTGGTAAATTCAACAAATGGAAAAAGCGTATGCTTTGCTATTTGATTGGGATGGAACCTTATTATATCAAGTGTATAAATGAAGGTCTATTTATCCCAAAGACTGCTGAAGGTTTGCCTAAACCTGAAGCTCAGTGGACTCAGGATGAGAGGAGAGTGGTCAACCAGGACCAAAGACTCAAAAGTATCATCATATCATGTCTTCCTGATGATATTATGGAGTCGGTTATAAGCTATAGTATAGCCAAACAAACCTGGGATGACCTAGTTCATAGCCATGAAGGCCCATCTGATACCAAGGAAAACAGGATAATGGACCTGAAACTTGAGTATAACACCTTCAGGGCTAAGGACTCAGAAACTCTGTCTCAAACTTATACCCGGTACAAAACTCTTTTAAATGAACTGTCTAATGATGCTGTTAAGTTGTCCAAACATGAAATCAATGTTGGTTTTGTCAATAGTCTCCCTGAGAAGTGGTTGAATTTCTCTCAGGGACTTAGGAATGCTAATCATATCTAGAATCTTGAACTTCCTGAAATTTATGGGAAATTTGTCTATGAGGAAAACCTCATTAACAGACGATACCCTGACTTAAAGAAGTCTCAGGAAGTCAAGAAGTCCCTGACCACCACTTCAACACCTATATCAACTGCTTTCTTTTCTAACAATGTGGTTCAAGATTTCCAAGAAAATTCAGATGATGAGCCTGATGAGAGATCAAGTGAGGAGTACCTAAATGACCTGAACGTTGAATTTCAGGAAAGGGCACTCCTTGCTAACTCTCGAAGGTTTATAAAAAGAAACAAAGGTTTTTCAAATGCTAAAGCAAATGAGGACACTGAATGCTTTAAGTGTCACAAAAGAGGTCATTTTGCAAAAGAATGTTTTTCAAAAACAATTTCTGAACCCTCTTATAAACCATCAGGGTCAAATCAGTCCTCAGGCTTTAGCAAATTTCAACCAAAATCTATCAGTCTCATCAAAACTTTCAAAACAAATCTGATCAAAACAAAACTGTTGATTTTGAAGCTAAGTATAGGAAAGTCAAAGCTAAGCTTGCATTGCTTGAGGCTAGTCCCTCAGAAACAACAAAAAGTGTTCAATCTGTGCAGGGTAAAACAAAGGTCTTGTTGCTGAAACCTTCGACTGGGATGAAGAGCCAGTCTCATCTGATGATGAAATGGTGCATGTCAGTGCACTGATGACCCTCTCAGAGGAAGACAAGCTAGTTGTTGGAAAACATCATGCCAGGAATGGAGAATGGGTCAACATCACAATGAAGAAGGTAAATATTCTACTTTCTATGGATGATGACTCTGATTGGCAGTCTTATATGAACTATATCAATGTTGACCTTAAGTTCATTGAAGAGCAACGATTGAATCTTTTTTCAAAGTACAACAAGCTAAGTTTTGAATTAAATAAGTGTAGAGATGAATTACTTTTGTTAAAACAAGCTAAGCTTGAGGCTGTCACTTTACAAATTCAAAACACTGAACTAGTCAAAAGAAATCAAGTTCTTCAAGATGAATTAAAAAGGGAAAAGATATCATTAAAGGTTGGACTGCTAAGAATCCAAGGGTCTTTGATGCTGTGGGAGCCCCCAGTAGCAAAAAGAGAGTCATAGGTGAAACTCATCTCCCTGACTCTCACAACAAAGACCAGAGTCACAAACCATTTGTGTCTGGTGGCATGATTACCAGTATGTTGACTAGTCCTAAGCCCAGTGATTGGATTGAACGGGTTATTCCTGAGAGTAAGCTTCCAAACTTTGATTCTGGAAGAATTCTAGAGCCTGAAAGTCAAGCTCTAAAGAGCATGCTTGGACTCCCTGATGTGCCCAGTAGTACTGAACATATCTCTGAGTCTGAAGCTGAATCTCAAGCACCAATGGAACCTCTTCAGGGTGCTGCTCCCAGCTCTAAGCTTACTCCATTACAATACAATCCACACTCACCAAAAGAAAGGTCTGGACTTGGTAGAACTATCCTGAAAAGACCATCAAAACCAATTCAACAAGAATCTACCCCCACTGATACTTCCACATCCTCTGTCCCCACTAAAGCTGATCAAATTCAGCAGCTGACTGAACTTGTGAGGAAGCTAACTGAAAAGATGGATTCCATCGAAAAAGTTCCTGAATCAATCAAGGAGACAAAGTCAGCTTCCTCTAGTTCCTCAAAGTCAAAAGCCGCCACCAAAACCAAACAGAAGTGTGATCTATGCCACTATACCAGTCATACCACTGACAACTGTTATATAATCCTTTTTTGTATGATCGCAAAAGGATGATCACAGAACTTCTGATCACTTACAATATGTAAGTTCGCTCAGTAAAGCAAACTATACCAAAGTTGGTCATCAGTATGCTTCAACCTCCAAGTCTGCTCAAAAGTTTAGAGCAAAACCTTTTCCTCCTTGCCCACATTGTGGCTTTAATGATCATCATCATGATGATTGTCTCATGAACAAATGCTGTGATATTTGCGGAAATCCAGCTTATAAGACATCCCAGCATGACAGTGTCATTCAAGCAAGGGGAAGTTCCAAGCAACCCAAAATCACTGAGTCATCCTCAGTCTCCAAATGCAAAACATGTGGTAGCACAATGCACTCAACCACTGACCATGAGTCAATTGCCAAATTCAAAGAGACCTTTAAGCCCAAGCCCACTAGTATGTGGGTTAGCAAGAGAAGCTAATCATGTCTACTATTTGTGCAGAGACACGCCAGGGAGCCTATTTGGCATCTAGATAGTAGATGCTCAAGAAACATGACTGGCGTTAAGGAGTATCTGCACAAATATGTAAAGGAACCAGGACCCAAGGTAGTATTTGGTGATAACTCATTATGTCCAACTGAAGGTTATGGTTCAGTATACTGCAATGGAATAGTTTTCTCTAGAATAGATTATGTCAATGGTCTCAAATACAATCTCATCAGTGTCAGTGAACTATGTGATGCTAAGTACATTATGAAATTCAATGACAAACAAGGCACCATTTTTAATGCCAACAAAGAAGTCGTGTTGATAGCTCCTAGAAGAGATGATGTTTATGTCTTAGACATGTCAACACTCTCTCAAAATGGAACTTGTCTCTTTGCCAAAGCCACTGAAACTATCAACTGGCTGTGGCACAAGAGACTCTCACACTTAAATTTCAAAAACATCATCAAATTGGCAAAACAAAACAAGGTCCTTGGCTTACCATCACTGGTTTTTGAAAAAGATAAACCATGTTATGCTTGTGAAAAAGGCAAACATCAAAGAGCATCTTTCAAAACAAAACAAAATTTCTCAATCAAAAGCTGCCTTCACCTCCTGCATATGGATGTCTTTGGACCAGTCAGTCCTAGATCAATCCAGCATGAGAAGTATACACTTGTCATTGTTGATGAGTTCTCAAGATACACTTGGGTATACTTTCTTTCCAAAAAGAGTCAGGCAGCTGACACTATAATTTCATTCATCAGGAACATTGAAAACCAGAATGACATTACTGTAAAACAAATCAGGTCTGACAATGGCACTGAGTTCAGAAATGAAGAGCTTGAGAGTTTCTGTGATGAAAAGGGAATCTCCCAAAAATTTTCATCTCCTTACACCCCTGAGCAAAATGGGGTAGCTGAAAGGAAAAACAGAACTCTCATTGAGGCTGCAAGAACCATGTTAAATGGCTCAGCTCTATCAAAACATTTATGGACTGAAGCAGTCAAAACAGCCTGTTACACTCAAAACAGGTCAATCATTGTCAAAAGACATAACAAAACCCCATATGAGATATTCAAAGGTAGACTTCCTGATATCAGCTACTTTCATGTGTTTGGGTGTCCTGTGTTTATTCATAACCACAAGGATCATCTAGGCAAATTTGATGCTAAAGCTGATGATGGATACTTTCTAGGTTACTCACTGATCTCCAAAGCCTTCAGGGTATTTAACACAAGGAGACAACAAGTTGAGGAAACCTTTCATGTCACCTTTGATGAGAGCTCAGAAAGCATCAGGTTCACCAAAATTTGATTCTCGATGTAGGCTTAGGGGTGTGTGTGTATGGATAAAAACCACAATATCGATATAAAAAATAACCACAAGTAATGATTTAAAATCCCTTTAGGAAAAAGGATAATGAATCAAAACCCGTGAGTGATAGTGATACGGATTAGGAAATCCGAGTCGTTTCCCAACGAGGTGTGAATGGGCAACGTCGTTATTGGTTCGTTATTAAAATGCTCGATGTTTTGGATTTTTGATTATATTAAAACTACGGGAAATGGGAAAACAATTTAAGGGAAATTACACTACGGGAAATCCTAAATACGCGAATTATACAAAAACGTATTAAATAAAACGTAAATAAAATGCAACCACGTCTATTCTAAATCCTAAAAATAATCTAAAATTACTTTCTAACTAAAAATGATATTAGAAAATTAACTAAGAATTAAAACTAATTTTTATGATTTTTCTGGAATTTATTTGAATTAAAAACTAATTTAAACTAATTTAAATGCTAAAAATTACAAATTAAAGAAGGAAAAATCTAGAAAAATTATTTTTTTGCTTTTTATAATTTTCTTAATCTAGGAAAATTGAAAAATTATTTTTTGGAACTTTTTCTGAATTAATCGAATTAAATGCTATTTAAAAAGTATTAAAAACTATTTTAAATCAAGAAAAATAGCAAACAAAGTTGGAAAAATATGAAAAATTCAGGGAAATTCTAAAATATTATTCTAAATTTATGAAAAATATCAAAACCTATGCTTATGTGTGAGATATTGGAGCTGTAGTGAAACTGATTTGCAAATAAGCACTTGTAATAAGCTATAAACTATGTTAGAACTCCAAATGATTACAGAAGCTAGTCTATACTATAACTACTCTAAATCAACTAATTGCAACTATTCCTAACCTCAAAGAAGCAATCTATAAAAGTTTGATACTAGTTAACCACTAAAGCCAATCAACCCTAACCAACCTACTTTAAGCTATTGCAACTGCTTATCCAATAAGCCAAACTGAAAACCAGATTTGTGGACCTCAAGACTACCAACCTAAGAATCACTAAACAAAATCTCAGATCCTAACAAGCTATAATGAGACCTGTGCAAGGTCTGTAATCAAGCCTGGTTCTCAATCAGTTATGCTGATAAGGAACAGGGCAAAACAACTCTAAAGAAGAGCTTATCAAGTGCTTATAACTGTTTCTAAAAAATTCACAAAAATCAGATTAAGATACTAGACCAGCTGAAGTTTCTTATCCCAAATTCTCAATAGATATGACTCAAAAATGAATCCATCAAAATTTCACAAACTTTTATAAAAACTGAATTTGACACTTTTGACTTTTGACAGATTTTGCAAATGTTGACTAAAATGAGTTTTAGATCCAAATTATGAACTGATATTGATATAATAAGCTATAATAAAGCTATATTAAGCTACTCCTATGAGTTCTAAACACAAATCAAGCTTTAGACCTTCAAAATTCCATCTGATATGCAATTTGGAACAGATTCAAGGTGATTTAGACTTTAAGCAATTTCAGAAGCAAGATAATGATCAAATAGAATCTAAATAGCCTAGAAATTACTAACCAATCTAACTAAGATCCTGAATAAGCCTTTAACTCAAATAATAGAAGTGATCCAAACACCCTTATATGAAAACTTTCTATTAATCAAACTTAGAGAGGTAGTCTAAGATTACTTCTACAACTTAACAGAGATCTAAACTAATCTATATGCTAAATTAAACCACAATCAAGCAATGATAACTAGATAATATCAACTGTAACAAATATGTAGATTCAAACAGTAAGATGAAAGAAAATTTGAACTCACAAGTGATCCAGCTCAAGTGCAGCTTATCACATAACCCAATCTACCACTATACTACTCTATTTTAACCCAATCCAGCTCTGAATCAACCAGTTTCCATAACCAAATCCAGATGAAGCACTTCAGTTGACTTTTGTTGACTGAGAGTGTTTTAAGAGTAAAGACTGAGTAGAAGCTTATATAAGCAATCAATAAGCTATAGGAGAGCTTATAAGAGCTTATCAAAACAATTTTGATAACTGAAATCAAGCTGAACACTTACTTTACTATATATATATATATATATATATATATATATATATATATATATATATATATATTTTATTTTTTTTATATGAAACTAAAAACTGAAAACATCAATTGAATAAACTGAAATAAGTGATTTCAAACTGAATAAGCTAATAAGAAATTTAAAAATAGAGCAAAACTTAAGAATGAGAGATTTAAATGAAAACTGAATTCTATTAATCAAATGAAATTACAATAAGCTGAAAAGGATTACAATATTACTTGAAAGAAATAAGCTAAAAATATTAAGAAAAACTACTCAGAAATTACACACCCAAAGCTGTGATACAAAGGGGGTATTTATAGCATCGAATGAGCTTGGGAAGAGTCTAGAAATCTTCATTTGTGCTTCTTTTCATCACCTCACAGCCCTTGGATTAGTTTCCAGCTCTTTCCAATCATTTCCCACCATTGGATCATGTGCATGTGTCAAATCGACCAATGAGAGGAGGGTATATCACACGGATTGATGACCTGGCAACCCACATGTGTCAGGCGTGTCATAAGGTGTCAGACGAAAGTACGGAATTACCCTTGATTTTAGTGTAAGTGGCCAATTGAAGTGAAGGGTAAATTAGGGTTCATAAGGTTCTGGGTTGGGGGGAATTGGGATTTTATTTTGGCGCGTTGGGTTAAAAAATATTATTTTGATTATTTGATCCGTTGACCGGATATTAAGTGATAGTTGACCAGGGTCCAATGGGTATACGGGTTAGATATTCGGGTATAGTGAGGGTCACGGGTATGTATTGGATTGGACCGGGTCTAAGTGTATGGGCTGGGTATGTTGGATTTGGGCTTGGACTTAGGATATGCTTTGTACTCATTTAGCTTATAAGGGACCAAAGGTGTCAAAACTGAAACTTCAGGGACTAAGGCTGTAATTCTGAAAAAGTGATCAAGGACTATCTTTGCCAATCTTCAAACAACCAAGGGCTGAATTTGCAACTTCTGAAACTTGAGGGGTATATTCTGCCAAATGCTCAAAGTTCAGGGACTATTTCTGACATTTCTTCAAACTTTGATCAAATCTTCACAAATCATCCTCAGAGAGTAGAAATATTCACAAATGTATAATTCTGACCTTCCGGCTCAGCTTAAGCTCTCTTAATCTCTCGTGCTCGGTTTTCGTCTGATTTAGCTTCTTTTTGAGTGTTTTATCGTATCCGTACCTGCACAAGCACAAACTCAAGAAAGCAACAAATATTAGCAATAAACGGCTCTTTCTTGGCTATTTTGGGTCAGTTTTGATAAACAAAAGATATGTGTTTAAGCACATATCACAACACCTCAGTGGAGGAAATAGGAATTGATAACTCATCAAGATATCCTCCTGATGAGTATAACACTGAATTCAATTCCTCATACTAAGATGATGCTAACATCTCATATTATGTCTTGCCTCACAACCTGTCACAACCAACAATCAGTGAATTCATTGATAATCAATCAGTCCCTGCTGGGATAGGTAACACTGAACTAAATTTTCAGGAACCTGTGATTCATGAACCCCAACCTGAACAAGACATCTCAACAGATGTTCTTAATATTTCTATGGCTCATGCACCTGAACTCATTCTTGAGTCTCCAGTGACATCTTCAAGCTCAGATCCTAGACCACAAAGTAATTGGACAAAATCTCAGGGCATTGAGCTTGTAAACATCATTGGTGAACCCACTGAGGGCATGCTCACTAGAAGCATGGTACGCTAAGTTAACTGCAGCTTCAGCCAATGAATGTCTATATGCTGATTACCTATCTGAAATAGAACCCAAAAGTGTCACTGAGGCTCTAAAACACCCAAGCTGGGTTCAGACCATGCAAGAAGAACTTCAACAGTTTGATAAAAACAAGGTCATGACCTTGATCAAATGTCCTCAGGATGTCATTGTCATAGGAATGAAGTGGGTTTTCAGAAACAAAACTGATGAAAATGGCACTGTCATTAAAAACAAAGCCAGACTTGTAGCCAAAGGTTACAGTTAACAAGAAGGCATTGACTATGATGAGACATTTGCTCCTGTTGCAAGAATGGAAGCCATCAGGATCTTCTTTGCATATGCTACCTACATGAACTTCAAAGTTTACCAAATGGATGTAAAAAGTGCATTCCTAAATGGTGAACTCAAGGAAGATGTGTATGTTCAGCAACCTCCTGGCTTTGAGAGTAGTGAATTCCCTGACTATGTCTGCAAGCTTGATAAAGCCCTTTATGGACTAAAGCAAGCTCCAAGGGCATGGTATGAAACTCTTTCATCCTTCCTGATTCAAAACAAGTTTGTCAGAGGAAAGATAGACAACACATTGTTTATCTATAGGACAAAACAAGATGTGATACTGGTCCAAGTATATGTTGATGACATCATCTTTGGCTCAACAAACTACACTCTTTGCAAACAGTTTGAAAAACTGATGACAAAGAAGTTTGAAATGAGCATGATGGGTGAACTCACATACTTCCTTGGACTACAAATCAGGCAAACTGATACAAGAATCTCCATCAGTCAAGAGAAATACACAAGAAATCTCTTGAAGAAATATGAGATATCTGACTGTGCCTCAGTGAAAACACCAATGGTCCCTCCTAACAACCTTGGACCTGATCTTACTGGTAAATCAGTCAATCAAACCCATTTCATAGGGATTGTTGGCTCACTGATGTATCTTACTGCTTCCAGACCAGACATACAATTCTCAGTCTGTCTAATAGCAAGATATCAGTCCATCCCAAAGAATCCCACCTCACTGCAGGCAAAAGAATACTGTACTGAAGGGAACCCCAAGCATTGGACTCTATTATCCAAAGTGCTCGTGGTTTGATCTCAAAGGTTACTCGATTCTGATTATGCTTGGCTGCAACATGGACATAAAAAGTACCTCGGGTCCTGTCAATTTCTTGGAGGAAAACGGTTTGTTGGAGTGCTAAAAGCAAAAATCGATTGGCTATGTCTTCAGAAGTGAGTATGTGGCTCAGCTGCAGGATGCGTGCGTTTTTTGGATGAAAAGTCAACTCGGTGACTATGACATCCATTACAAAATGGTACCCATCTTCTGTGACAACACCAGTGCCATTGCAATCTCCAACAACCCTGTCCTTCATCAAAGAACCAAACACATTGATATCCGATATCATTTCATCAGGGACCACATAATGAAAGGAGACATAGAGCTTCACTTCATTCTTACTGAATATCAACTTGTTGATATCTTGACTAAAACCTTAGATGAACCTACCTTCAAGATTGAAATTTGAATTAGGAATGCTTGACATTGAAAGTCATCTATCTTAAAACCAACTCAGTAAGTTTTCTCTGAAATGGTTCCTCCTCCCTGAACGAAACACATAAACAATCCTCTCACTGAATGAGTAAGACTCATTCAGGGGACCTGACTCTAGATATTGAACATTGAATAAGTAACTAAATGCATCAAGTATTAGTTACTTAAATGTTCTAGGTTGGAAATCACACCAATTAAATATAGGAATATATGTCTTTGTATCTTACTGTCAGGGGTCCCTCATACTTACCTCATCCCACTTGGCATTAAATGCCTCCTCTCACATATAATATCCTGTGGATATTTTATCACTGCAAAAGTGCACTTTTACTGTACACTACAATTGTTTCCTTGAAAAACGGGATTTTACTGCGGGTAGTGGAGTGGTGGCATTAAATGTGGAAATTCAAAACATTTTCAAAAAATGACTTTACAAATCCACATTTGTGCACAAACTACCCCCCCTCATCACTTTATAAATACCTCTCACAAAACCCTTAAAACATACACAAAGTATTTCTGCTAACAAAACTCTGTCAAAATCTCTTTCAAATCCAGAAATCTTTGTGTTCTTCAAATCTTTCTCTGAAAAACCTTCTCTGTAAACATTTACAAAAAGTTTTTCATCACAACTTAAGAGATTCAAAAGCCTTTGATTGTTCTTGTCAAGATATTTTTCTCAAAACCCTAAAACTTTTTAATGGAAATGGCAAGAACACAATCTCTTCAGTTTGCATCATAGTGGGTAGGTGATCTCAGTAACGTTGAATTTAAAACCAATAATGTCATAGGAAATTTTGAATACCCACAAAATGTCCCAGCCTATAAGGACATAATGAAATTTTTGTTCAACTGCCCACTGAAAATGGCCTTTGTTCAGTGTCCCTCTATTATGTACCAAAACCTCCTCAGAGAGTTTTGGGCTACAGCCAAGGCCTATGACCCGCCACCCTCAACGAATGAGACAAACATAAGACCACTCAGGGAGTATCTCATTAAGTTCAGTCTGTTTAATGGGGAAAGATCAGTCACCCTGGATTACAAAACTTTTTGCACCTCAATAGGGTTAGACTACAATAAGGGAGTTTATGTCGCCCATCCTGAACCCTCTACAGTGAAGGGTGGGTTAAAACAAATCGTTTTAGATCCAAAATTTTTGGACAAGACCCCAGTCACCAAGAGTTCATTTCCTATGGCTTGGAGGATCCTGCTCACTTTTGTGATTCAGGTCCTCGGCGGGAACCACTCATCCACTGAACAAGTTAATTCTATTCAGTTGATGATGGCATACTGTTTGATGAATGGGGTCAATGTCGACATGGGAGAGATCATTTACAGTGATCTCGTAACCAAGCTGCTGAGTAAAACTGTTAGGAATTGGAAATTCCATGTGAAAGTGTCGGTCACCCCAATTATGGTCTAGCATATTTTAGCTATTATACTTGTAGTTATTTACGTTGTTTAGTAGTTAATTAGTTAATTAGTAGCGTAGTTTAGTTTAGTGTAACACCGTGGAGGAAGGACGGGTCTTTACCCACTGTATGCCTGATCCACAGCCCGTCAGGAGGGCGTTTAGTTTGTAACTATAAATACCCTTCCCACTAAGGGAAGGGTGGACCTTTCACTCAATCTAACCTTCTTTCTTTTGTTTTACTTTCTCTCTCTAGAAAGGCTCCCATCTTCCACTTTCTCTCTCTAAAACTCTTAGTGAATTCGACAATATATGTGATTATTTGTGTGTTTGTGAAATCCAATATGTTACAAATGGTATCGAGAGCCATGGTTTGATCACTCATCTTTCATGTTCTTGGATTTCTAGTGGTTTTCATAAGGTTTTGGGTTTGAATGAGTTTAGAGTAGTTTGCATCATTTGGATCATTTCTAGTGTTAAAGTTTGGATTTTAATTGTACTTTTGTGTTTAGAAACATTATATGTGTTTAGGTTTTGAATTGGAAGGCTTAAATCATCGTGGTTGGATAGTTTTTGGATTAAAAAGTGGTGTTTTTGGAAGGTTTCTTTGACGCGATTTGTGTCTCGTACCACTTTTCTTCTAAGCGATTTGTCAAGCATGTTAAGCGATTTGTCAGTTTTAGAGAAGCGGGCTGTCCAAATTCAATGTATCTGAAGCGATTTGTCTGTTTAAGCGATTTGTCTGTTTAAGCGATTTGTCCCTTAAGCGATTTGTCCCTCAAGCGATTTGTCCCTTAAGCGATTTGTCATCAGTGCGATTTGTCCCTTAAGTGATTTGTCATCACTGAGATTTGTCTATTCCTGCGATTTGTCTCTAAACCTAACATACAAAACCCTTGTTTTCAAACCCTAATTTTCCGAAAAATCCTTTACTACACTCTACTTCTCACTTTCTTACGGTTTGGTCTTGATTTTAGTAAAATCCCGCGAAAGATTCTATTTCTCGATTTAAATCACAGACTTGTAAAATCCCGTGTACACATCAACATCATGTCTTACACTCCTGATTCAGTGATTTCAGAAGTACTCAAACTGTATGATGCTGTAGACAACCATGAGAATATTAGCTATATTGAACGGTTACAGATGATGGAATCAATAAATGATGATTTGAGTTCTTTATGCTCTGAGTCCAATGAGAAAGATTTGCACCTGTTCAGACTACAGAATGCCATGCAAAAGGAAAGCAGCATTGAACCTTATCAACAACTTCACTCTCACCTCATGCTACTTCTATCAATAACAATGGAACGAATATGTATTGCCCTCTTCCGTCAAGATTTATACACATTAACGGGAACATTACTATTGAACTTAGAACAATTGGAACAACAACTTGTCAAAGAAAAGGTTCAAGAAGATAGTTCTAGAGTTGCACTTCAGGTGATCCACAAACAATTTCAGTCATTCATCAGTGGGGAATTTACATCAAATTATGATCAAGACATGACTGAAATGTCTTTCAAGAGACACATTGGAATGGAAATTAGCGTGTTCATAGAGACACTTATCCATCTCATGGATGTGGATAAGTATATTGAGGAAGTTAATTAGAAAAATGAAAAAGTGGATGAGTGCCGGGTACAGTTGAAAGATAGTTGTTATGAGTCGGGTAATGTATCAGTTGAAAGATCGGATGTTGCGGAATGTAGAATTACAGAGACAACAAAGAATGATGCAACAAATTGTTCAGTAACTCATGTCAGACAAGATGTGGATACAGTAATCAGAAAGGTGAATGAGTGTTTGGTGAATGAATGTCAAGTGCAATCAAGAGATTGTAGTGTTGAGATGGGTAAGGCACCAGATGATGGATCAGTTGGTACTGAATACATTGGCTCAGAGGTAGTTAAGCTTGAAACAGCCAGTAGCTCAGTGACTCTTGTTACACATGATGTGGATGCAAATATCAGACAGATAAATGAACAGGTGTCATGTGATGAGGTACCCTTAACTGTTCAACATAGTGCTTCTGCTAATGTACCTAAATATACTGATCTTAATGCTGAACATGATTCTGATAAATGTTCCTTGGTTGAGGCTGAGTTTATTAATTTCAAAACAAATGACATGGTTGATAATAAGGCTTTTGATGAACTTTCAAACAAATTCTCAAAACTTGAAAAATATTGCATTTCACTTGAAATTGCAATACAAAGAAAAGAGGAAAGTTTTCAAACTAAGAAACCATGTAAAAATCCGGAATTTCCAGAATTTTGTGAATTTTTTGAAATAAACAATTTAAAAGCTCAGCTTCATGCCCAAAACTCGACTATCAACAATTTGAAGAAACATATTTCTGATATGCATGTGAAAAGTAATTTGGTTACAAGTAATTCTGATGTTAATGCTATTGATGATATTCAAATGAGGAATGATGAATTAGCGGTTTGTGTGGCCAAATTACTAAAGGAAAATGAGTCTTTGAGAAAGCATCACATAGAACTAAGTGACTCTGTCAAAGAAACTAGAACTAAGTCAATGGAACAAACAAACTCTTTGATAGCAAAAATTGATGAACTCAAAGCTCAACTTCAGGAAAAGAGTTTCGCTATTGTTGCCTAAAAGAATGAGCTTAGAATAACCGTAGGGAAAAGTGTGAACACTAAGTTTTGTTAGGAATTAGAAATTCCCAGTATTAAAGAGTCGGTCACCTCAAGTATATGTAATCGTTAGAAAGCTCGTAGTCATAGTAATATTTAGTTAAGTAGTATTTAGTTAAGTAACACCATGGAGGACGGACGGGTCTTTACCCACTGTATGCCTGATCCACAGCCCGATGTGTGGCGATTTATGTAAGACTATAAATACTCTCTACCTCCCAAGGTAGAGAGTTGGAGCTCATAATAATATCTTTCACTTTCTCTCACTAAGTTCCCTAAACCTCTAACTTTCTCTCTCTAGAATTCCATCTATATGTTACTTTGTGTTATGGTTTGATGTGTATGTGAAAAGTTATATCCAAAAATTGGTATCAAGAGCCATGGTTAGATCATATCTTGCACATCTTTGGATTTCTAGTGGTTTTTAGGTGGTTTTTGAGTTTGAAAAAGTTTAGTGGTTTTTGCATCATTTGATTGATTTCTAGTGTTAAAGTTTCGATTTTGGTTGTACTTTTGTGTTTAGAATCATCACAAGTGTTTAGGTTTTGATCTAGAAGGTTTGAATCATAGTGGTTGGGTTGTTTTTGGATTGAAAAGTGGTGTTTATGTGTTTTTCATGCTAGCGACTTGAGCCACGGAAAAGTTTCTTCGTAGCGACTTGCTTCACATTTTTGTAGCGAGTTACAGGTTTGTAGCTAGCGACTTACCTAGCGATTTACAGTACAAGTAGTGGACTCTCCACTACGGGTAGCGACTTGGTGGTAGCGACTTGGTCTGTAGCGAGTTGCTCTTTAGCGACTTGTATTTCTAGCGACTTGAGTAGCGAATTGCTGCCAAAATTTCGCTAGCGACTTGAGGTTAGCGAGTTACTACTTAGCGACTTGCATTTGTCTAGCGACTTGGGAATCTAGCGACTTAGTGGTGTAGCGAATTAAGCGTTAGCGACTTAGTGCATTATCTTCTAGCGACTTAGTGCATTATCTTCTAGCGACTTAGTGCATTATCTTTTAGCGACTTAGTGCATTATCTTCTAGCGACTTAGTGCATTATCTTCTAGCGACTTAGTGCATTATCTTCTAGCGACTTGAGTGATTGTTTACGGTTTTCTCTTGATTTAGTAAAATCCCGTGAAAGAATCTATTTCCCGGTTTAATCATAGAGTTATAAAATCCCGTATAAACTGTAAACATGTCTACCAACGTTCCTACTGTCATCTCCACTGTTTCTGAGGATGTTCAAGCAGCTGGCTCGGATACTCGTCCACCCATGCTTGACAGAACTGACTACGATTCTTGGGCTCAACGAATCAGATTGTACCGCCTTGGGAAGGAAAATGGTGTCAACATTCTCAAATCCATTGATGAAGGACCATATCGAGTTGAGACGACTAGAGACATACTTGATACTAATGAAGATGGTACTCCTATGTACGGAATGGACAGACCTAAAATGTATGATGAGCTTGAGGATAAGGAGAAAAAGAGATTCGATGCAGATATCAGGGCTTCAAACATTGTTCTTCAAGGTCTTCCTAAAGACATCTACAAGTTGATCAATCATAACACTGATGCAAAGGCAGTATGGGATAATGTTAAGATGCTTCTCTCAGGTTCATAATTAACTATGGAAGACAGAGAATCCCAACTCTATGACGAATTTGAACAGTTCAAGATGAAACCAGATGAGAGTGTCTATGAGTACTATGTGAGATTTCATAAGTTAGTGAATGACATGAGGAACATCAGAATGACTATGCCTAACATTCAATTGAACTCAAAATTTGTGAACAACATGAATCCCGAATGGCACAAGTTTGTCACCGCTGTGAAGCTCACTAAAGGATTGAAGAATACAAACTATGAGCAACTCTATGCCTTCCTCCTTCAGAATGAGAGACATGCTATGTTTGAAAAATTGATTCTCAATCGGTTCAAAACCAACCAGGGAGAGACAAGCTCGTCTAATGACTCAACTGCCTTCTACCCAAACATCGGAATCACAACCAAAGCATCACAAGTCATACCCTTGGGTAATGGTAATCACAAACTCATTCCCGATCCTATGTTCAAACAAGCTGATGCTGATCCACACGTGGGTAACTTCATTAATCAACTAGCTCTTCCGATTAGTCAAAACATGAATTCTCTCCCACAAACCAACAACAACCTCAGAACAGCTTCTAACCCACACAATCAAGCTATTGTTAAAGATGGAAGGATCGTGGTGCAACCAGTTCAGGAAAGACAGTATGATCGGGGAAGAGGTGGAGCTGGTAGAGGTTATGTTGGTAACCATAATCGAGGAAGGAATGGTAACCAAGGTCAAGCTAAGCCAATCAAATGTTATAACTGTGGTGGTGAGGGACACATTGCAAGGAACTGTACATCTCCAAAGCGTCCACAGAATGCTGATTACTTCAGCGATAAGATGCTGCTGTACAAGCTCGGACAATGGTGCTACTTTGGATGAAGAGGAATTGTTGTTTCTTGCTGAGGGCAATGCCAAGACCTATGATGCCGATGTGGATGAGCAGCCTATTCAGGAAATAGGTCACAATCATCAGAATGCCTTTCAAGTCGCTGATTGTGATGCATACGACTCCGATGTGGATGATGGACCTACGGCACACACAATTTTTATGGCTAGCATTTCTCCAATGGTCTCTCCCAAGGTCTCTTCTTCACCACTAGCTGGCCAATCCCAAGACAAACTCATCTCGAGGTATTAAAACTATACGATGATGCTGATGTGCAAAAGATGCATGACAAAGTACATTCAGCTGAAACTATTGAATCAAATGTTGAAAATATGGGTAATATCGATATTATCCCATATGATCAATACGTGAAACAAAGTGAAAGTGAAGGTTTACCAAGTGATGCATCTTCGCATCAACAATGACTATGTTTTTGATGAATACACTGCATGTGCTCGATGATTCTCGTAATTTCGAACTAAATGCCTATAAAGAACGTGTTGCTATTTATGAACAACGTGCTAAATTTGAGTTGACCACTCGTGAGCTGGAAATGGATGACCAAGTGCGTACAATCATTAGAAAAAGTAATTTTAGAGAAGAAGTATTGAAACAAGAATTAAATTCCTTGCAAGAAAAACTTTCTAAAACAGCTAAGCAAAAACAAGAACTTCAAGAAAATGTGAAAATGCTTAAGCAAGAATTTAATGCAAAGGAATCAAAACTCTTGAGAGATTTTTCTAATCTGAAAACTTTGAAAAACAAACTTGAAAACAAGTTGTACATACAAGGAAACACCATTCAGATTGCTCACATGGTCACTAAACATAGAGTCCTAAGCGATAAGCATAGTGTTCCCATTATAGATAAACCCAACCCTGAGTACGGAAAGATAGCAAAAGCAGCTCAAAGTGTGATCTATGATGGCAATGAGATTCTTAAACCTAGACAGAAACCTAGTTGCGTTGAGTGCACTGAGGAGGATAAGAAATCAGATGAAGTCACTAGGGAAAGAATGAACAAAAAATTAGATGATCCTAAATGCAAAGAGAAAAAAATAATTATCACTCCCCATGACTACAAAAAGGAAAACTGGATTTCCTTGAACATGTTTAAGCCTCAGACATTGTTGACTCCCGAACAAGTTTTCTGGAAAAAGGATTTAGATAAGCAGAAAGTTGATAATATTGTTGAAACAAACCCTCCCCTATGGAAAATGCCTAGAGCGTATGTGTATCCTCCTAATACACCAATGCATCTTGTTCCTAGAAAAATTGCCACTAAAAGCAAGACCTTAATTAGCCAATATGTTATATTTCAACTATTTGTTGATTTTGAGAAAACTTGCAAGAAAAGGATCACACCCAATGGTATAACGGAAGGAGAAAGGGGTTTTGAGCAAATGAAAGAATGTTATTTAACTGAGGTCATGCCTTTCTTTAAACTTCTAAAAGATCACTTTGAGAGTCTTAAAAAGGGGGTAGAAACTGATATCAAGGGAATGGAAAAGGAATTTGATGCAATGGTAGTTGAAGTTAGTGAGTATGAGCGTGCACTAAAATATAATGAGATTGAGAGGAAGAACTTGCATACATTAAATGAGACTCTTATTACTGAATGTGTTGCTCAAGATATCTTTTTCACTGCTTCAAATTACTCTATTAATGCTTCCAAATTTCATGAACTATCTGTGGCCCTGAAAGTCTCCCATGATCGTGTCATTGAGCTTGAAAAAACTAATTCTGAACTAAACGAGAAAATTGAACCGGATGATCACGACAATTTGGTTAAACATTTTTCTAAACTGGAAGTTGAGCATTTTAATTTACAACTAAAATATCAACATCTTAAAGAAAATGTTAAAACTTCAGATATCAAGACATCGTCGGATGCTCCAGAGTTTGATGCAGTTTTTCAAATTAACAAACGTGATGAACAGATTCAAGTTCAGTGCAACACGATCGAGAAAGTTGAAAGCCCAAATCTCTCAATTAAAGGGTCAAACGAACAATATGACAGGCTCCCAAATCCCTCCTCCTTTAGATTCTCAGAATTCTCAAAATTTTCATCTTCAAAACTTAGTTGATGCCTTACAAAAGGAAAACGAGAGTTTTCTAGAAGAAAATGAAAAAGTTAAACGACATTTTAAAGAGTTATATGATTCAATAAAAGTCACCCGTGACCAAAACAACGAAAAAATAACGTCTCTACAAAAGGAAATTGAGAATCTGAGAAGTCAGGGAAATGGGAAACCGCCACTTGTTTTCAATAAGAATGTTGTCTCAAAGTCACCCTTAGACTGCAAATACACGTGACATTAAATATATTCCTCCTCATCTTAGGAATAATGAACATGCTTTTCATGAATAATGTGCTCACCTTAAGGATAGTCTAGAATGTCTCCGTGAGATTGTCGAAGAGGATTTCATTAACAAACCTCTTGATAGTGAAATTAGGTTTGCTTGCCTCCAGGCCAAACGATCTCAAGAGTTGCTAGAATGTGTAATTGCCACATGTCCAAAATCCTTAACCTTAGGTGCAAAAGGCAAAGCTGTGATGCCTTGTTCTATGCCTAGTGCCAAGTAGGAAATCCGTTCTATGCCCAGCCTTAAAAAAGGAAACACTAATGTGCCTTCAAGTAGTTCAGATTCCAGATATGTTAGTGCTAAGAAAGTGAACTTTAGTGTGCCTGCAAAAAGCTCAAATCACAGTCTTAAAGTATACACTAATGTGCCTTCTAGTACTTCAGATCCTTGCACATCAAGTTCAGGAATGCAAAAATTAGATCAACCAACTAATGTTCCCATTCCCTCTACAGGAGTAATCAGTGACTTTAAAGCGAGCAGGTCAAAGTCTCAAGACAATACAAGGAATGATAGGACCTTGCAAGCTAAGAATGTGCATTGGAAGAGAGTAGAAGACCAATCTAGAAACTTTAAGCTTGAGTTGAATAAAACGAATCGTGTTGATTCTAGTATTAGCCTTAGGCGTACTGTAATTAATTCGAATTCTGATACTATCTGCAAACCTTGTAATGCTGTCTGCTTGAATTATGTTGCTAATCATGAATGTGGTGTGAATGCTTTGTCTAATGCTGTCAAATGCCCAGCTAAAATTGCTAATGCTAATAATCGTGCAAATAAGGCAAAAGGCAAAAACGAAAGACTGTTAGAAAACAGTGGAAACCCACAGGAAGAACTTTTATAAAGATAGGTTATTACTGGATACCTTTTGGCCATAAGAATAATCGGTTTTGTTCTCAAACTGCTAAGATTATGCCCACTAGAAAATGGATGCCTTCTGGTAGAACTATTCCCTTAAGAAGTAAACATACTTTGAATAGGTCAAATACAGACACCAACATTGCATCTATTCCCAATGATTCCATTGCTTCTACTTATGATATGGATGTTTCGTTTCGATGTGGGTGTTCCAATTACTGCTACTAACCAAGTGGAACCCATTCTTGCATGGGGATCCCAATTATCCAGTTATCCATTCTTGTCTGTGTTCAACTGCAGATCATTCAAATCGTTCCGTGGTACCTGGACTCAGGCTGTTCCAAGCATATGACTGGAGACCGGTCGCGGCTCATGAACTTCGTGAGCAAATTCATCGGGACTGTTAGATTCGGTAATGATCATTTCGGTGCAATTAAGGGTTATGGTGATTATGTTGTTGGTGATAGTGTTATCTCTAGAGTATACTATGTGGAAGGTTTGGGTCATAATCTGTGCTCTGTTGGTCAATTCGTGATTCGATCTAGAAGTAGCCTTCAGAAAACATACCTGCTTTGTTAGAGATCTTAATGGCAAGGAACTGTTAAAAGGAACTCGTGGTTCAAATCTTTACACCATCTCCATAGATGATATGATGAAGTCTTCTCCAATTTGCTTACTGTCAAAGGCTTCTAAAACAAAGTCATGGTTATGGCATCGACGTCTCAATCACTTGAACTTCGACACCATCAATGATCTCTCCAGAAAGGACTTAGTTGTAGGTTTACCTCGTCTAAAGTGTGACAACACGTACTTTCAGGTCATTTCTCGAATCAATTCATGCCTCACTATTTCAACATTTATAGTAAACTTGGTTTACTTGTTTCAAATTCGCGTAACCTTTAAGGTTTAGCGGCGAATTTATGATCATAACATCACGTACATTTCATATGGACTATGATTAGTCTACATTTCATTGACATCATTTGCATCTCATTAGTTCATTCATGGCACTTTATTTCACATTTAAAGCGGAATTTTTATATTAAATAAACGTTATCGCGTGAGTTATTATTCTAAATATTTAATCCGTTACTTTCAAAAATGATCCCGACATATTTTAAACTTACATTTAGTTTATAAAAACTATATTTTGAGCTTAACTAGTGTTTTGAATTTATTTTGAATATAAATCGTTGAATTTATATTATTACGACACTTTTCTTAAAAACTACTCGGTAATTTTTATATCACTCAAATTTCTCAAGGAATGTATTTTTACAATTTTTATTATCTCATTACATTCTATTTTGATCTATTAACAATTACTTTTACCTAAAAATTTCCATTTTTCCTTTACTTGTACATATTTTCTATATTACTTACACTTTCTTACAACTTGTACAAGTAAATGTTTACACTTAACAAATATACACAATATGAAAAGAAAAAAAAAAAAAACTAGCTAACCCCCACCCATCAAATCCCCTAAATTGTGGATCTTGAATTTGCAAATATCTTCTACTAAGTCAATGTATCATATTATACACTTTACACATTCACTTGATTTCTTTCAAGAAAAGATCAAAAACCATTTTTCCTTTCTCTCCTCTTACACAAACCGGCCACACTAAGACCCAAGGAGGAATCATCATAATTTTTCAAGACAAGATTTTATAAACACTAGCATCACTTGTTGCATAGGTTTTGCAATAAAAACCTCAAGTGATTAGGAAAAATCCATTGTTCTCTTAAACCTCATCATATTTCTTGTAAGCATTCATGTTCATATTTTTATTTCACATTCATTGTTATGATCATATCATTTTATTTGAGAAACATGCAAGTCTCATGATGTTTATACCATTTTTAAGGTTTTTAATGTTTTTAAGTGTTAAATATAAATAATCCATCCTATAAATTATCCCTTGTTATATATTAGTTTTGGTGATATCTAGGAACCCATGACACCCTAAGAAGGTGTATGGTAGGATTAGAATAGCTTTGGAGTTGTTTTGAAGGGATTGGAATAGGTTTAGTACGAGAAAAACTCTTTTCGACAAGTATTAAAAAGGGTCTGATTGTATTTTGTAAATCTGGAAAATCCGACAGTAGACATAATTTTTTGGCCTAGATATTTAGAAAATATACTTTAAAACGAATCCGTGGCCGCTTGAACGGATTAAAACGGAGCTATAACGAAGAAGTTATGAATTTTTCAAGTTTGACGACGAAATATATATATTCTGAAAATTTCAGCAACCTGTTTTTGTTTTGTATGAGTCAAAAACGAGCCTTAAGCTTCACAAATTATTTCGACTTATCAAAAATATATTAGTTTACTTCGATACGAAGCTAAGGACATATAAAACGTAGAAGACGGATTTGAAACGACTAAGATATACACGTTTTCATAAACTTGCCGTAACTATTATTTTTAGAAAAACTATATTATTTTTACGAGATAAGTGTTACGGTAACTAAAATCACTATCTTTAACCCTTATTATCTTTATGTTCGAGACCTTTATGACAAAAACTCCTGAACTGAAACTTCTAGATTTCGATACAAACTTTCCAAAACCGTCGAGTTCGTTCTCTAACGATCGACGTACACCATTTTACGACTAGTTTTTCAAAGCCATTTTTATCACTTTCATGAAATTTCCGACGACATTGTTTTACGACGAAAAGTGATAATTTCACCAAAAATCATTATAAAACCATTGTAGGATGACATTTTGACGTAAAAACTTGTAAAGTGATTTTTGATTGGTCAAGACGTCAAACGAGTATTTTTCGACGATAAGTAATATTTTCAAAACTCGCAAATGGTATAAATAACATACGAAATGCATGCATAACATTACATTGCAACTCATTACATGTCATATCATTCATCATAGGTCAAGATTTGCGTATCACATTACATCTCGGTGTACTCACTTTTGTCTTCGCATCATTCCACCAAGTGAGTTCCATAGCCCCACTTTTAATTGTTTTTATACTACTTTTGGGGGAGATACATGCTCAAACTGTTTTCATTTACTTTCACAAGTACTTTAACTTATATGAATTACCGTGAGTTTTCATAGCCCCATTTTCAATTGTTTGTACTATTTTGGGGGAGATACATGCTTAACTATTTTTCACAAGTACTTTTGACTTTTAAGGCTAAATGCTACCATGATCACCATTGTTTCTAAATCAAATGTTATACTATATCAATTGTTCTTGTTTGTGTGCTATAGTGCTTCGTCAGATAACGTTCTATATCAGTTGACTACTGATACATCGTCGTATAAAGTACTATGTCAGTTGACTACTGATACATTGAGTTAAGTGCTATTGATTATGTGCTATTGTTCTACGTCGAGTTAGGTACTATGGTATATTCATTGAGCTAACGGTCTTGGTATATTCATTGAGCTAACGGTCTTGGTATATTCATTGGTCTAATGGTCTTGGTATATTCATTGGTCTAACGGTCTTGGTATATTCATTGGTCTAACGGACTTGGTATAATATTGATCTAACGGACTTGGTATACGATTATGGACTAACGGTCTTGGAACGATTTGAGCATACACTCTACATATTCTGGCAGTGGGTTGTGAACACACAGGTTGCAAGTTTTGTATGGGCGGGACTTGGAACTGAGTGGATTCACAATGCCTTTGCTGCATAAACGATTTCGATACATTGAGCCATGCATTATTATGTGAATTCATTGGACATCATATGTTTGGAACATAAACTACACACATTCTGGCAGTGGGTTGTGAACACACAGGTTGCAAGTTTTGTATGGGCGGGACTTGGAACTGAGTGGATTTACAATGCCTTTGCTACATAATCGATTTTGATAGTCTTTACATTTCAACGATTTACAATGCCTTTGCTGCATAAACGATTTTGAAAGGCTTTACATTTCAACACAAACTCTATGAACTCACTCAACCTTTGTGTTGACACTTTTTAGCATGTTTTATCTCAAGTATATAAGGCATTCACTTCATGGCATGCATTTGGACACATCATGGAGTCGTGGTGACGACGCGTCTCACTTGGGTTTTACATACTTTAACACATCGTTTGAATTGTAACAAACTTATTTCCGCACAAGTTGATTTTCATTTGGGACCTACTTTGTAAACTCTGATTATTTTATTAAATCAAGCGATGTATTTTCTAAACGACACTTTAGGTCGTTCGATATAACTGTAACTTTGATGCTATGACAGTCCTCCCCAAGGTATTCCATTCCGCTGCAAAACAGGTAATTTGGGGGTGTGACAGATTGGTATCAGAGCTTCGGTTATAGAGAACTAGGTTGCATCATTGACCCTAGACTATAACTACATGATCATAGCATCTCATCATTTCATCATAAGTGCATGTTCACTTTGCATACGATTTATACGTACATTTTTCGAGTTATTTACTTTCATTTCATAACGATTGTCACATGAATTCCCTATCACAATTTTTACACCGGTTGACTTAACACCAAACATCATATGAGTCGATTAGTCCAAGCATTGCATAGTTACTCCTAAATTATACATAGCCTGATCACCTATGTCTAATTCAGGAAGAATCATGCAATGAAGGGAGTAGTAGGCTTATATGTGTAAGCAATTCCGTAATCGAGCCAAATTTTCCAAAGATTTTCTTCAAACCACTTGTTTCCAGTTTGATCCGCGTGACAGTTCTTGTTTGATGAGTTGCAAAGATCGAGCTAGAAACAAGTTGTTACCTAAACCGATTTAGCCTAATCGTATGACAGTTCTTGTTTGATGAGTTGTGGGATTAAGTAAAAATCGGTTACCAAAAAGTCTTTTGAGGGTTTTGCTCGAGAATGGGAAGGCTTGCCTCATCAAACCCTAAACCCGAGAGACCAACACGAACTGAATTCAGGGACTGAATTCCTTTTTGGATGGGCGAATGTGACAACACGTACTTTCAGGTCATTTCTCGAATCAATTCATGCCTCACTATTTCAACATTTATAGTAAACTTGGTTTACTTGTTTCAAATTCGCGTAACCTTTAAGGTTTAGCGGCGAATTTATGATCATAACATCACGTACATTTCATATGGACTATGATTAGTCTACATTTCATTGACATCATTTGCATCTCATTAGTTCATTCATGGCACTTTATTTCACATTTAAAGCGGAATTTTTATATTAAATAAACGTTATCGCGTGAGTTATTATTCTAAATATTTAATCCGTTACTTTCAAAAATGATCCCGACATATTTTAAACTTACATTTAGTTTATAAAAACTATATTTTGAGCTTAACTAGTGTTTTGAATTTATTTTGAATATAAATCGTTGAATTTATATTATTACGACACTTTTCTTAAAAACTACTCGGTAATTTTTATATCACTCAAATTTCTCAAGGAATGTATTTTTACAATTTTTATTATCTCATTACATTCTATTTTGATCTATTAACAATTACTTTTACCTAAAAATTTCCATTTTTCCTTTACTTGTACATATTTTCTATATTACTTACACTTTCTTACAACTTGTACAAGTAAATGTTTACACTTAACAAATATACACAATATGAAAAGAAAAAAAAAAAAAAAAACTAGCTAACCCCCACCCATCAAATCCCCTAAATTGTGGATCTTGAATTTGCAAATATCTTCTACTAAGTCAATGTATCATATTATACACTTTACACATTCACTTGATTTCTTTCAAGAAAAGATCAAAAACCATTTTTCCTTTCTCTCCTCTTACACAAACCGGCCACACTAAGACCCAAGGAGGAATCATCATAATTTTTCAAGACAAGATTTTATAAACACTAGCATCACTTGTTGCATAGGTTTTGCAATAAAAACCTCAAGTGATTAGGAAAAATCCATTGTTCTCTTAAACCTCATCATATTTCTTGTAAGCATTCATGTTCATATTTTTATTTCACATTCATTGTTATGATCATATCATTTTATTTGAGAAACATGCAAGTCTCATGATGTTTATACCATTTTTAAGGTTTTTAATGTTTTTAAGTGTTAAATATAAATAATCCATCCTATAAATTATCCCTTGTTATATATTAGTTTTGGTGATATCTAGGAACCCATGACACCCTAAGAAGGTGTATGGTAGGATTAGAATAGCTTTGGAGTTGTTTTGAAGGGATTGGAATAGGTTTAGTACGAGAAAAACTCTTTTCGACAAGTATTAAAAAGGGTCTGATTGTATTTTGTAAATCTGGAAAATCCGACAGTAGACACGAATTTTTGGCCTAGATATTTAGAAAATATACTTTAAAACGAATCCGTGGCCGCTTGAACGGATTAAAACGGAGCTATAACGAAGAAGTTATGAATTTTTCAAGTTTGACGACGAAATATATATATTCTGAAAATTTCAGCAACCTGTTTTTGTTTTGTATGAGTCAAAAACGAGCCTTAAGCTTCACAAATTATTTCGACTTATCAAAAATATATTAGTTTACTTCGATACGAAGCTAAGGACATATAAAACGTAGAAGACGGATTTGAAACGACTAAGATATACACGTTTTCATAAACTTGCCGTAACTATTATTTTTAGAAAAACTATATTATTTTTACGAGATAAGTGTTACGGTAACTAAAATCACTATCTTTAACCCTTATTATCTTTATGTTCGAGACCTTTATGACAAAAACTCCTGAACTGAAACTTCTAGATTTCGATACAAACTTTCCAAAACCGTCGAGTTCGTTCTCTAACGATCGACGTACACCATTTTACGACTAGTTTTTCAAAGCCATTTTTATCACTTTCATGAAATTTCCGACGACATTGTTTTACGACGAAAAGTGATAATTTCACCAAAAATCATTATAAAACCATTGTAGGATGACATTTTGACGTAAAAACTTGTAAAGTGATTTTGATTGGTCAAGACGTCAAACGAGTATTTTTCGACGATAAGTAATATTTTCAAAACTCGCAAATGGTATAAATAACATACGAAATGCATGCATAACATTACATTGCAACTCATTACATGTCATATCATTCATCATAGGTCAAGATTTGAGTATCACATTACATCTCGGTGTACTCACTTTTGTCTTCGCATCATTCCACCAAGTGAGTTCCATAGCCCCACTTTTAATTGTTTTTATACTACTTTTGGGGGAGATACATGCTCAAACTGTTTTCATTTACTTTCACAAGTACTTTAACTTATATGAATTACCGTGAGTTTTCATAGCCCCATTTTCAATTGTTTGTACTATTTTGGGGGAGATACATGCTTAACTATTTTTCACAAGTACTTTTGACTTTTAAGGCTAAATGCTACCATGATCACCATTGTTTCTAAATCAAATGTTATACTATATCAATTGTTCTTGTTTGCGTGCTATAGTGCTTCGTCGTATAACGTTCTATATCAGTTGACTACTGATACATCGTCGTATAAAGTACTATGTCAGTTGACTACTGATACATTGAGTTAAGTGCTATTGATTATGTGCTATTGTTCTACGTCGAGTTAGGTACTATGGTATATTCATTGAGCTAACGGTCTTGGTATATTCATTGAGCTAACGGTCTTGGTATATTCATTGGTCTAATGGTCTTGGTATATTCATTGGTCTAACGGTCTTGGTATATTCATTGGTCTAACGGACTTGGTATAATATTGATCTAACGGACTTGGTATACGATTATGGACTAACGGTCTTGGAACGATTTGAGCATACACTATACATATTCTGGCAGTGGGTTGTGAACACACAGGTTGCAAGTTTTGTATGGGCGGGACTTGGAACTGAGTGGATTCACAATGCCTTTGCTGCATAAACGATTTCGATACATTGAGCCATGCATTATTATGTGAATTCATTGGACATCATATGTTTGGAACATAAACTACACACATTCTGGCAGTGGGTTGTGAACACACAGGTTGCAAGTTTTGTATGGGCGGGACTTGGAACTGAGTGGATTTACAATGCCTTTGCTACATAATCGATTTTGATAGTCTTTACATTTCAACGATTTACAATGCCTTTGCTGCATAAACGATTTTGAAAGGCTTTACATTTCAACACAAACTCTATGAACTCACTCAACCTTTGTGTTGACACTTTTTAGCATGTTTTATCTCAGGTATATAAGGCATTCACTTCATGGCATGCATTTGGACACATCATGGAGTCGTGGTGACGACGCGTCTCACTTGGGTTTTACATACTTTAACACATCGTTTGAATTGTAACAAACTTATTTCCGCACAAGTTGATTTTCATTTGGGACCTACTTTGTAAACTCTGATTATTTTATTAAATCAAGCGATGTATTTTCTAAACGACACTTTAGGTCGTTCGATATAACTGTAACTTTGATGCTATGACAGTCCTCCCCAAGGTATTCCATTCCGCTGCAAAACAGGTAATTTGGGGGTGTGACATAAAGTATGAAAAGGATCATCTTTGTTCAGCATGTCAATTGGGAAAAAGCAAGAAGTATGCCCATAAACCCAAACCTACTAACTCTGTCACAGAAGTTCTTCATACAATTCATATGGATTTATGTGGACCAATGAGAGTGCAGAATATCTTTGGGAAGAAATATGTATTAGTTATAGTTGATGATTACTCTAGATTCACCTGGGTCAAGTTCTTAAGGACAAAGGATGAAACTCCTGATGTCATCATCAAACTTATCAAACAGTTGCAGGTTCGACTTAACAAAACCGTCGAATTATCCGACAGACAATGGAACTGAGTTTGTTAACAAACAACTTAGTGAATTTTATGAAATCATTGGAATCACCATCAAAGAAGTGTTCCACGAACTCCTCAACAGAACGGTGTAGTTGAAAGACAAAATCGAACTCTTGTAGAAGCCGCTCGAACAATGCTGATTTACTCAAAAGTTCCAATGTTTCTCACGGGTCTGAAGCTATTGCCCTTGCATGCTACATACAAAATCGTTCCCGATTCACACGTTCATGGAAAGACACCATATGAACTTGTCCACAACTGAAAACCTAATCTCTCTTTCCTTCGTGTGTTTGGTGCATTGTGTTATCCAACTAATGAGGGTCAAGACTTAGGGAAACTTAGGGCTAAAGTGACATTGGAGTATTTGTAGGATATGCACCAAACAAAAGGGATACCGAATCTATAACAAAAGAACCCGAAATATCATGGAAACCATTCACGTTACGTTTGATGAGCTGACCGGTCAAATGTCTCCTGGACACTCCATTCAGGACCCGCACTTCAAAACAGTCCCATTGGTTCATCTCTTGTTCCAAACTCTTCTCAAAAAACTCCATATGTACCTCCATCTGAAGATGATTTAAAGAAATTGTTTGATCCTATGTTTGATGAACTGTATGATTCAATTACTAATGAGGTATTGATCCCTACAACAGAAGATGCTCATATTCCGTGAATGAAGTCAATCCTTCACCTCAATATCTTTAAGTCAAGAAGCACCTGCTGCGATCCTTCCTCATCAACAAATCATCATTCTTCAAATGTACATCATGGAAATGTTTCTGGCATCAATGATGAAGTTAATCCATTTGCTACTCTTGAAGATGCTCCATTTGAAAACATATTTGCTACTCTGAATCATCGAACCATCTTCTTGAAGACATCGACTCAGCTACCTCGGTTCCTCAACAACGCCACATGAACACCTTAGAAAATGGACTCACGATCATCCATTAGACAACATCATTGGAAATCCCTCTCGCCCTGTATCAACCCGGAAACAACTTGCAACCGATGCCTTATGGTGTTTCTTCAACTCCGTACTATCTAAGATCGAACCAAAAGATGTTAAAACCGCCATGAATGAAGACAATTGGTTCAATGCCATGCAAGATGAAATTCATGAGTTTGATCGACTTGATGTATGGGAGTTAGTACCGCTCAGACTGTGCTATGATTATTGCCCTTAAATGGATCTTCAAAGTGAAACTTGATGAGCATGGTGATGTGTTGAAAAACAAGGCCCGATTAGTTGCTAAAGGATATCGTCAAGAGGAGGGTATAGACTTTGAAGAATCATTTGCTCCAGTTGCTCGAATCGAGGCAATCAGAATCTTTCTGGCTAATGCTGCTAGTAAGAACATGGTAGTATATCAGATGGAGGTGAAGACGGCATTTGAACGAGATCTTAAAGAAGTCGTCTACGTCAGCCAACCTGAAGGATTTGTGAATCAAGAGCATCCTACTCACGTTTATCGTCCGAAGAAGGCTCTTTACGGTTTAAAGCAAGCTCCAAGGGCATGGTATGATACAATGTCAAAGTTTCTTCTATCAACCGGATTCAGTAAAGGAGCAGTTGATCCTACATTGTTCACCAGGAAGTCGGGCAAACATTTAACTCATGTTCAAATTTATGTTGATGATATTATTTTTGCCTCGACAGACCCAATGGAATGTGATCGGTTTTCTAATGAAATGAGTTCAAAGTTTCAAATGTCAATGATGGGACAAATGTCATTTTTCTTGGGATTACAAATTTCACAAAGTCCAGGAGGCATTTTCATAAATCAATCTAAATATGCAAATGAGATTTTAAAGAAATTTGGATTTGATTCAAGTGAACCTGTTGACACCCCCATGATTGATCGAACCAAACTAGATGAGGACCACTCGGGGATCATGATTGACCAAATGAAATATCGTAGTATGATTGGATCCCTGATGTACCTCACGGCTAGTAGACCGGACATCTTGTTATTTGTTTGCATGTGTGCTAGATACCAGGCTAAGCCTACTAAAAAGCACCTTGAAGCAGTTAAACGGGTCTTTCGGTATCTCCAAGGAACCATCAATATGGGACTATGGTACCGAAAGACACCGGTATGTCACTAACGGCCTATGCAGATGCGATCATGCGGGGTTGTCAAGATACACGTCGAAGTACATCTGGAGGTGCTCGGTTTTTGGGTGATAAGCTTGTGAGCTGGTCTTCAAAGAAGCAAATGAGTACTTCTATTTCCTCTACAGAGGTGAATACATAGCCATGTCATCTTGTTGTGCTCAAATCTTATGGATGAGATCTCAATTATCTGACTATGGCTTTGTATTCAACAAAATCTCTCTGTACTGTGATAATAAAGTGCTATTGCTCTCTCATGCAACAACGTTCAACACTCAAGAGCAAAGCATATCGACATTCGACATCATTTCATCAGGGAACAAGTGGAAAAGGTGTGGTGGAACTATATTTTGTGAGGTCTGAATATCAGTTAGCAGACATCTTCACCAAAGCTCTTCCAAGAGAACGGTTTGAGTTTATTCTTCCACGTCTTGGCTTGAAAAGCCTTCAACCAGATACTCTCAAACGTCTTCAGGAGGAAGACGAGGAGTAAAGGTCTATCTTCATCTATCTCTTGTATATATCTATTCGAAAAATCAAAATACAAAATTATAAAACCTTCAAAATCCATAAAAATCTGAAAAATTCGAAAAAAATCTTCAAAAAATATTGTTTTTTTTGTCATGCGTTTTCGGTTCGATAATATCTACGGTCTTTGTGCTGTCATTCAAAGAATGACACGGGACTTTAGATGTTGTTCGAATTCCAAAAAAATCAAAAAATCAAAAAATTATGTTTGAGAGAAAGAGAAAAAAATGGTTTATTGTCATTTTCATGCAATAACCCGGTTTTAAAAGAAAGAACATAGCCATGTTTTACCATGTTTTCAAATTCCATGCTCTGATTCTATAAACATTTATCTGCCGAAAACTAAATGCTTTGAAAAATAACTCGGTCTCTATTTTTGATAATCATGAGGACTTATCTGTCAAAATCTCTATCGCTCAATCAACAACCTATGTCATTGATTGAGGGGAGAATGATTTCAATTAAATTAAAAAGTTATTTGGCATTAAATTGTTTTCAAAAGATGTACATGCATGTTTAACCAATGGAGTTTAAAATCTCAACATCCGATCCTTATCGGTTAAAACGCTTTCATAATCAAGTCACAATTCTCCTTAAAAGCTTTCAAAATCAATTTAAATCTACAGAGATCACAAATCTCAAATGTTTTTATAATTGTGATCGGGGAGAAGTTGTGATTTAAATAGGATTTAAACTGATAATTCGATAAATGGTTTCTTAAGTGATTAGCATGTTTGCCTCCCCGTAAGTGACAAACGATTTCAAATTTTCCATGCACACATTGAGGGGAGCATCTATATTAAACCACAATGATTTGAAACGTGATCACTTATCTCAATGTGCGAGGTTCCTCTAGTATGTGCAAAACTCTTTTCAAATCTCGAGGCACATATTGAGGGGGAGCAAAATCATGAAAACCTCATCCTTCCCCAAAATGCTTTATCTACTTGATTCGATTAGGGAAGTGATGTTGATATCTTTAGAAAATGGTAATCAAAGAAGTTAATTCTTTCTCTTGCCTCCGTGTGCAAAACATTTTCAAATACTTGATGCACATGTTGAGGGGGAGTTCTCGTTCTAAAAATATCAAAAACAATTCAGGTACAAAATGTTTTGATAATATATCACAAGTATCCGAATTGACTTTCAAATGGTTTTCAATTGGTTCCAATGGCAGATGAACAATACCAAATAGACCGACCAACTTTACTTTATGTACGGTGATATAAGGATGATAAGGTTAGGTATTGGTTCCCATGATCCGCCAGAACCGGAGGGATCTACCCAGGACTATCCACTAGTTAGTGTAGAGTTCTTAGGTATGATGATAAAAGGAGAAAATGAGATATGGGAAGAGTGCGGACTAAGACTGAGCTAGTACTCGAATAAACCCAACAAGGTTCTTGCTATGAAGTCTCGGTAAGCAGGGGTTGAAGAATTAAAAAGAATTGAATGAGAAAAGGGTGAAAACAAATAGCCCTCCATTTATTCAACCTTAGGGCGGAAACCGGGTTCAATTCATATGCTACTGGTGGTAACATCGGTATTGAAGACAAGACGTCATGGACCCAAAGTGACGACTGCACTTCAACTTCCCAAACCACTCAAGTTCCTCTTAAAAGGACTTGTTTCATTCTCACGGGAACCGACATTATCTATCGACTTTCTCTTAGAGATTGTTGATATTGAAGGAGGAGAACCTCTCCCTAGTCTCGATATAGGATCCAAATATGCACAAATTGAGTCTAGAGCCACGAGATCATCAATAAATCTCATTAGGACACTTTCAATGAAGACTCTCTGTTTCACACAATGTGGAAAGAGAGATTATATCTTGAGTCCTACGCATTATCCTTGTGGTATTGCCAGAACATCTGAGTGATATGCAAACATACTCACAATGAAGATGGAAAGCCTTCTGGAGCCAATATCTAACAAGCTCCTCGGTAGGTGGCAGAGATCTATTATACAGATCAACCATGTGACAACCGAACGAAACAATGGGGCGATTCATTCTTTTGAATCAATCCTGGTTCAGGTTATGGATTGACGGATACCTTTGAAAACCGGTCTTTGTGCTTTAAAACTCTTTTCATTAGCACGTCGACCGTGTACTAATTTTCAAATCAAAAGGTGTTTTATGATTGATAATTGATTTTCATTAAAACCTTCGTTATATTGCAAAAACAATTTCTATTGAGCAATACACGATTGTTTTTCAAATCTCTTTTCATCAATCCGTGGACGTAAATTCGCTGGTTCACTCACTCCGTGTTGTCTTCTTTGAGACGTTCCGGTTTGAGAACAGCTAGAGCATCTGCGAAACCCTATCAAGGAAATTCTTCGAATTATACCGATCACAGCAAGTACTTGTACGATCAACGGGAACCGTGGGCCGTGTACCTCAATTCATCGAAAGTGATCAAAGACACTTTCGTGCGCTTAATGCTAACTGTCTTATGCGGTACACCCGACGCTTGCGGCTGATCGTAATGAAGCGGTCAATCCATAGCCGCATGCTCACCTAACACATTCATCTCAAAAGAAATCATGATAAGTGCATCAATGACTCGATATTTTACTCCATGCTTCGCTACGCTGCCGCCAATATCATGAATCAACGAATGCTTCCGCTACTCTGATGAGAATATATCATGATCCCGAATGTGAGCATGTCGGTCCGAATGTCACAACATCACATAATACCAACACCACAATGGATGTATCAGAGATTTTCTATTAGCTGATGATCTCAAAAGGTGGCTCAACATTATTATCACGTGGATCAGTAAAAGACCTCCACTTGGATTAACCAAACATGCAATGAGTGGAATCAATGACTACGAGCTTCGGAGCAAAGTACTACATCAAGAATGCAAGATCAATTGTTAATGTAATATCTGATTGTATTCAATGTCATTTTAGTATATGTTTGAGGTGACCTCCCTTAGGGGGAGATTGTTAGGAATTAGAAATTCCCAGTATTAAAGAGTCGGTCACCTCAAGTATATGTAATCGTTAGAAAGCTCGTAGTCATAGTAATATTTAGTTAAGTAACACCGTGGAGGACGGACGGGTCTTTACCCACTGTATGCCTGATCCACAGCCCGATGTGTGGCGATTTATGTAAGACTATAAATACTCTCTACCTCCCAAGGTAGAGAGTTGGAGCTCATAATAATATCTTTCACTTTCTCTCACTAAGTTCCCTAAACCTCTAACTTTCTCTCTCTAGAATTCCATCTATATGTTACTTTGTGTTATGGTTTGATGTGTATGTGAAAAGTTATATCCAACAAGTTTAAAAAAACATCAACCTTGGGGAAGCCAGTTTCTCATCCCACTAGAGACCGGTCCGTTGTTAGGCAGCCTACTACATTTATATCTGAAAGAACAAAATCTTTAAAGACAAGGCTTGGCTCCCAAGTTGATGCGATAACAGTTTTGTCAAAACCACCACTTCATTGAAAGTTACCTAAGAATAAGGCTTCTAGTTCAGTTAACCCTCAACAAGTAGCCACTTCTACTCCTATTACCTCTAGGAATAGTTCGAAAACAGTGTCAAAATCAAGCATTAAAACCCAGAATTCATATGATATGAATGACTTGTGGAAGAACATTATCTAGAACAAGCTAGGAAAAAGGCACAGATTCGAAAAGACGGAATTTTAGGTGTAAGACCTAGGGTGATGCATTCCACGAGATTTCAAGGCACTGCTAGTAGTTGTAAACCATTACCTAGGAACACTCAAAAGACTAGGAGTTGGCTTGCATCTAAGAGTAGTTATATGAAGAAGAATGCTAAGCATGTAGAAAATGAAACAAGAAATTCTGAGTCTTTTCCGAATAAGAAAAATTTTCCTAATTCACATGCTAAGGTACAATACACTAAGACTACTAACATGGCTAAGGTTCAATATGTCATGAAGCAAAACAAACCTAAAACTCCACCTAGATGGATCCCAACTGCTAAATCTTTGGAGTCTAGGAATACCAATAAGTCTTCCACTATGCATAAGAAGCTTAACAATCCTAGACCTTTCCATAAGTGGATACCGCCTGGTAGAATGTTAAGGATATTGGACTTAGGTGGATACCTACCGAAAAGCTATTTTCTGATGGCAAAATCAAGGTTGACCGTGAAACCCCAAAGGGTTTGGATACTAATGTCACTAACCAATATATATGCAAACAAGCTTGTAATGTTAGTGCAGGTAGTCCTTACTCAGTTGCAGATACTTCGATCCTTCACTACATGGACTGGCTTAAAGTATGGATAACAAATGGATTGATATCTCATAACTCACGGGTTCAAGTAACTCAACCTTGATATTCAATCTGCTATGACATCTGTTCACATCAGTTCAGGCCTCGTACTTCATCATTATGGCATTTGCAGATAACACTTCAGGCCCCGTTCTTCACAGAAAAGAAAGGTGTACGCTTCAGTACGCTTTATCTTCAAAAGAAGAGAAATCTTCATGTTTATGACCATTCTCATCGACATTCTTCATCAACAAGCTTCATGTTTTTCCCACGCTCTTTCAACCTTTAAAGTGGATCTACGTTCATTGGTGTATATTCTTAATCCACTTGCTCAATTATAATGACGATGGCGACATCATATGCTACCTTTGAGGGGGAGAAGTGTGAATAGAATACATTTGGATGATTTCACTTATTCAATCAAGAATGGCAACTCCGTATGTAATTCTTGAGGAGGAGAAGAAGTGTGAATTTACTGCATGGTTGATTGATTTCTGAGAACAAATGGTCAAACGGCTCCAAACTCATGTAAGAACAGAGCTTCTTCTTATCGATCATCTTCACATGTAGTTTCTTCTTAGAACCGTTGGTTGAGATCTTCAAACGGGCTGATATGATTAAATGACGAAGTACTTCTAGTTGCTGGGCTGATTTCCTTAATGAACATTTTTCTGTTCTTGTTTGATTAGGAGGGATTTGAGTTAAGGGGATTTGTTATATATAAGTTAACGGGAATGCATTTGGTAAGAAGAAGATGTTAACATTCTATTCCCCAAACGGATAATCTAGAATAAGGTCGAGTCTACAGTCTGTTCTAAATTTTCTGCTGCATGTTAGAAGACTAAAGACGAGTTTCATTTAACGATCTAAAGACTTCTTCTTAATCTGGGCATATATCAAACAGATTGTCGGTTTAGGGGAGAGCACTAATTGGGGAAGAGTGAAAATTCAGATTTAATCCCCAATTAGACTTGCTCATATTCTTCAGCAAGTTGATTCTCACAGATACATCTGTGCTAATGATGTTCTTCTTAAAAGAGTTCAAGTATTTGGGCTTACAATGTGTTGCTGATTCTGAAGTATTAAAACCAGCAAGGGGGAAGGAGACACGCATCTAAACACGAGTAAACATTGATAAACTTAATACTTCTAAGTGATTGAAGATATCCCAGGAAGACTATTGTCATTACCGCAGAGAAACTCAAGGTTTGACTCATGGCGTTTAGTGTTCTTATTCCAACTATGTGGAGAAGAGATGGAAGAGTCAGTTTAAGTACACAAGTGTGTGGTGATTTCGATGTTATCGCAATCATCAGAGGAGAGAAATTGTGTACATTGGGGA
Organism: Chrysanthemum makinoi; assembly: GCA_910596185.1. NCBI lineage: Eukaryota > Viridiplantae > Streptophyta > Magnoliopsida > Asterales > Asteraceae > Chrysanthemum > Chrysanthemum makinoi. Next base: position 205,426,867 of record OU343225.1, on the reverse strand, counting down.
TGTTCAGCTGTTTCACTTGAGAGCGTAATCGGTGATTCAGTGATAATCACTTATTTCGGAGATGACATCTGCAGAGATAATTAGTGATTCAGCATGCTACTTCAGTATTATCGGTTATTCTTTCTTTGGGCATTCGGGTACTTTGGGTTCTTGAACTTCATACACTTTCTTCAGGGGAGAGAAAAGCATACTTCGGGGTTATTCTTTGGATATCGGACTTAATCTGCTACTTCGATGTTATAAGTTTCTCTGTCTTTGGGTCTATGTGTATTCGGGTTCTTGAGCTTTTGCCTAGAGGCTGACTGCATCAATTCAACTACTTGATGGATTTGTTCTCTTGACACCTTTTGGAATGGACTGCTTCTGACTTCAGTGGAAAAGGAATTTGAGAAGATTACTCAAGTGTGGGATGATTCTTTGCTGTTCTATTGGATGATATAACCTCGAACGAAGAATCACGATGATTATTCTTAAAAAGAGCAGGAAGATCGATGATAATGGTGTGCTTCTGTATGCACCTGGCCAAAGCAAGCTTGAAATATAGCTTGGAATCTGCTCAACAAAAGGATTTTCGATTTGGGGGGAAGCTGCCAAAGTCTCACTTTCAGATGGTTCAATTTCTCGCATTCAAGAGCCTCGAAAGCTTTGGTGGTGAATGTTTAAGAGATGATGACTTCTATCTTCTACAACGGGGCTGTTCGATATCCTTATCTCGGTACTCGTATCATCATCTTTCTTAAATTATATCATCTACTCTATCTGTAAATATTTATCAAAAAGAAAATACAAAAATATAAAACCAGCAAAACAAAATAGAAAAATATAAAATCAACAAAAATCCATAAAAATTTGAAAAATCATAAAATACCAAAAATATTGTTTTTCAATGACATGTTTTCTTGTATCGATAACATCTGCGGTCTTAGAAATGTCATTCAATAATGGCATGGGACCATAGATGAAGTTCGAGCAGGAGGTGTAAATATTTTTTTCCAAAACATGTCTAAAAATATGGCTTGCAGTTATTTCAGACTGTAACCCGCGCTAAAACTATGGCTTGCTATTATTTCCGATAGCAACCCGTTCTTCAAGGAAGGAAAGTGCTGCGCTAAACACATTTTCAAAATTTTCGTGCACTTATCCTAAAACAAAATGAGGAAAGTATGTCGAAGGACTGCTGATCCTACTCAAATAATTTTCCTTCTAAATTTCTTCAGAAAAATATTTGTTTTAACAAAAATGGTGGATATTGAGTTGCTTGAAAATCAATCAGAATCAGAACTTTATAAATTTGCAAAACCCAATCAATGACTTCAGCTTGGTTAAAACTTCTTATGAAATGAGTCATTGATTGAGGGGGAGAATGTCTTCAAATTTATATCATCAATCGGGCTTATCTAATTATCCTATATGCTTAACTGAAAAATGATGTTAACCTACGTTGAAGGACTAGGTGCCTAGGATATAATTGATTAGGAATAGATGATTAGAGTTTGATGAACACATAAATCCATGCCTTATATGAACTGATTGACATGTTGAATTGACTTTTATTAGTCAATTGCTGTTTGGGTGTTGTCGACCACCATATATCTGTTTGTATGTCTACTAACGTATGCAGATATCATGGATTATAAGAATGTTCCCGATCCGGATCCCACAATTGATGATTGGATGCCGAAAGGAAAGGGCAACTATATCTTGGGTCGACAAATGAAGAAACAGAGCTTAATTTGACTTCTATGGAGAGTTGGCATGAAATGCAACGTAAGAGGTCTCACTGCATCAGCAGATGGTTTTCTTCATCATCAAATGAAGAAACGGAGCTTAATTGGACCTCTATGAAGAGTTGGCATGAAAAAATGCAACGTAAGAGGTCTCACTGCATCAGCAGACGGTTTTCTTCCAGCCCTACAGCAACAACAGAATCTTCTTAACCACCTAACATATCTTTGTGCAGGATAATTGTGATGATACCATTTTTTAAATAATTTTTAAACAATATTGTTTTGAAAAATGGAAAAATATTGGTTTTGAAAATAAATTGGACTTAATTTTGAAAATCACCGGACTTCATTTTATCAAAACTTAAGTCACTCAATCATCGACTACGGTCATCGATTGAGGGGGAGAGTGATTTAAAATAAAATATTTTCAAACGATATTTCTTCATAAAAGTTCCAGTTTGTACGAAATAATGTGGTGATCTAAAGATTTAATGTTATGTCATGGTATGATTTTCTTTAAAACTCAAAGATCTTTCAAAATGAATTTTTTTTCTATTCTTGTTTGATCGTGAAATTGTTTTATTTTACTTAGTGATCTCTTAATAACTATCATACCTGACACTAACAATCTTTAATGTCTATAATTGGTCCATCTCAGTCAATTTCAAAAGTTAAATCTTGCCACGTCTTTCCCCAAAATTTTCTAAATGATTTAAATCAATCGGGATCCAAAATCTTAATTGGTTTGAAATTTTTGATCGGGGGAGAGATCGTGATTTAAATCTCAAATCTGTTTTAGTCCTTTAAAGGCACTCCTTCCTTCATGTGCCAAACGATTTTGAAATACATAATGCACATGATTGTGGAGGAGCATTTAACCAAAAACCAGAAGAGTATTTAAACAAGGCCAAATATTTTCCCATGTTTTCCAAACCTTATTAAATCACTTGGGATCCAAAATCTCAAAGGGTTTGATATTTTTGATCGGGGAAGAATTTGTGATTTAATAGTGAAATTTGATAAAAGGTGATCATTTTGATTCAGATGTGCATGCTGCTCTCCCATATGTGCTAAACACTTTCGAATCTCGAAGCATATATTGAGGGGGAGCATTTCAAAAAGAAAATAAACTTTCAAGGTACAAAGATTTCTATGTTTCAACATAAAGTACCTTGATTGATTTTCTAATGGTTTTTTAATGGCTTTTGTGATCGTGGTTGTGCTTCAAAAGAACTCTTTCCTCTATGTGATAAAATGATTTCAAAAATCCTATGCACATATTGAGGGGGAGAATTTACCAAAGAAAATCAAATGGATTTTTCCATGGAAATTGTGATCAAGAAAAGATTTCAAAGTCCTCTTGCCTCCATGTGCGAAACAATTTCAAAATCATATGCACATGTTGAGGGGGAGCATTTCTAAAAGATCAAAACAATTAAAGTACAAAATGCTTTGATATTATATCACAAGTACCTTGATTGATTTTCCAAATGATTTTTCAATTGGTTTCGAGAAGGAAAGAACAATACCAAATGTAACACTCCCAATTTCGTGATACGCAACGGAATTCAAATTGGGTGTTACTTCATGGCACAACAATTATAATAATAGAAAACGAACTCTAATGGAGTCGTTTTAAAAGATTTATCATTCGATTTATATAAATATCAGAGTTTACAAAAATGAGGTCCCAAATGGTTCCATGTTTACAAAATACATTAAATTGATTTTCGAATGCTAATAAAATTTATAGCCTTCTTGAGTATCCGTGCTTCTCCGTGCCAGCCTCGTACAATATGGACCTGAAATACATGCTTAAAACTGTCAACACAAAGGTTGAGTAAAATTCATAGAGTTTAGGAAATCAGTTGAACACATAATGTTTTTGTGGGTTACGTTGTTATACACCCATAATGTTGAAAACAAAACATATATTATTCACTAAGCATCATGCAATCAAGGAGTTAACGTGTTCCAAATTTAATTGGAGAAACTGTTGATACATTACCCTTAACGGTAAAATTTCCATTTTACCTAATGTACTCAAATATAGTGCGTTTGTTTACCGGACCTGGTCAAACAAACGGGATTCGTCAATCCCAATAGATCTATCCATAATATTCGCGCTCACTTCACTCGTGATTAATGATTCATGATTAGGGACTTAAGTTTGGCAAATGCGGTAACTTAGTGCAAGTAAAATAATCAGATAAGTATACAGTTTGAAAGAAATGTGTTCGGTTTAAAATAAAGCATGTATTTCCCCCAAGGGTTTGTAAAACAATTAAGTAATAGAAAGTGGGGCTATGAACTCACGGTAATCCCTAAAAGTTTAGAGTACTTGTGAAAGTAAATGAAAATAGTTGAGCATGTATCTCCCCCAAAAGTAATTTAACACATATAAAAGTAGGGGCTATGAAACTCACGGTAATCGTCAAAAGTTTAGAGTACTTGTGAAATTAAATGAAATTAGTTGAGCATGTATCTCCCCCAAAAGTAATTCAAAATATATAAAATTAGGGGCTATGAAACTCACCTCAATAAATGATATCACAACGTATAACAGAATCGATGGATAAGCCTGGAAGTCTCTACGCGCAACCTATAATATGTGTTGTGTCTTAGGTTCTAAAATAACGACGTGAATGTATAAACATGCCTTATATAGTTATTACATCAATTATGCTTGGATACTTAACATTTGTGAAGTCGTATAAGTGTTTACGTTTCTTATATTTAAGTTTTCCCCGTCTAAATCTACCCGTTACTTCTAAACCGTAAATGATCACGACTCAGTTTTTATGTTCTCGGAAAGGTAATTGAATGTACTAAACAGATCAGTGGGCCCCACTGCCCCAGAAATTATTTAATTAATGTGAAATTACCAATTTACCCTTGGATGTACTAGTTATTTCAATCAGCAGCAAACTGTCTCATGGTTTTCGTCATAAGTCGAGTTCTACAACTCCGTTTAATGCACGCCCAGCCGCCACGTTCAAGTTATGGTGTTAGCTACAACTTTTATTCTTTGACCAACAGCTGGTTATATGCAAGTTTTATGAGTTTTACCCGTTTGAAATCTGTTACTCAGATTTGGACACGTTTAGTCGTTTGGCTCTAGTTTATTCATCGGGATGAGTTACGGCACGAGCCACCCGGAGAAACGACCACAAGACATCGATCTATAATTCTATGTTATTACCTAAGTTTCTCAGTCCACGAATTTTACCCAGTAATTACGTTTACAGCCCCTGTTCAGTTTCTGTGTTGCAATATAAGTCCTTACGATGTTTCTAGTGTTTTAGTCCGATTATCCAAGCGCAATCAAGTATAATAAGTATATAGAACATATTAAATACATGTAATACTAATATTTACAGAAATCAAAGGTAAATATAGTAGTTTGCTTACAAGCCTTGTGATGAAACAAGTCAAGAACCAAGAACTAGGACACTAAAACCTAAACCCTTTCAATATGAACCCGAGCTTCCAAATCCTTAACACATCATGCTAACCCTTGGTAGGCTTGATCTAACCTTGTAAGAACACTTCTACCTCAGCCCTTGGACCCTTGTGTAGCTCTTAATTCATCCATGGAATCACCAAACAAACTCTTGAATCATGTAGGGAATAACTAGGCCTTGAACTTTGATATATAACTTGTAGTTTAAAGATTAAAGAATCATGGTGCTAGGAATTTATTGAGGTTCGGTTATGGAGGATGAAACAAAGGAAAATGGATGAGTTTCTTATGAGTTATCAAGTCTTGGATGAAGTCTTATAGGATATTTCCTAAGACTTAAGTCTTAAGTTTAGGACTTAAGAACTAAGTAACTAGCGCATGTATATGACTAATAAATTCAAGACTTATCACCAAAATTTCGTTCATGCTCTATCTAGGATGACTAGATATGAGTTGCTTGGTATTATCTTGTTTACGGAGTGAGTTTTGGACCCGTTAATTGCTAACTATAAGCCGTAAAGTCACGAAACTTAAAATCGGGTATTCAAATAATATGAATCTTATAAATAAGTTAAAAATTATCAATATACTCTATATAAGCATATTAGATTTGTGATACGTTCTATCGGGTTGCTTAAACGCTGCTAAAACTGAAAACGTAGGCTAAATAAGTGAAAAATGCAATTTATCAGAAAAGAACGAGATTTCATGGAAATGACCGTGAATTTATTTAGAGTAGACTAAAATTAGTCTAAAAGTGATATGAGATGTCAAAATGTGGTTTTCGTCGTACGTGGGATAACTTAACAGTTATACGTGAAGTCTAAAAGTTAGGCGATTTAATCAAAAATGTAGAACGTACAAGGTTAATTTCTTTATGGTCAATGGAGGAGGGAAATATGTTTGACTTTTCCAAAAAATGTAAAAGTGTCAAAAACATATTAGAAACACAGTGCAGGAATCGTTAAGTCTGGATGTAAGTAGAATTGTTTAAAACGTAAGTTTAGTCTCGTACAGCTCAAGGTTTATTTGGTAACATTTAAAAGAAATCTTAAAAATTCTCAAATTAATTATGAGTGATCTAAATATTAATCTGATGTGAGGAAAATTGTCGGAGTTGATTTTCGTTATGCGCGTGATGTCTAAATGGTGTTCCTCCAAATACAACTTAATCCCTGAGTTAGCTCAGTGGGTACTTGTAGTTGTGCTCAGACTTAGCCTGAGCTTAGAGAGGAGTCACCAACCTTGTCATTTCAATCCCAAGTACTATTCCGCAAGTACTTGGGTAATGTATTCTTGTTTTGATTTATATCTAATAAAGAATATTATGTTGAAAATTAATCAGTGTGTCTTACTTATATCTTTTCAGTCATTTATTCAGTATTAACTTGTTTTATAGACTTAACTGTTTTTTTAAGATAGTGAATAGGGAACAACATATATATATATATATATATATATATATATATATATATATATATATATATATACCACTTTATAGTGTATTTAAGACTTTCTAAAGAAGGAAGTCTTACTTTTTTAAGCCTACACATCTTACTATAATTAGTAATTCATATAATTAAATTCTACACTATAATAATTGCATTATAATGTATACTAATGACACATTAAATTTTAGTATTAAAATATATGTTACAAACTTACAATAATACAAATTTATTGTTGTACTTTTTATCATAAACATTCAAGTTATACAAAGTTCAAATGAGTATAAGTATGGATATCTTTATTTGTATTGATATATTTTACGGAAATTCAAATACGCTCTACTCTTTCGAACTATCAAACAGTAAACTGTCAAATACTAACTTTCATTGCATACCGCTTAAAAATCGAGGTACGAGAAAAACTGACATGTTGGGTATCGCCGCTGCTTTGCGGGTATTATGCTAGTATATATATATATATATATATATATATATATATATATATATATATATATATATATATATATATATATATATATATATATATAGAATCTAGATCAAATAAGATCAAACTTAAAGTTGTTAAAATGAGATCGAACTAAAATTCGACAAGAGATACTCTCCTTACAATAAAAATAATTTTTTTTATTTACTACAACTAAAATTGTTAAAGTTTCGATAGAATTTTTTTTTTAAATTTACGAAACCTAGGTGATACACTTTGATTAGAAGTTTAATGTGTATCAGGTTTTGGAATATTTATTACTGTAATGTGTATCAGGTGTATCACTAATCCAAACTCATGTATCATTTGGTTATTAGTTGCTAAAATGTTAATTTGTATTAAAATATTATTTTTTTTGTGTATGATTGCTAAAATTGTTATTTATAAATTTTTAGTGGTTTTTTAGATTTGATCTTATTTTTACAACTTTAAGTTTGATCTCACATTAACCTTATATATATATATATATAGATATATAGTAAGGATCTAGTGAGAAGTAAATTAAATTAAGAAGTGGTGAGAAGTGATCAAAACCACGCATTTGAGATGCAACGACTTGCATTAGATGCATTTCTATTCATATAGATGCAACATCTTGAGTTTCGAAAGTTAATTTGATGTATAGATGGTGCAAATGGATTTTCATGATTTTGGCACGTGTAGAGGAACAAAAAACAAGAGAAATCATAAAATGCATCTAATATACGTATATGCATCTGATTAAAATTTAGAAAACATACTATGGTGCGTTATAATGCATCTAAGATTATAGGGATGCATCTAATTTAGCTCGGTGCATCTAGGATTTGCGGTTATAGTTCTTCTTATTCCTTCTTATTTTAAGTAATCTTCTTATTTGATTCTAACTATATATATATATATATATATATATATCTATACATTATATATAAGAGGAGGCATGCCACATATTATTCCATGTGCATCCCATAATGCCACATCATAAATCCATGTCATCATAAGTTAATGCCACCTAAGCAATTTTTTATTGAAATTCGGATTAACTAAAATGTTCAAAAATTTAGTCCATTATAAGATTCGAACCTGGGATGTTAAGCAAAATTAATGAAGCAACTTAACCATTAGAGCAATCCAACACTTGTGATAGAACTTGCAACACATAGATGATATTAAGTAGGAAACTCGAACATCTACATTAATCTAGGAAATCATTCGTTATCCCTTCCTCTAAGCAAAACCCACACAAAACCCTAAAACAAAAATCCAAAACCAAAAAAAATTGTATTGAAGGTAACACCAAATATATTTTCCCCTTCCAAAACCATCACAATTCAATCAAACCAAAACAATTGGCCTCTAATCATGAGTGGATAATGAAAATGTATGTTCATGAACAACTGACACAATATATAATTCTGAAACATCATGTGTTTATGTGGATTTTTGTACCTGTTAATTTATTCATGTGTTTATGACTTGTGGTTTTTATTATACGGTTCAGTGTGTGTTAAGAGTTGATTCTAATGATATCGGTGTTAGTGATCAAATGCTTAAGTATGCTATTGGCAGTAGTAGATAGTCCTTCGTTGATGTCAATACAAGGTCTTTTAGTACTATATGATCTGCAATATAGTTTCAAAATTATTTATCAGGAATATTTAATCGTTATTTTGTCAAGAATATATATAACTTTCACTCCTTTTGTAAACTAAATTATTTGTATCTTTTAGGTTCAATTACAAGTGACGAATATTTGTGTGTGTAAATAGTGCATCTGGGCTTCCTATATTATTAGAAGATGCCGCTAGAAGTGAACAGGTGTATTATAGTGTTACAAATTTTAACTGAATATTGTTAAGTCATCATTTTATAATTATAATAGGGAGTTTACTTATGCAGACAGGAGAACAATTTGTTAGTATTAATCAGGACACACGTTTGGAATAAAAATGAGTAAATTGTACTGCTACTAGCGCTAAATACAGTGCTTGCAATATAAAAAGCATTAAAAACGGCATTGGATCTAAAACTTAAACTTAAACATAGCTCTGTCTATGTTTGTAATCACTTTCGAAGTTTTTTTCTTTTTTTTAGCTACTGATGTGAAATTGTTGGTTTTTAGAAGGCTGAAAATTTGTATAAAATGGTTTCGGAAGCATTTAGAATACCTTGCTGTGGAAAACGATGCAATGAAGAAGAAGGAAGAGGAGTTAAACGCTACTATTTCGTCTTTGGAAGCCGCTTTAGCTAACCAGGAGTCCCAGAAATTAGTAAGGGTTTTATTCAAACAAATTGCCGTTATTTTTAAAACTGATGTGAAATTGGTGATTTAACAAAAGAGGCTGAAAATTTGTATAAAATGGTTTCAGAAGCGTTTAGAAGAGGATTTCATGGGTGGTGCTCCAATTGTTGAATCAGACCTTGCTGTTAACCAAATATCAGTACTACAACAAGAGTTGGCTGCTGCTAACCTCAGACTCAAGGTACAACCCTTTTTAAAACTATTTTTGCTAACAAATTGCTGTATTTAATGGTTGATTTGTCCTTGTCAAAGGAAATGGAGGAACAAGAAAGAATTGTCTCTGAGTTAGAGGATAAGCTACATGAGGCCGAAAAGCAACTCCTTCATGGTGAAGTATTGAGAAAACAGCTGCACAACAATATATTGGTAATAATTTATCTGTTATTAAAGACTTAGCATAGCTGCACACCAATATAAGGTTCTAATGTTATTTTTAATGTAGGAGCTCAAAGGAAACACTAGAATATCAGTAAATTTGCTATTGTTTCAGATATGCTGAAGGTTTGGATTTTGGTGAATGGCAAATGTTGGTCCTTGGATAAATGCATCACTATATAATCGGGCGGGAAGTGGAATTGGGAAGTATACTTTATTTTACATATCAGTTTAGGTATGACAGATATAATTAAGATTGACCATGTGAAAACTCAGTTACTGTGTGTTTGTTTTAAGGATGGGATAAAAGTTTCTTTACTTAGTCATGATATGGTTAAAGGTTCATAATGAAAGCCTACAATTGTGTCAAGTTAGCTTTATTACTTTCATATGCCATATAAGTTTTGTTGTACAATGCTTGGTGTAACTCCATTGAATTGCTTTATTGTCATGATTTTGTTGCAGATAAAAAGTAATGGGATGCTACTTGGAAGTTGCAACTGTGACTCTTTAGAATCAAGTGATTTCTCATATGTGTAAGTTGTAGCTCTTTTTTTTTATTTCATAATTAGGATCTCGCATGACTTTTGTGGAATACACAGTGTTTCTTTTGTTATGTGAATGATATCTTCGCTTTAATCCATGTAGGGTATAGTTAAAATAAGTTGAGTGGTTAGATATTTACATATTCATTATTGTTATTTTCAATGTATACATCAAGTTTCTACAGTGGTAATAATTCTACTTTTAATTTTACTTTAGTGGGTTGAATCACAATGATACCTATGAAGCTAACTCAATTAACATCAGAATTCTTCAAGATGAAAGGTATTCATATTATGATAATCTATCATCTATGATACCTTAATTATGGTTCTTTTTTGTATAATCATTTCTGGGTGTTTTTTGGCCTAAATGAGTTTTTAAAGCTCTTATAGGCAATATCCATTATTTCGGTTTCTTTGCTTGTTGTCAAGAATCTTAAAGATTTTACTCCATCGTTTCTTCTTGGACTTTTTTAGGTTTGTTTAGACGCAAAGAATAAGAATAACAATGCATTGTTTTGGGGTTTTCAGAAAAGATGTAAACTTGATTGGTAAAGAATTATGGTTTGGCATTCTTAGTGATCTCTTCTACTTTTTTGATTGGGCTGTCCAATTGTTTCTATTAATTAATGCCTAATGTTTATATTTTAGGTACTGGGGACCATAGTTTTGAGCGGAGGTTGCGTCTTGGTGGACCGCTTTTGAAGGAGAATATTGCAACCATGGTTCTTGAAAGGTAATAATAATCCATGAATTGTTTCAGGTTTCACACATTTATCTTTATTCATTTTTAAACTACGCAACCCTTTTTTACGAACACAGTCAGCCATTTATGCAGAGCGGGTCAAAATTGTTATGTGTGAGCGATTTGCTATTATTATGAATAACTATTTCTACCTTGGTTAGATTGTGAAGTAGGTTACAGGAAAATAGGAGTTTGTGGTCTAAGCGTGGGTAACTTTTCAACATTACATCTACACCTTCGTGGGATCAATTAAATTGCCAAGATATGTAGGATCGTTATTTTTATTGTGTTGATGATTCGGGTGGTCTTGGATGATCAAAATACATGTTTGCCATAGTTTAGAGAGAGAAGTAGAGAGTTTGGTGTTCTTGCTAGAGGTTTACACAAAGTATGAAATATTAGATTGAATGAAGCACCACCCCTTCCATGGATGGAAGGGGTATTTATAGTTACACAATACACGACCTCCTATCGGCCTGTGGATCAGGGATACAGTGGGTAAAGACCCGTCCTTCCTCCACGGTGTTGCACTAAGCTATACTACGCTACAAACTAATAAATAAACTACTAAATAACGTAAATAACGATATGTCTACGAGCTAACTTATGCTAGATAATATTAGGGGTGACCGACTCTTCACTATGGAATTTTCTAATTCCTAACAATCTCCCCTAAGGGAGGTCACCCCATGTTATACATTTCAAATCCTAGCATTCTATTCTTGTCTTTGTTCTTGAGCTCGTAGACTTCAATTCTTCATTTCAACAATCTTTGTGCTTTAGTAATGATTCTTCAAAGTCCAAGATTGATTTGTACTTTTAGTGGAGGCCATTAATCGATCCACATCTTTGATGATCTTCGAAGCTTTCTTTGAGATCATCACCACGTGATAAATCTCTCGATCATCCATAGTAGTGTTGCCTTCATGTGAAGTTGTGACATTTGGACCGACATGCTCACACTTTTGAATCATGACATCTTTCCATCAGAGTAGCGGAAGCCTTACTGTTTCATGATATTTGCACACAGGCGTGAAGCATAGTATAGAAATATCATAACCGGTTATGTAGATTATGCACCGTCATGATTTCTTCAAATTAAGTGTGGATGTTGTGAGCATGCGGCTTTGGATTGATACCTCAATTCTGATCAGGTACGCAACCGCCAAATGTACCTGCAAACAACAGTTAGCAATAAAACACACGAAAGTGTCTTTGATCACTTTCGCTGAATTGAGGTACACGGTCCACGGTTCCCCGTTGATCGAGTACAAGTAACTGCTTGCTGTGATCGGTATGATTCCTAAGAATCTCCTTGCAGGGTTTCGCAGCTGTTCTAGCTATTCTCAAACCGAAGCGTCTCAAAGAAGACAACACGGAGTGAGTGAACCAGCAAATTGAGATTCACTGATTGATGAAAAATTGATTTGAAAACAATCGCGTATTGCTTAGAATAAAGAGTTTTGCAATACGACGAAGGTTTTATGAGAAAGATCAATTTTCAATCAAAACACTTTTGTATTTGAAAATAGTACACAATCGACGTGCTAGTGAAAAGAAGAGATTCAAGCACACATCGAACGTTTTTCTAAAAGTATTTTTCAATCAGAGATACTTTTTGAATTTTGAAAACATAAGTACACATTCGACGTGCTAGAGAAAAGAAGATTTGCACATCGAATGGTTTTTCCAAAAGTATTCGTCAATTCCATTCCTGGACCAAGGTTGATTCAAGAATGAATCGCCCCATTGTTTCTATCCAGTTGTCACAAGTTTGATCTTACGAGAAGATCTCACATGTCACCCACCAAGAGCTTGTTTGATGTTGGCTCTAGAAGGATTTCCATCTTCATCATGAATATTTTCATATCACTTTCGGATGTTCGGCAATACCACAAGGATAAAGCGTAGGACTCTTAATATATAATCTTACTTTCCACATTGTGTGAAACAGCAAGTCTTCATTAATATAGTGTCCTAATGAGATATTGTGGATGATCTCTTGGCTCTAGACTCAATCGTGCACATTTGGTTCCTATGCCGGAGACTAGGGAGAGGGTCTCCTTCTTCAATATCAACAATCTCTAAGAGAAAGTCGATAGATTATGTTGGTTCCCTGTGAGAATGAAACAAGCCCTTTTAAGAGGAACTTGAGTGGTTTGGGAAGTTTAGTGCAGTGCATCACTGGGTCCATGATGTCTTGTCTTCAATACCGTGTTACCTTAGTAACCACCAGTAGCATATGAATTGAACCCGGTTTCTGCCCTAAGGTTGAATTGATGGAGGGCTATTTCTTTACACCATTTTATCATTCATTTCTTTTCATTCTTCAACCCCTTCAGTGCTTACCAAGACTTCATTACTAGAACCTTGTTGGGTTTATTCCATTACTAGCTCATCTCATCCGCACTCTTCCCATATTCTCATTTTTCTCCTTTTTTCATCATACCTAAGGACTCTACACTATCTAGTGGATTGTCCCTGGGTAGATCCCTCCGGCTCTGGAAGGATCGTGGGAATGAATACCTAACCTAACCATCCTTATAACACCATGCATAAAGTAAAATGGTCGGTCTTTTGGTACAGTTCATTCTTCCTTGAAACCAATTGAAAAATCATTTGGAAAAACAATTAAGGTACTTGTGATACGAGATCAAAGCATTTTGTAACCTAATAGTTTTGATCATTTAGAAAACCTCCCCCTCAACATGTGCGTATGATTTAGAAATTGTTTAGCACAAGGAGGCAAGAGGACTTTGAAATATTTTCTTTGATCACAATTTTCATACGAAAAAGCCATTTGATTTTCATGGTAAAATTCTCCCCCTCAATATGTGCATAGGATTTTTGAAATCATTTTTATCACATAGAGGCAAGAGTTCTTTTGAAGCACATCCACGATCACATAATCTATTAAGAAACCATTTAAAACTCAATCAAGGTACTTTATAAATCACTTTAAAAAGCTTTCGTACCTCGATAGTTTATTTTCTCCCCCTCAATATGTGCTTCATCAATTCGAAAGCGTTTAGCACATATAAGAGAGAGCAGCCCGCACAATTGAATCAAAACGATCACCTTTTATCAAATTTCATTATTAAATCACAAATTCTCCCCCGATCAAAAATATCAAATCCTTTGAGATTTTGGATCCCAAGTGATTTAATTAGGTTTAGAAAATATGGGAGAAAATGTGGCCTTGTTTAAATACTCATCATGTTTTTGGATAAATCCTCCTCCTCAACATGTGCATTATGTATATTGAAATCGTTTGGCACATGGAGGCAGGAGTGCCTTTGAAGGACTAAAACCAATTCCATTAAAACAGATTTGAGATTTAAATCACGATCTCTACCCCGATCAAAATTTCAAACCTTTTGAGATTTGCGATCCCAATTGATTTAAATCATTTAAAACATTTTGGGGAAAGACGTGGCTTGATTTAACTTTGAAAAATGACAGATAAGGACCAACTCTCGACATTAAAGATTGTTAGTGTCAGGTATGATAGTTTTTAAGCGATCTTTAAGTAAAATAAAACAATTTCACAATCAAACAAGAACGAAAAAATTTCATTTTGTAAGATCTTTGAGTTTTAAAGAAAATCATACCATGACATAACATTAAATCTTTAGATCACCACTTTATTTCGTACAAACGGACTTGATAAATGAAATATCGTTTGAAAATATTTAATTTAAAATCACTCTCCCCTCAATTGATGACGAAGTCGATAATTGAGTGACTTAGATTTTGATAAAAAGAAGTCCGGTGATTTTCAAAATTTAGTCCAATTTATTTTCAAAACAATATTTTCCATTTTCAAAACAATTTTATTCAAATTTATCAAAAATTGTTTAAAAATGGTATCCTGCACAAAGATAAGTTAGGTGGTTGAGCCGCTTTTGTTGTTGTTACTGTAGGGTTTGAAGAAAAAAACCGTCTGCAGATGTAGTGAGACTTCTTCTACGTTGCATTTTGAATGCCAACGAGGTCAAATTAAGCTCCGTTTCTTCAATCACTTAGAAGAAAACCATCTGGTGATGCAGTGAGACCTCTTACGTTGCATTTATGCCAACTCTCCATAGAAGTCCAATTAAGCTCCGTTTCTTCATTTGTCAACCCAAGATATAGTTACCCTTTCCTTTCGGCATCCAATCATCTTCAATGTGGGATCCGGATCGGGAACATTCTTATATACCAATATACCTGCATACATTAGTGAACACACATACGATATATGGTGGTCGACATCACCCATAACAGCAATCGACTAATTAAAGTCAATTCAACATAACAATCAGATCTTATAAGGCATGGGGTTTATGTGTTAATCAAACTCTAATCATCTAAACCTAACAATCATATCCTAAATTCCTAGTCCTTCGACACAGGCAATTATCATTTTTAATTAAGCACGTAGGATAATTAAGAAAGTCCGTTAGATGATATAAATTTGAAAACATTCTCCCCCTCAATCAATGACTCTTTTTCTTGAAAAGTTTTAAAAGTGCTGCAGTCATCGATTGAGTTTTCAATTAATACGAAAACTCTGATCCTGATTGATTTATCAAGCAACTCATTTTACCACCATTTTGAAATACAACAAATATTTTTCTGAAGAATTTTAGACGGAAAAGAATTTGTGTAGGAACAAAGCATCCTTCGACATACTTTCCTCAATGTATTTTAGGATAAGTGCACGAAATATTTGAAAATTGATTTAGCGCAGCACTTTCCTTTCTTTAAAAGAACGGGTTGCTATCTGAAATAATAGCAAACCATGGTTTAAGCACGGGTTACAGTCTGAGGTAACTGCAAGCCATAGTTTAAGCACGGGTTACAGTCTGAAATAACTGCAAGCCATAGTTTGAAGACATGTTTAGAAAAGAATATTTACACCTCCTGTTCGAACTTCATCTAAAGTCCCGTGCCATTATTGAATGACATTTCTAAGACCGTAGATGTTATCGATACCAGAAGACATGTCTTGAGAAAACATATTTTTGGTATTTTTCAATTTTCTGATTTTTATAGATTTTTGAAGGTTTTATATTTTTCTATTTCTTTTTGTTGGTTTTATATTTTTGTATTTTGTTTTGCTGGTTTTATATTTTTGTATTTGGTTTTTTAATAAATATATACAAAGATAGAGTAGATGATATAGTATAAGAAGATGATGATACGAGTACCGAGATAAGGATATCGAGCAGCCCCGTTGTAGAAGATATAAGTCATCATCTCTTAAACATTCACCACCAAAGCTTCCAGGGCTCTAGAATCGAAGAAAGAAATTGAACCAACTGAAAGTGAGACTTTGGCAGCTTCCCCCCAAACCGAAAATCCTTTAGCTGAGCATATTCGAAGCTCTATTTCAAGCTTGCTTAAGCCAGGTGCACAAAGAAGCACACCATTATCATAAATCCCATTGCTCCTTTTAAGAACGATAATCGAGAATCTCCGTTCGGGGTTATATCATCCATAAGAATACCAGCAACGTTTCATCCCACACTTAAATAATCTTCTCAAATTTCTTTTCCACTGAAGTCTGAAGCAATCCATTCCAAAAAGGTGTCAAGAGACTACTTCCCCCAAGTAGTTGAATTGATGCAGTCAATCTCTTAGACTAGAGCTCACGAAGCCGAATACACATACCTAAGACAAAGAAACTTATACCATCGAAGTAGCAGATTAAGTCCAATAGCCAAAGAATAACCCCGATGTATATTTTTCTCTCCCCTGAAGAAAGTGTATGAAGCTCAAGAAGAAGTACCGGAACCAATGCCTAAAGAGAGAATAAACGATAACATTGAAGAAGCGAGGCCGAATCATGATTATCTCTGCGGTGACAATCTCGCGATGTCAACACCGAAATAAGTGATTATATCTCTGAATCACGATTAAGCCCTCAAGTAAAAGCGTACAGCATCCCCAATGTACACAATCTCTATCCCCTGATGATTGTGATAACATCAAAATCATCACACACTTGTGTACCTTTTTCATCTTCAGAAACTAACTCTTCCATCTCTCCCCCCACGTCGTTGGAATAATAACACCAAAAGCCTTGATGAGTAAAACCTTGAGTTTCTCTGCGGTCATGACAATTGTTTTACCGGGATATCTTCAATCACTTAGAAGAGTTAAGTTCATCAAGTTTACTCGTCATGAGTCAAACCTTGAGTTTCTCTGCGGTAATAACATTTGTCTTCCCCGGATATCTTCAATCACTTAGAAGAATTAAGTTCATCAAGTTTACTCGCTTTGTGTTTATATGTAAGTCTCCTTTCTCCTTCTTTGGTTTTGACACTTGAGTCAGCAACTCATATAAGCCGTATACTAGAAATTTGTTGAGAAGAACACTTGATTCTTTGTGAGAATCAACTTGCGAAGACTCTCTCGACTATTTATATCAACCCTTCTGTAGACAATTTGAAGTGACCATTGCTTGAAGAAAACCTATACCATACTTGAAACTCAACTTCCCCACATTTGTATCTTAAGCTTGAACCTAATGATGGAAGAACGGTTGTAGAAATTTATGCTACAAGCAAATCTCTAGTCTTCTACTACCAAACAAGTATAGAGACATTAACACCTTCTTGAGATTATCCACACCGTCATATGCGTGTGACAATGAGTAAAACAAAGTAACTCCTAATAGTGATAGTTAACCAGGTCTTCAACCATCCACATCTTTGGTAACTAGATAAACCAAGTCTTCAACTCAAATTATTGGCCGAGCAAGCTATCAAATAAGAACAACCTGTGAAAATCAACTTCAATCTCAAATAAGTGATAAATGATTAACTCCGAAGTAATCAACTTGTGTCAAATGTCCAACACGTGAAATAGTCAATAACAACGTCTCCGAGTCACTACTAAAGAATATGAGCAATTCTAATTGGGGACTGAATCTGACTTATAACATTCTCCCAATTAGTGCTTTCTCCCTAAACCGACAATTGTTTGATAAATGCCCATATAGAAGAAGTCTTTAGATCGTTAAATGCAACTCGTCTTTAGTCTTCTAACATGTAGCAGAAAATGTAGAACGGATGTGCTGACAGCCTTCTTCAAGATTGTCAGATTGAGAATAGGCGTTATCTTTAACTCATACCAAAAAGCATCCCACCAAAAAGCATCCCAATTAACTTACATCTTGCAAATCCCTTAACTAAAATCCCTCCCAATCAAACAAGAACAGAAAGATGTTCATCAAGGAAATCAGCATTAGGTACTTAGCGAACACACAAGATGGTAATACCAAACTACCAATCACATCAAACAAGAACAGAGAGATTGTTTGGAATCATCATGTTGATGTATACGTGAAGCATTAACCGGAAGCACTTTGTCGATAAACTCATCAATCAAAGTGAAGATGTCAGCCAACGGCTCTTAGAAGAAAAGAAACTCCATGTGAAGATGACCGATAAGAAGAAGCTCGGTTCTTACATGAGTTTAAAGCTATGACCATTTATATTCTCAAATGTCATCAACAATGCAAAAATTCTCACCTTCTCCCTCAAATTGCATACGAGATGCCATTCTTGACTAAATAAGTGAACATCATCCAAAATGTAGTCTATTCACACTTCTCCGCAAAATTAGCACGATGTCGCCATTCATTATAGTGAGCAAGTGGAATGAGAAACACGCTGGTAGCTCGTTCACTTGATGACCAAGCGCATGGAAAAAGTATGAAGCATGTTGATGAGAATGGTCATAATGAGAAGATTTCTCTTCTTCAGAAGATAAAGCGCATCAAGCGCATAATTTTCTTTTCTTTGAGGTACGAGGCTTGAACTGTTGTGCTTCAGACGTCATAAATCTCTCTATTCAATCTTCTTTGGCAAAACATGTAATCAACCCATTATTATTCAGTAAGCTCTTTGTAGTGACAACGATGGAGATAACCCAATATGATTAATTTTGACCCAAGTAAACTAAACCCGAACTCGACTTAAACTTGCACATATGTAACAAAGAGCGGTGCCTATTTCCATTAGCATCTCTAAGTACTCTCTAAGTACTCTATACTCTTCATCCAACCAACCATCAAGTAATAGACGTACTTTACCTCTTGAAAATCCACAATTGAATGTGACACTGAGCACTACAACGTAACTCCTTAAAGTGATACTCCCTCCGTCCCAAAATTATTGTCCCCCAACAAAAAACACACACTTTTAGAAAAATGTCACTATCATTGTTTTTTCTCTTTAAAAAGACACTTATACCCTCTTTGTTTAAAAATAGTCTATACCCTGACAAACTATGACAAAATATTTTATTCTAAATTGTGGGTAGAGAGTTTTGGAGGGAACTTTGGCGCTAGAAATTTTTGTGATAGACTTCAATTTTTAATTTTCGTTGACTTCATCCAAGATTGCCTCCAAGATTTCCCACCATAAATTGAAGTGTCTCTTTCATATCTTATCCAACACTCTGCTTTCTTATACTCCAACTTGCTCAATCAAAACTTGCTCATCATAAAAATACGAGGAATACACTACCCCACTTTCATGCATAAGTAAAATGGAAAATACGAGTAGTATCATAGAACTTGGGTAACATTGATGAACTCATTTCCCCGGTTCAAACTTCTTTTGAAAGAATGCAACCACGTGAGCTTAACAATGTTTTTTTAACTCTCCAAACGTGTATGAAGGAAATCATGAGGTTCGAGGAGGCACAACTATCAAACACCACA